>CM040239.1:308301927-308335376 GCA_022545495.1 Chrysanthemum lavandulifolium | reverse complement strand
CTTCCGCTACTCTAATAAGAAGAAATCATGATCGAGAATCTGAGCATGTCGGGTCCATGTCGCAACATCCCATAATGGCAATACAACAATAAAGGATGAGTCGGATATTTAATGTGGTGATGATCTTAATCTGGCTCAAAACTCATTATCACATGGATTAGTTAAAGACCTCTATTAGGATTATCAAACATGCAAAATTAAGAATCAAAGACTACGAGCTTCAGAACAAAGAACTTTAACAAGAATCCAAGAACAATATTAATGTAATATCTTTTTTATTCAACGTAATTTGAGGTGACCTCCTTAGGGAGATTGTTAGGATTTAGTAAATCCAGTTATTTAAGTGTCGGTCACCTCAAGTGTATGTAATCGTTAAACTCATGGTCGTAGTTATTTAATGTTAAGTAGTATTTAGTTTAGTAACATCGTGGAGGATGGACGGGTCTTTACCAGTATGCACGATTCACGGCCATTACTAAAATTGTTGGGATATCAAAGTCTTGAAGAATGTTGGGATATCAAAGTCTTGAAGAATGACAAAATCTTGGAAGAAGTCAAAATCTTGCTAAAGAAAAGTCAAAATCTTCTCGTCAAAGTCAAAGTAGTACAAAGCTAAAGAACTGCTATATTTTTTTATGGAAAGCTTTGTTATTCTAGAATATTATTTGTTTAGATTACTTGTGCATACAAGGTTACAAATTGTAAACCGACTAGGGTTATCCTTAAGCCTATAAAGGACACCTAGGTTGGCATTAGATGTCGTGCATTATTAGAGTTTTAGAGTTCGATATTAGTGTTTTAGAGTTGTTTAAGAATCGCATAACAAGCGATTTAGAGTTAATTAATAAAATTGTTGAAAGTTAAGTTATATTCTTCTTAGCTTTGTTAAGTAAATTCCGCATACTTAATAGAGTTTGCTCGGTGTTTCATTGTTAATAACTTAGGATTTATTAGAGGTTGTTAAACCCTAACAAGCTATATAGTTAGTTTGGTTAGAGTACATCGATCCAACAAGTGGTATCGAGCTTGTGTGGAAACTCGACTAAGAAGAAACTCTAAAACCTAGTTAATAACAAAAACCTAAAGATGTCGTGAGGGCGTTCCACCACCTTCCATCACCTCACTAAGAATACCAATCATTAAGAAGGAGAATCGACCTATGGAGCATGAAGATGAGGCGATATTGCTATTACGGACCATGCACTATGGAATGTAATTGTCGATAGTAATGAAATCGTTCAGAACCTATTGATGTTCTGGACAACCCAAAGCACCTAAAGTTGTCTTACCGGCGGACTACAATAAGGAATCAAGAAAAGGAACTCAACATACTCTTGTATGCTATTCTAGATGGTCATCTACTCAAGTTCCATGATGCTAAAGATGCAAAGCAACTCTAGGCTGCTCTCAAGACAAGGTTTGGAGGTAATGATGCTTCGAAGATGCATAAAAATCATTGAGCGGCGGTTTGAAACATTCCTTGTTGGAGAAAGAAGGCCTTGATGATGCCTATAATGATTCAAAATCTTCTCGACATGTTGGAGGCTGCCTGAAAGCGGAGGTTTCGAGTTGAAGATGCTAATCTAAAGTTCTTAAGGAGTTTGCCATCAACATGGCATGTGATTGCTACTATGATCGGAGGACAACTGGTTTGGATTTTATGGACTTTGGCGATCTCTATAATCACTTGAAGGTGTATGAGCATGAGATGAATGGCCAAAGCAAGTTCAAAGTTTCATAGTATAGCCTTCCACTAAAAGTCTTTTTCTCTACTCAAAGTCTTGTTTCTCAAATCTTGTTTCTACTCTATCCCCACCTTTGTAGCAAGCCACATCAATAAATACCATCCACTCGGATGAAGTTGTATGCTCTTTCTTTGCACAACAAACTACTTTACTGTCACTTATGAAGAAGATCTCTCACGGTTGAAGAGGATGCTCTTGAAGAAATTGATGTCGGTGGCAAGTTGCTATGATCACTTCAAGGATCAAAAGTTTATGAAGAAAGCAGGAAGATGAATTGACTTCAAACCAAAGCTGGGAATCACTTTTGACAAATCCAAAATTGAATACTTCAATTGTCAAAAATGGACACTTTTCAAGGGAATGCGGGTTTGCTAAATATCAAGCAAACAAGATGTCTACGAGAAACCAAAGCTTGAGCTAAAGAAATTCCTATTCTTTGAAACAAAAGCTTTGGTTGCTCGAGAGAATTATCGATGGTTGGTGGAGTACCAAGTTTGATGATGAACGGTAACCTATTGTATGGTAGTTGTGTAAGAATCGATGGAAGAGTTTGATTGGAGCACAACTTATGATGAGGAACACGAACATCTTGCTTTGGAATTTAGAGATGGTCTAGGAAGCTTTGATTGGAGCATGGAGAGTGAAGATGAACTGTTCTACTTGCTATGATGGCTACTTCACCAAGTTCACCCCTATCTACGGGTATGCTCTAAGTGTCGGGACTTTTATCAAAAGTAATTAATAGTTATGTGATTGAAAGAGATAAGCGTATAAGGGCTAGAGTCTGCGATGTGAGTTATCAACTTACTTTAGAATCTATGGAAGCCAAAATAATAACTCATGAAAATAATGAAATGGCTTAGGCGAGAAAAGTATGAACAACATGATTATCGAGTTAAAATTAAGTGAATGGAAGTTAAATTGTAAGATTTACGAAATTGAAAGCCGACTAACGAGAGATGAATTGCTAGAAAAGTTTCTTTGCTTGGGACAATCTAGTCTTTCTCATGTTAGTTATGTTGAAAACAGAGAAAGAGATTACATTAGAACTAGCCTAGGTTTTGGTATGGACTTTAATAGCATAGAAAACCCACTAGTGATCGGGATGAATGTGATTTTGAGGATATAACCACGGTGATGATGAACTCATTAACTATGTAGACACATCTAGTAATGAGGAATCAGTAAGTGAAACACCTCCTGAGTTTAAGAAAGATAATGGTTATCATCTTGTCCCTCATCCCACTGGAAGTTTTGAAACCCTTAGGCGGATGTTTCTCGTTTTGGAATAGACAATCTAGAGTTTAGGAAAAACATTGGTCGATCTAGGTGCGAAACCCCAAAAGAAAGCGTGAAAACTCTAAGGATAATGATGTTACTTTTAAAGAACTCAGCGGGACCTTATCAAAATCTTGTTAGATTTTCGGACAATCAAGGTACTATAAACATTTTTGGAATGAAAGCCTAGGAGATCAAATTATTATCAATCTAGAAGGCGTTACAACTCCAAAAGAGTAGCTAAGTCAAAGGACTACACCGTGATTAAAACTAAATGGGTTAAGAAAGAAATGCGATGAGGAACAAGCGGTACTTTCCACAAATCTTCAGTTAAGCAGATATTTTTGATAAAGATGATTTTGTGGAAAAAGAAAGGAGATTTTGTTGAAAAAGAATGTTTTCTGAAAATCCTACAAGTTTTAAAACAAAGATAATACTTGATTACATCTACAAAAGCGTGAAGGATACATACTCAAGGAATTTGAAATTGTTACTCCACAAGGGAACACAAGTCGATAATGGATTGGGTTCCTAAAAACACTAACTCTTTTATCTTTGTGCGGGGCAACCCGAAGAGGAGCTTAAAGATCATCTAAGCGTGGATAGTGGTTACTCACGGAAGCATGGCGGGAGACAAGAGATTCAGCCGATTTTAGATCTTATTGTGGCGGAAGAGTTGCATTTGGGAATGATCCTAATGGAGGAAGAATCCTTGGAAAAGGAACCATCAAAGCGGGCGTATAGATTTTGAGAATGTTGGATATGTGAAGGAGCTCATGTTCAACCTTTTGTCGATCTCTCAATCGTGATAAAAGCACCCTGTGTTATTCACTAACACATAATTTCTCATCCTTTCCCCTGACATCAAGCTTGTTGATGATAAATTAGTAGTCCTTAGAGTACCAAGAACCAATGACGTGAGCGATACGGATATGAAGAGTCTTCACTCTTGGGAAGAGCCACATGTTTAGTGGCAAAAGCAACATCTGAAGAAGCACATCGATTGGCATAGAAGATTAGGCCATGTAAATTTCAAGAATATCAACTAATTGGTGAAAAAAATTTGGTTAGAGTTTACCTTCAAAGACTTACAAGAATGATCACTCATGTTTGGCATGCAAGGGTAAACAACACAAGCTTCATGCAAGAAGCTTGAGGAAAGAACTATAGAGAACCTTTGGGTACGTACACATGGATTTGTTTGGACTGTCTACATTGCAAGTCTAAACAAGAAAAAGTACTATAGTTGTGACGAGATGATTGCGATGGATTCGGTTGGGTATTTTCTTGGGATTTAAAGATGATACTTTGGATGCTATTCATAATCTTATAATAACGCAAAACCAATTGAGACTCAAAGTTAGAGGTATGAGATGTGATAATGGGAGCGAATTCAAGAACAAGCTTATGGATGAATTATGTGCCAACAAAGGGATCAAGAGGAGTTCGACATTGCAAGAACACCATAGCGAGATGGTGTTGCAGAGAGAAAGAATAGGACTTTGATTGAAGCAACGAGAACAATGCTTGCAGTTCACAATTACCTATTCAATTACGGGCTAAAGTATGCGTCTTGCTTGCTATGTGTATGATATCAGTCACCAAACCTCGGATGAAGACACCTTATGAATTCTTGATGGGAAACAAACCCAGCGTTCATTTTATGAAGCCTTTTGGATGCCATCAACAATTCTAAATACAATTGATAATGCAGGAAAGTTTGATGGCAAATCGGAAGAAGGATATTTATTGGGATATTGTGCAAGCGACAAGGGATTTAGAGTGTACAATAGAGTCACCAAGAAGGTTCAAGATTGTCTTCATGTTGAATTTTAGAAGATCAAGAAAATCGAGAAGAGTAAAGGTCACGATTGGATGTATGATCTTGAGGTTTTGACTCCTTCTATGAACTATGTACACATTAGAGAAGAAAATCAACACATACACTATGGAGAAGATTTAAAGTATGTTGTTCATGGAGTCCATATTAGACGATCTTGTTCACGATGAAGAACCCGTACATTGAACCAGCGCAAAATCTTGATGAACCAAAATCCTCACTATCTGCTGAGGATCAAGCTATTCAAAGAGGAACTTAATCGAGATGCTTTTCAAGATGTAGTAGCACATTCTTATAATGATGATTAAAGAAGAGCTTATGAAGAAGCAAGAAAAGAACAAGGCGCAAAGTTCTATCATAGTACTTTGGGTAATAGTACTTCGATCAAAATCTTGTTGCACTGTTGATGACACTTTGGATGATTTTGATGATCCTACCATGCACGGCTTAGAAGATCCGGATGATGAGTATGATAATGAAGGTATTTTCTCGATTCAATGAAGATCTTGATTTCACTAATTTGGGTGATAATTATGAGTTCCATAGACTCAACCTTAAAAATTCATAAAGATCATCCTAATGGTCAAATCATTGGACCTTCTACCTCTGTAGTGCTTACAAGAAACAAAGCTAAGGGTTTTCTACTCCTCACAATGCTTTACTTAGCTTTGTTTATAAACAAAGCAGGTTGAATCACAAGGATCATCAAACATGCTGTTCACTTGCTTTATCTCTCAAGAAGAACCCAAGTATATAGCTCGGGCATTATCTAAAGAGAGTTGGGTTGAAGCTATGCAAGAAGAAATTCTTCAATTTAAACTTCAAAAGTTTGGTCTTGTGTGATATACCTAATGGAAAGAAGGTAATTGGTACAAGATGGGTGTTTAGAGTCGAGAGAGATGAAAGAGGAATGTCATCAAGAACAAGGCAAGGTTAGCGACTCAAGGCTGAGACAAGAAGAAGGAGTAGATTATGATGAAGTATTTGCTCTGTTGCAAGGATTAAAGCAATTCGTATTTTCCTTGCTTATGCATCATATATGGGATTTCGGGTTTATTAAATGGATGTCAAGAGTGCCTTTTATATGGCAAGATCACGGAGGAGGTGTCGTTAAACAACCTCTGGTTTGAAGATCTGCACATCCAAACAAAGTCTACTAGGTGGTTAAGGATCTTTATGGCCTTCATCAAGCACCTAGAGCTTGGTATGAGAGGCTCTCTACTTTCTTATTGCAACATGGTTACGGGAGGGAGCCATTGACAAGACTTTGTTTATCAAGAGAGACAAGAAGGATATCTTGTTGGTTCGGTATATGTTGATGATATCATATTTGGAGCTACCAAGCAGGTCCATGGTTAAGGAGTTTGAGCGGTGATGCGAGATAATTTCAAATGAGTTCAATGGGTGAGTTAACTTTCTTTTGGGACTTTAAGTTAAGCGATCAAAGGAGGAATTTTCATAAGTCGGGACAAGTATGTATCGACATACTTAAGTTCAATTTTGATGCTATGAAGCCAATTACAACACCTATTAACTCTATCAACTCATTGGGCAAGGATGAAGATGGACAACTGTTGAAGTCAAGTTATGCGAGATCCATGATTGGATGTCTTATGTACTCGCTACATCTAGGCACGATATTATGTTTTGTTGTTTGTCTATGTGCAAGATATCAAGTCTCATAAGGTCTACCATATGAGCAGCTGATAAAGCGGTTTTTAGTTATTTGAAACAACAACCTAAGTTGGGGTTGTGGTATCGAAAACTTCACCTTTTCACTTAGAAGCTTTTTCGGATAGTGATTATGCGGTGATAAATTTGACAAAGATCAACTCTTGGAGGATGCCAATATCTTGGAAGAAGATTAGTCTCATGGCAATGTAAGAAAGCAAACTATTGCTGACAACATCCTCTTTGAAGTAGAATATGTATTGCTTCTGCAAGCTGTTAATGGACAAGTTTTGTGGATCAGAATCAACTCTTGGACTATGGGTTCAACTTCAAGAATACTCCTATCAACATTGATAATGAGGTACAATTTGCATTGTGAAGAATCAGGTTTATCACTCCAAGACCAAGCACATTCAGATTAGGCATCACTTCATCGAGATTGTTATGAGCACAAGCTCATTAATGTTGTCAAGGTTCACATAGATGATAATGTGGTGATTTACTCACGAAGGCTTTGATGTTTCAAGATTCAATCACTTGGTGGTAAGCATT
The DNA here is from genome assembly GCA_022545495.1 of Chrysanthemum lavandulifolium. NCBI lineage: Eukaryota > Viridiplantae > Streptophyta > Magnoliopsida > Asterales > Asteraceae > Chrysanthemum > Chrysanthemum lavandulifolium. The sequence goes on along the minus strand of CM040239.1, from coordinate 308,328,290 downwards.
GGAATGATTAATTCTTGAAATTTGCATTTGAGGGAGGAGTATGTAGTATAAGTATAGTCCTATGCATTGTAAGGAGAGGTAATCTAATGTTTATTTGAAGTGTTTGCTATTGTAAAGAGGAGAATGGGAAAATCTTGCTTTTGGTTATATGAAATCTTGCTTTGAAAGTACTACTTTGGAAAATCTTGCTGCGTGGAAAGAAGCTGTTTGTCTTATCAAAGTTACGTTCCAACGGTAATATTGAGGGTAAACTTCACTAGCGGTAACTTTGTTATTAAGGGTTATGATTTTTAAATCTCACCTATAAATAACTACTCTGCAATTTCCCTCTTATCTTTATACCTTATAATCTTTTCCATATTTCTCTCTCTTCACCTATATTTTTTACCCACCCGCTTTCTTAGTAATCAAATCATCTACTCAAGTTCCATGATGCTAAAGATGCAAAGCAACTACAGGCTGCTCTCAAGACAAGGTTTGGAGTAATGATGCTTCGAAGATGCATAAAAATCTGTTGAGCGGCGGTTTGAAACATTCCTTTGTTGGAGAAAGAGAAGGCCTTGATGATGCCTATGATTCCAAAATCTTCTCGACATGTTGGGCTGTACAAAGCGAGAGGTTTCGATTGAAGATGCTAATCTAAAGTTCTTAAGGAGTTTGCCATCAACATGGCATGTGATTGCTACTATGATCGAGAGGACAACTTTGGTTTGGATGTTATGGACTTTGTGATCTCTATAATCACTTGAAGGTGTATGAGCATGAGATGAATGGCCAAACAAGTTCAAAGTTTCATAGTATAGCCTTCACTAAAAGTATTGTTTCTCTACTCAAAATCTTGTTTCTCAATCTTGTTTCTACTATCCCACCTTTGCTTAGCAAGCCATCAATAAATACCATCCACTCGGATGAGTTGTATGCTCTTTCTTTGCCTGACAAACTACTTTACACACACTTATGAAGAAGATCTCTCACGGATTGAAGGAGGATGCTTTTGAAGAAATTGATATCGGTGGCAAGTTGCTATGATAACTTCAAGGATCAAAAGTTTATGAAGAAAGCAGGAAGAGAATTGACTTCAAACCAAAGCGGGAATCACTTTTGACAAATCCAAAATTGAATACTTCAATTGTCAAAATGGACACTTTTCAAGGGAATGCGGGTTTGCTAAATATCAAGCAAACAAGATGTCGAAACAAAGCTTTAGATAAAAGAAATTCCTATTCTTTGAAACAAAAGCTTTGGTTGCTCAGAAATTATCGATGGTTGTTGGAGTACCAAGTTTGATGATGAACCGGTAACCTATTGTATGGTAGGCGTGTAAGAATCGGTGGAAGAGTTTGATTGGAGCACAACTTTTGATGAGGAACTGAACATCTTTGCTGGAATCGAGAGATGGTCTAGGAAGCTTTGATTGGAGCATGGAGAGTGAAGATGAACATGTTCTACTTGCTATGATGGCTACTTCACCAAGTTCACCCCTATCTACGGTATGCTCTAAGTGTCGGGACTTTTATCAAAAGTACTTAATAGTTATGTGTTGAAAGAGATAAGCGTATAAGGGCTAGGTCTGTGATGATGGCAGTTATCAACTTACTTTAGAATCTATGGAAGCCAAAATAATAACTCATGAAAATAATGAGGCGGCTTAGGCGGAAAAGTATGAACAACAGGATTATCGAGTTAAAATTAAGTGAATGGAAGTTAAATTGTATGATTTACGAAATTGAAAGCGACTAACGAGAGAGATGAATGCTAGAAAAGTTTCTTTGCTTGGGGACAATGGGTCTTTCTCATGTTAGTTATGTTGAAAAAGCAGAGAAGAGATTACATTAGAACTAGCCTAGGTTTTGGTATGGACTTTAATAGCATAGAAAACCCACTAGTGATCGGGATGAATGTGATTTTGAGGATATAACCACGGTGATGATGAACTCATTAACTATGTGACACATCTAGTAATGAGGAATCGATGAAGTGAAACACCTCCGAGTTTAAGAAAGATAATGGTTATCATGTTGTCCCTCATCCTCTTGGAAGTTTTCAAACCCTTAGGCGAGATGTTTCTCGTTTTGGAATAGACAATCTAGAGTTTAGGAAAAGCTTATTGGTCAATCTTGATGCGAAACCCCAAAAAGCGTTGAAAACTCTAAGGATAATGATGTTACTTTTAAAGAACTCAAGCGGTACCTTCTCAAAGTACTGTTAGATTTTCAGACAATCAAGGTACTATAAACATTTTTTGGAATGGAAAGCCTAGGAGATCAAATTATTATCAATCTAGAAGGCGTTACAACTCCAAAAGAGTAGCTAAGTCAAAGGACTCTACACCAGCAGTTATAACTAAATGGGTTAAGAAAGAAAGTACTGATGAGGAACAAACAGTACTTTCCACAAGTACTGGTTAAACAGATATTTTTGATAAAGATGATTTTGTGGAAAAAGAAAAGGAGATTTTTGTTGAAAAAGAATGTTTTGCTGAAAATCCACCACAAGTTTTAAAACAAAAGATAATACTTGATTACGTCTACAAAAGCATGAAGGATACATACTCAAGGAATTTGAATTTGTTACTCCACAAGGGAACACAAGTCGATAATGGATTGGGTTCTAAAGACACTAACTCTTTTATCTTTGTGCGGGCAACCCAGAAGAGAGCTTAAAGATCATCTAGCTGTGGATAGTGGTTACTACGGAAGCATGGCGGAGACAAGGAGATACAGTCGATTTTAGATCTTATTGTGGCGGAAGAGTTGCATTTGGGAATGATCCTAATGGAGGAATAATCCTTGGAAAGGAACCATCAAAGCGGGCGTATAGATTTTGAGAATGTTGGATATGTGAAAGAGCTCATGTTCAACCTTTTGTCGATCTCTCAAATACGTGATAAAAGCACCACATGTTATTCACTAACACATAATTTCTCATCCTTTCCCGACTTCAAGCTTGTTGATGATAAATTAGTAGTCCTTAGAGTACCAAGAACCAATGACGTGAACAGTCTGGATATGAAGAGTCTTCACTCTTCAGGAAGAGCCACATGTTTAGTGGCAAAAGCAACATCTGAAGAAGCACATCAGTGGCATAGAAGATTGAGCCATGTAAATTTCAAGAATATCAACTAATTGGTCAAAGGAAATTTAGTTAAAAGTTTACCTTCAAAGACTTACAAGAATGATCACTCATGTTTGGCATGCAAGAAGGGTAAAAAACACAAAGCTTCATGCAAGAAGCTTGAGGAAAGAACTATTAGAGAACCTTTGGAGTGTTACACATGGATTTGTTTGGACTGTCTACATTGCAAGTCTAAACAAGAAAAAGTACTACTTAGTTGTGACGAGATGATTGCGATGAATTCGGTTGGGTATTTTCTTGGGATTTAAAGATGATACTTTTGATGCTATTTATAATCTTATAATAGCACTTAAAAACCAATTGAGACTCAAAGTTAGAGGTATTAGATGTGATAATGGGGTGAATTCAAGAACAAGCTTATGGATGAATTTTGTGCCAACAAAGGGATCAAGAGGAGTTCGACATCGCAAGAACACCATAGCGAGAATGGTGTTGTTGAGAGAAAGAATAGGACTTTGATTGAGCGGCGAACAATGCTTGCAGATTCACATTACCTATTCAATTACGGGCTAAAGGCATGCGTCTTGCTTGCTATGTGCTATGATGTCGATCACCAAACCTCGAGATGAAGACACCTTATGAATTGCGATGGGAAACAAACCCAGCGTTAGTTTTATGAAGCCTTTTGGATGCCCTCTAACAATTCTAAATACAATTGATAATGCAGGAAAGTTTGATGGCAAATCGAAGAAGGATATTTATTGGGATATTGTACAAATGACAAAGGATTTAGAGTGTACAATAGAGTCACCAAGAAGGTTCAAGATTGTCTTCATGTTGAATTTTAGAAGATCAAGAAAATTAGAAGAGTAAAGGTCACGATTGGATGTATGATCTTGAGGTTTTGACTCCTTCTATGAACTATGTACACATTAGAGAAGAAAATCAACACATACACTATGGAGAAGATTTACGTGTATGTTGTTCATGGAGTCCATATTAGACTGATCACGTCACGATGAAGAACCCATACATTGAACCAGCATGAAATCTTGATGAACCAAAATCCTCACTATCTGTGAGGATCAAGCTATTCGGAGGAACTTAATAAGATGCTTTTTCAAGATGTAGTAGCACATTCTTATAATGATGATTAAAGAAGAGCTTATGAAGAAGCAAAGAAAAAGAACAAGACTACAAAGTTCTATCATAATACTTTGGGTAATAGTACTTTCGATCAAAGTCTTGTTGCACTGTTGACAACACTTTGGATGATTTTGATGATCTACCATGCACGGCTTAGAAGATCGGATGATGGTATGATAATGAAGGTATTTTCTCGATTCCAATGAAGATCTTGATTTCACTAATTTGGGTGATAATTATGAAGTTCCACGAGACTCAACCTTAAAAATTCATAAAGATCATCCTAATGGTCAAATCATTAGACCTTCTACCTCTGGAGTGCTTACAAGAAATAAAGCTAAGGGTTTTCTACTCCTCGCATGCTTTACTTAGCTTTGTTTATAAACAAAACAGGTTGAATCACAGGATCATCAAACATGCACTTCACTTGCTTTATCTCTCAAGAAGAACCCAAGAATATAGCTCGGGCATTATCTAAAGAGAGTTGGGTTGAAGCTATGCAAGAAGAAATTCTTCAATTTAAACTTCAAGAAGTTTGGTCTTGTGTGATCTACCTAATGGAAAGAAGGTAATTGGTACAAGATGGGTGTTTAGAGTCAAGAGAGATGAAAGAGGAATGTCATCAAGAACAAGGCAGGTTAGTAGCTCAAGGCTACGAGACAAGAAGAAGGAGTAGATTATGATGAAGTATTTGCTCTGTTGCAAGGATTGAAGCAATTCGTATTTTCCTTGCTTATGCATCATATATGGATTCGGGTTTATTAAATGGATGTCAAAAGTGCCTTTTTATATGGCAAGATCACGAGAGGAGGTGTCGTTAAACAACCTCCACGGTTTTGAAGATCTGCGCATCAAACAAAGTCTACTAGGTGGTTAAGGATCTTTATGGCCTTCGTCAAGCACACTAGAGCTTGGTATGAGAGCTCTCTACTTTCTTATTGCAACATGGTTACGGGAGGGAGCCATTGACAAGACTTTGTTTATCAAGAGACAAGAAGGATATCATGTTGGTTCGGTATATGTTGATGATATCATATTTGGAGCTACCAAGCAGGTCCATGGTTAAGGAGTTTGAGCGACTAATGCGAAATAATTTCAAATGAGTTCAATGGGTGAGTTAACTTTCTTTTGGGACTTTAAGTTAAGCGGTCAAAGGAGGAATTTTCATAAGTCAAGACAAGTATGTATCGACATACTTAAGTTCAATTTTGATGCTATGAAGCCGGTTACAACACCTATTAACTCTATCAACTCATTGGGCAAGGATGAAGATGGACAACTTTGTTGAAGTCAAGTTGTCTGAGATCCATGATTGGATGTCTTATGTACCTCACTACATCTAGGCACGATATTATGTTTGTTGTTTGTCTATGTGCAAGATATCAAGTCTCACTTAAGGTCTACCATATGAGCGCAAAAAACGGATTTTTAGTTATTTGAAACAACAACCTAAGTTGGGGTTGTGGTATCGAAAGGTTCGCCTTTTCAACTTAGAAGCTTTTGAGATAGTGATTATGCGGTGATAAATTTGACGGAAGATCAACTCTTTGGAGGATGCCAATATATGGAAGAAGATTAGTCTCATGGCAATGTAAAAGCAAACTATTGCGACAACATCCTCTCTTGAAGTAGAATATGTGGCTGCTTTAGCTATTATGGACAAGTTTTGTGGATGCGAGAATCAACTCTTGGACTATGGGTTCAACTTCAAGAATACTCCTATCAACATTGATAATGAGGTACAATTTGCATTGTGAAGAATCAAGTTTATCACTCCAAGACCAAGCACATTCAGATTAGGCATCACTTCATCAGAGATTGTTATGAGCACAAGCTCATTAATGTTGTCAAGGTTCACATAGATGATAATGTAGCTGATTTACTCACCAAAGGCTTTGATGTTTCAAGATTCAATCACTTGGTGGTAAGCATTGGAATGATTAATTCTTGTTTGCATTTGAGGGAGGAGTATGTAGTATAAGTATAGTCCTATGCATTGCTAGGAGAGGTAATCTAATGTTTATTTGAAGTGTTTGCTATTGTAAAGAGGAGAATGGGAAATCTTGCTTTTTGGTTATATGAAATCTTGCTTTGAAAGTACTACTTTGGAAATCTTGCACGTGGAAAGAAGCTGTTTGTCTTATCAAAGTTACGTTCCAACGGTAATATTGAGGGTAAACTTCACTAACGGTAACTTTGTTAGTAAGGGCGTGATTTTTAAATCTCACCTATAAATAACTACTCTCAGAATTTCCTCTTATCTTTATACCTTATAATCTTTTCCATATTTCTCTCTCTTCACCTATATTTTTCATCGACCCGCTTTCTTAGTAATCAAATCATCAATGGAAAATCATAATACAAAAACACAACATGGTGGCGAATTTGGATAAAACTGAAGCTAATGTCATCTTCCATGATATAATTGATTTTCTCACTGGATCTCCAATTAGTTATGTGCTTTTAGTGGAACCAGATATCATTGAGCCATGGATTCAACAGTTTTGGGCAATTGCTTGGGCTCATATGGAGAATGATGATTCGTATATTCAAGCTAAAGTTGCTGGGAGAATAGTGAAGTTTTCTGAAGCTTTAATTCGTGAAGATTTATTGTTTGATGATAAAGCAGCAGCTGTTCGTTTTGATAAGCAATTGATTTGGGATACATTTAGAGACATTGGTATGAAGGGTCATGGCGAACAAACTTTCAAGAATCCTTATTTAGTCCACACTAGAAGTATTTGGTTCATGTATTACTTCATTGTATTAGTGCTAAAAGTACATCATGGGAGCAATTTGGTTCTAACATAGCATCTGCTATAGTAGGATTGGCTACAAATCAATTTTCAACTTTTCAAGGCTAATCTTAGAAGGAATGCTCTCACATCTCTCATGGATCAAGATGGTTGAAGTATCCAAGATTTATTCAAGTGTTCTTGAATAAACAACTTTCAAATGTACCAAAACCTACCAATCTTTTACATTGTGGTACTGACCGACCAAGATCTTTGCTTTTATGGCTAGGAAAAGTGATCTATTTACTGGACGGAACACTCTATTAACCACTTCCATTATGGAGGTTGTTCAAGCAATACGAGATGAGGCTGCAGAGAGTGATGACAGAGAAGGTATTGCTTCAACACAGGGTACTACTTCTCAAGGTACTGCATCACAAGGTGCTGAAATTCAAGAAGATACTGCAGTTTCACCTCCATCATCTCCACAAGTTTCTGCTCATGATTCTCAACATGAAGAACACTCACCATCTAGAAGAGATGAAGAAGATGTGGCGCCTAATGGTACAGTTCTCAATACTTATGCTTTATCAAGAGAATTGACAAGATCGAAGAAATCTTTTGAAGAACAGGCTACACAGATTAAGCAGTTGAAGATTAAGTTTAGAAGACTCAAGAAATTTGTCTGGCCATTGGTTCAACATCATCGCTTATGGGTCAAGTCTCAAAGAAGGCAAGGCAGGCCAGTTAGGGAATTTAAGAAAACCACCAAAGGCAAAAAGGTTCACCAACAATCTTCATTCCAATTGGGGAGGAAATTGGAAGATAAGAATTTGAATGAAGAAGTTGAACCTTAAGGTACTGAAACCTCAAGGTACTGAAGAGTAATTCAATATTGAAAGTACTAAGGAAGAAAGCACTAGAGTTCAAAGTACTGATGATCAAGTCTTTGGCTGATCAAAGTACTACTTTTCAAGGAACCTCTGAGCAAGAGTTAATTACACCAAGGTTGTTAGATTTTGAAGAAAAAGCTGGTCCTTCAACGGTCGTACCGAAAAGGAAGGCGATACACGAACCTATATCTGGTCACAGTGATGATGAAACTATTCTTGAGATCTTTCATGATTTGTCAAAACCAAGGGGTGTTAGTATTCCAGGAGTTACAAAAGAACAGCTACAAGATTCTCAACCTTCTATAGATCCAAAAGATAAAGGAAAAGGTAAACTGATTAAAACTAAGAAGAAAAAGAAGCTTACCTTGGCTGATATAAGAGCAATTGAAGTTGCTAGGAATGAGGAAGCAACTAGAAAGGTACAAGCTGAGTTGAATGCTGAAGTTCCTATTGAAGAAGCTAAAGACAAAGAAGCAGCTAAGAAATTGCAAGAAGAATTGAATGCTAAAGCTGATGTACCATTAAAGACACCTATTCATGTTTCTGCTCTACCAAGAAGACCAAATCGTGCTAAAGAAAGAAAAACAATGATGGCTTATTTAAAAGGTCAAGGATATATAGGATTGCAGAAATTGAATTATGTTGAGATGAAACTGTTGTATGAAGCTATTAGAGAGGCTTATCAGAAGAATGTTGATAGTATCAAAGATTTTAAAGATGATGATACTCAAAAAGAGGAAGATAGAAAAGGAAGTTTAAAAAAAAAAGAACAACAGAAGTTGAAGATAAACAACCATCAAAGAAGATTGAGTTAAGATCTGATACTGATGATGAATTAAGGAATTACTTAAGAGTAGTAGACTTTGAGTATTCTAAAGATGATGCAGAAAAGAAGACAGATAAAAAGAAGAAAAAGACACCAATAACTACTTTTGAAATTGTAGAATCTAAGGATGGAAATTATCTGATGTTTCATACAGAAGATGAAAGCTTCATAGTGTTTAGTATGCTATGGGATCTATTGCACATAATAGATAGAGAGGATTTATTTCATTTATATCATTTGGTACAAGAATATTTTGAACACATTCCATCAGAAGGTATTGGTTTAATCTTGCTTGGAATCTCACAATTGTTTGGGAAGCTGAAGAATCAAGCGATGAGATTTGGAAAAATCAAGAAGATTGGGAGATTATCGGTGGAGATTCTTTGAAGAATCGGAGTACATGTTCTAGAGTTAGAAAATGAGACTATGATTCACATGTTAGCAAGCGAAGGTATCCGCTTACATCGGATCTTATGAGGAGAATGCTAGACCATGGTATGGAAGTTGAAGAAGATAATGAAGCGCTCTTATGGTCATCAAATTGTTTATCGGATGGACAACTATGGTGATAATGATGAATAAGCGGTATGAATCTTTATTGAATAAATTATTTTCGAAATATCGATTACTTTATTCAAAATCTGCGATCGAAGTCAAAGTACTACAAAGCTAAAGAACTGCTATATTTTTTTATGGAAAGCTTTGTTATTCTAGAATATTCTTTGTTTAGATTACTTGTCATACAAGGTTACAAATTGTAAACCGACTAGGGTTATCCTTAAGCCTATAAAGGACCCCTAGGTTGGCATTAGATGTACGTGCATTATTAGAGTTTTAGAGTGTTCGATATTGGTGTTTTAGAGTTGTTTAAGAATCTGCATAACAAGCAGATTTTGAGTTATTAATAAAATTGTTGAAAGTTAAAGTTATATTCTTCTTAGCTTTGTTAAGTAAATTCCGCATACTTAATAGAGTTTGCTCAGTGTTTCATTGTTAATAACTTAGGATTTATCCGAAGTGTTAAATCATAACAAGCTATATAGTTAGTTTCGTTAGAGTACATCAATCCAACAATAATACTTTCATTTTCTCTCACTAAGTTCCCGAACCTCTAACTCTTTCTCTCTCAAAACCTTTGTTGGGAATTATGTGAAGTATGGTTCTTCTTGAAAGGATTCTATGAAGTAATGTGGATTCTGCAAGAAGACATAATTCCATGAAGCTTTATAGTGAATAGTTTGTTTCTGGAAGTTGTTATTCCGTATTTAGTTTATTTAGTTTGGATATACATGAGCTTTATTAGGAAGTGATTGTGTATATCTTATTTAGTTTTATGTTTATCGTTTCTTGGGAAATGGTTTAGGGTTTTGTTTAGGGTTCCTTGTCTATAAAAGGAACACAATAGTATGAGTTATGTACCGATTGGAAAAACAAAGTTTTAGTTAATATAACGATCCATAGAGGATAACGAGTTCTTAGTTATTTGTGTTACTTGTGTTTATATTCCTCTGCTAAATACAAGTAGTAGAGATTGTCTTTTACTGTGCTTGTGATTACATAGGCATAGCTAACGATCTACGAGCTCAAGATCTATCAAGGTCTGTTAGTTTCAACAAGTGGTATTAGAGCCTCGTGAGAGTCTCTACGATACTAAGGACAGGTTTTTCTAAACACCCATACAACCAAAACAAAATTAATCATGCCTGGATCAGATGTTGATGTTGAAATCACCAACAACCAAAACTCCACCCATCTGCAACAACTAAGTCTCTCTAATAGCAATGCTAAGTTTCCTTACCTCAAAAGGGAGGAGTATGATCTTTGGGCGATGAAGATGCAGAACTGGATTTCCAACATTGATTGGAATCTATGGGAGATAGTCATGAAGGGAAACAGTTTGAAGAGAACTACCACACATCTGCTGGCAAGATGACTTATGTTCCTTCCAAAATATCTTGAAGAGTTCTTGGCGGTTCGAGAGAAACCAAGGTTAGAACCATTCTTCTTCAAGCTATTCCCGAGGATCACACAGTGATTTTCACTTCATGCAAGATGCTAAGGACATATGGTTAGCTATTAAGGCAAAGTTCGGTGGGAATGAGGAGTCTAGGAGGCGAAAAGTCCATCTTGAGACAAGAGTTTGAGTTTTCAAATATCTGAAGAGGAAGGAATTCACAAGGGCTATGACAAGTTTCACAAGATTTTAAGTCGATTAAATCGGTATGCAAAAAGCCGGATAATGATGATTGTAATTCTAAGTTTCGAGGTCTTTACCTCCATCCAGTTACAAGTGAGCATTGCTTTAAAAGCTAAAGGTGGTTTGGACATGATTACCTTTGATGAGTCAGTACCACAAACTTAAAGCTCTTGAACATGATGTGAGAAGTCCTTTTAGATCATCTTCTACTGCTAGTCACACAGCATGCGTTGGAGCCTCTACCCCAAAGATGATTTATGGTCCAAGCCCAACATACTCATCATCATCGTATACTACTCCTTCAACAAGCTCTCACTCTAAATCGAGTGGTATTATGGAAGATGTTTTTGGATCCTTCTTTGCTGATTATGATCCTTAGCAGGATCTGGCCTATGAGGATTTTGATCAGGTGGATCCACTTGAGATGGAAGAGATGAAGCTGAGGTGGCAGGTGAACATGCTGTCCATGGATATCAAGAGGTTTAAGCGCAAAGCTGGGAAAAGGTTTGGCTTCCAAGGAAGAGACCCAGCAAGGTTTGACAAAGGAAGGTCAAGTGTTTTACATGTCAACGGATGGGTCACTTCTCTAGAGAGTGCAAAGACAGGCGGTGATGAGACAAGATACTCTTCGTATCATCGAATCGGAAGGAGGTGGAATTTCAAAGGGATCACCGCTTTGGTCATTCTAGATAGCAATGTGGATGGAAGCAACATGAGCGGAAGATAATGATGGTCCTAGTAATGATAATGTTGGTTTGATTGCAAGTCGTACTTGAGAGGATAGGCATGATCAGTTGCCTTGATGGGCATCTCTCGGTACAAAGCTGTTTGTTTGGATGTAGTGAACGTTATAATGAACTCAAAGAAGCTTATGATATTTTGAAACCTAAATATAATGAATGCTATGTGGAAGTTGAAGCTTATAAACAGGCTTTAAAAACACTAGAAAGACAAAAGGTTTGGTTTCGGAAGAATCAAATAGCTTATGATGAGAAGATAGGTGTATTAGAAAGGGATCTCGAATGTGCTAAAATGAGTTAAAGGTGCGAGAAATTAAGAGCAGATGTAGTGTCAGAAAATTTAGAGCTTAAAGAGAAACTTAATGAGGAAATTGCTAGGCATAAAGAATGGTTATTAAACGGAAACAAGTTAGCTAGTCACATCTATGCTAGTGATAAGGTTTTAAAAGGTACCATTTTGAGGGGTCGTTTAAGTCCTTATTTGATCACTTTTGTATCCGTTATTGCTTAATATCGTTCCTTTTCACTTTTAGGTCTCGTGAAGGCAAAATCTTGGAATGGCACTTATTTGGACGAAAAGGCGCGAATATATGAAGAAAATGGCCAAAGTCGAAATCGAGACACTCCACGATTCTTTGAAAGTAGAAAGCGACGTCGTCGGTGCTATTTACGACGCCGTCCCAAAATTATCGTGACGGGACGAGAACCCAAAACTCGTATTTTCAAGAGAGGCGTCTAGTTGTGAAAGAGTAGGCCGTCGCTACTCGGGCGGCCTAGATGCAATCCGACGACGTCGAAGTTGAAGAGGACGGCGTCACGGACATAAGGTGACGCCGTCGCAAGGTTAACGTGGCCAAGACGAAACCCTAATGGCGGCGACACGGCGTCACTAAACATAAGGTGACGCCGTCGCAATTGTAATCTTATATAGAATCCGAATTTTTCGTCTTTGTGTGGAGAGTCTTTGGAGTAAAACCTAAAACCGAACCTAAGGTGTCTTGTACAAGATTTTAGGGTTTTAAACCCTATCTTACATCAAGATAAGTCTTTACTTCATTAATTCAATTATGTCTTTGATTATTTGTGTGTATGCTTGCATGTTCTCCATGTCCGGCTAATTTATTTGTGTGTTTGCTTAGGAAGTATGAAACTTAATTATTAAATATTGATTGGTTGTTTCTTATCTTAGTTGATTAATGATCTAGTAATGCGATAGGTCATTCGTTGGGCACTAATGCTTGATTCATCTTTGTGAACCTTAGAGTATAATTACGAGTAATTGTAGGCTAAACCATCCGAAGAGCCTTAGAGTAGGAGTCTATAATCTCTAGTGGGTTTGTAGAAAAGACCCTTTGGTAAGTTCGAAGAGTTAGGAGAAACGCATACCACAACTTTAGACACACAACGCAACTCGGAATAAGGCGTGACACTCGACCATCAATAGGAGATAATTAAGGAGTAATACAAACTAAGTAAGCACATCTTTAAACTATCATACGAGCACACATTAATTAGACATAGACTCCCACAACCTTAGTTTAGATAATTAGATAATAGTAGAGTAATCGGTAGAAATACCAACCCCCAAATCCAATACCGAGATTCGTACCTTTCCATTTCATAAAATATAATAAGATAAAAATAATCTTCCTCAACCTTAACCTTAGCGTAGTAACTCCCTACTAGCATTCCTATTCCCCAGAGAACGATATCAATACCCGTGGCTTACCCTAATTACTACACTACAACGATTAGGTTCACGCCTGGGTGTTATAAAACTTGCTCAAGAAAAGGAAGTTCCTTTGACCCCGAACGACGCGTGTGGCGTTATCAAGTTTTGGCGCGCTTGGGAATAGAATAGCTAGTTAGTAGTCCACCTCGTTTAGGTTTCCTTGCTTGATTCATATCAAGTAAACTTTTTCTCATTTTTAGATTTCTCTTAGTCTATCCCCTTCTTCGTGACCTTTGTTAGTAATTCCATCACTTTTCATCATGGAAGGTGATAACCACTACCATTCATCAACCCACCACAAATGACCCGCCAAGAGCCCGTACTCTTGGTGAATACTCAAGACCAAGCCACCTAGGCTATAGGAACACCATTGAGCTTCCCGACCAAGCCCAAACTACGGCCTGCGATCCGACACCATCCGGTTGGTGCAAAGCGGATGTGCATTCCATGGACTTCGTTACGAAGATCCAAATCGACATCTCGAGGATTTCCTCAAAATCGTCGATTCCATCGACCTTGATGCTACTACTCGGGAGACCACGCGCTGCGTCTCTTCCAATTCTCTCTACGGACCAAGCTAGTAATTGGCTTGAGCGACTTCCCACGGCTCCATCTCAAGTTGGGATGATCTTACTTCTCGCTTCCTTGCTCAATTTTCCCGGGAAGAACCACTAAGCTTAGGAATGACATCTTGATGTTCCAACAACGTCAAGGTGAATCTCTCTGAAGCATGGACCCGATTCAAGGACTTACTTCATAAAGTCCCTCATCACGGCATTGATCTTTGGCTCCAAGTCCAAATCTTTTATGATCATGTCAACTTTCCCACTAAGCAATCCATTGACCAAGCGGTGGTGGAAAACTTAGTGATTTCACCTGAGAAGAATCATGGGAAATAATAGAGGACCTCGCCCTCTATGACAACGAAAGTTAGGATGACCCCGTGAGCTGCCCAAAACCGTCAAGGCAATCTCCTTGCCTCCTCCCAGGCCGTGGGATGATCGAACTTGAAGATCAAGTTAAATTCCTCATGAGTTCTTACAAAATCCTAAGTCCTCACGACAAGTGAATCAAATCACTCTACCTTGTGAGTTGTCACGGTGGTCCCCATGACACTCGTGATTGCACAAGGCTCTCGAACAAGCTTTTGCGGACTACGCCTCCATACGTGCCGGCGGAGGCGGGAGAAGTGGTACACTTTCAAACCAGAACAAAACAACTTAGGAAACTCATACAACCCTCATGGAGAACCACTAAGCTTAGGCGAGACATCTTGACATTCCAAAGAGCTCCAAGGTGAGTCTCTTTACAAAGCATGGACTCGATTTAAGGAATTACTCCGTAGACTTCCACACCATGGCATTGATCTTTGGCTTCAAATCCAAATCTTCTTTGATCATACCGTTTGCATCACTCGACGATCCATTGATCGAGCCGTGGAAGACTCGGCGACTTTAATGCGAGCAATCATGGGATATCATAGAGGAGCTCGCCGATTAAAGCTACGAAGATTGGAGTGAATCTCCGAAACTCCGATTAACGTAGTTAATGCCATATCCACTCCTCCCGAATCCTCCGATACACTCGAAGAACAATTGAGTGCCATCGAGAGAGAATTGATTATCTTATGGAAAGGCAAAAAGAGCACCGTACAAATTCCTCGAGAGATCGTCAAATCCGCCCACTCCACCAACCGCTCCACACCTCTTTCGGAATCCCAAGTCGCGAGCAAAACCCAGTTCCATGGCGCCTGCTTCTACTTCCCCAATACCACTTTCACCAAGCTTCAAGGATCAAATGAGGGGTACATGGCAGCTCATACAGAGAGATTAGCCGATTTGAAGAGGAGGTTTATAGGCGAGAGAGGAAATGCAAGCAAAATGAAAGAAATGATGGATTTGGTAATTGAATTTACCAAAACAAAGGCTCCCAAAAAGTGCTTGTAAGAAGCAATGATTGCCTCCCACTTCATTTATAAACGCCGTTTCCATCATGCCCGAGAATGCAAGGGTGAGATGTGGAATAATGAGGAAAGCACGAAGGATGAGTCCATGCCTAATGATGAACACGAGACCATTGAGTACTACCTCAAGCACGAAATTAACAAGAAAACCATTGCAAACCAAGTAAACAACTTTAGGTACAATGAAGTTCTTAGGGAAGCTCTTGAAGGAAAAATGACGGAAGAAGAATACGATGCTTTACCTATGGAACCTCTGTATGAGTTGGTTATAAAAAAACCGTTAACAAGAAAACGAAACACCACAGGGAATTTCGTGATACCAGTTAGTATCGGTGACATGGACAATATAAATGCCTTGGCGATCAAGGGACCGATGTGAACATAATGCCATTGTCAATCTATAATAAGTTAACTAATGAGAAACCAAGAAAAACGGACCTTAGACTTTCCTTAGCTAATCATACTTATGTCCACCCCGTAGGAATCATTGTTGTTGTTCTAATTGAGGTGGCTAACATCGTTTATCCGGTGGATTTTGTGATCATTGATGTTGAGGAAGATAAAAGCGTACCCTCATTCTTGGGACACCGTTCACGGACACCGCCAAGGCAACCATTAAATGCGGAGAAGGCATCATGATAGTCAAAAGCGGGAAGGGGTACGCTAGGATACCCATCGTCCCAAGATACCTCTTAAGATCATGGAAATGATTACGGTGGAAATCGAAAAGCCCGGATAACAATTTTAAGAAGAAAAGAATGACCGGGAAAAGGGCTTAGAGACTTTATGGTTCAAGGATTGTATGCAACATTGTGGAAACCCGATAAAAGTTAAAAGCAATCCACCTCATTACCTAAGGTACAAAAGGACCCTAAGGAATTTCTAAAGGGAGAAAAAGTGCTATTGTATAGATCTCGGATAAGGGCATTACGAGGAAGAACCAAACCAAGATGGTTTGGGCCTTTCCTGATTAAGGAGACCAATTTAAAAGATAAAACCGTTGCCATAATTGACAGCATTGGCAAGGAATCCACGGTGAGCATACAGCGTCTACACCCTTTCGATGAAGGGAAAACAAACCGTCAAGAGGGCGGTGGTGAGGAAACGTAGGAGCACGACTACGAGTCTAGCTACAAGGTTCTTTAATAAAGAAAAGCGCTTCGTGGGAGGCAACCCATGCTTAATTGTTTGCTTGTTAGTGTCATATATCTTTTATTAATTGTTTATCCTCATGTTTAAATTTGTAAAAATGCTTTATTTTGTTTTTAACCGTCTTAATTGCATATAAAGGTATTTTACATAAGGGATAAGTGTAGGGAGGATTACACACGTTTTCAAAAGAAAAGTAAACATGAGAATAACAATTAACTAAAAGATATTTATGTTTGTTTGTTCGAGTCAAATGCTTGTATCGAGTCATAATGGATGTTTTGCAAAAATTTTCCGATTCTAAAGATGTAAATTTTCCGTAATTTTTCCGTAAAATCGCAGACCGATTTTGTCGGGATAACTGACGTCGGGATTGCAACTGACGGCGTCGGGAAGGAGTAAAACATCGATTACTTTTTCTCGTTTTCGAGCTACTTATAAATTTTGGAATTTTCGGGTCCTAATTTTCTTAGAAATTCGTAAACATCCATTCCACAAGCATTATATCCTAGTTTAAATCGAGTCTTATATATATTATTACCGCCGATTTTACGAAAGTTTCGTTTGTTTTCTTCAAGTGTGCAGGGTTTAGTTTGTCGAAGAAGTTACATAAGATTGGAAGGAGCTTTTCACGCAATAATTCTTCTTGGAAAAGAGTTTAACCACCACTTTACACGGATCCTACCGAGCTAATCGGGAGTACTAGTTTCCTTCGCTTTTAATTACCTTCTTTTATCATAACTTTGATGCTTTGAGAACATTGGGGACAATGTTCGGTTTAAGTGTAGGAGGGAAAATAAAGCGGGAACTTTGAAACTATGCTTATCCTTGATTATTTGCTTTGTCCAATTGTGATTGTGTAATAAACCATGAGAAAATGTCGGTTAGGGTAATTTTGGCACCAAATTTAAATTTTTTCATAATATATAGGAGTGGGCCATTAGTCTTAACAAAAGCGTCTCACGGATAGGAAGTTGCATGACTAGCACCAAAACCCTTACCACCCAAATTCCACCCAAAATGTGAGGATCGCCCTTAGATTAGTAGGAATTAAAAGCATTCATCTTTAATGCTTAGAGTGTGAACCGGTAGTATAATAGATTCTAGAACTTGTTTTGTGATGCATTCGAGATCGCAAGTGAGGCTACACTTGTGTAGTTAGGAATAACTAAATGATAAGAGGCATTAGGATAACCCTTGTTTGATACATGTAATATAATTACTTCTTCCACATCGCTGAGTAATTCCCCACACCCTTTGCGTTGTACTCATCTTTAGTACACGATACCCCTAGTTAACCCCTCGAGCCTATCCTTTTTGCGGTTCTCGTGATGTTTCGGTTTTCGAATATCAATGAAGAGCATTGTTTACACCCCACCCCAAATATACACCCAAATCGCCTTAGCCTACCCCTTATGCACTCACTTTTAGTGCAAATATTCACCCTAAACCCTTAGTTCAATTATCTGGTTGCTTGCATGAGTTGCTAATTCGAGTCATATCCTTTGTATACAGTTTTGGGATGATTGGGATTCATGGGAAAAGTTAAAGTTTATGAAATGACGGGAAGGGCGTTAAATTCAAATTCCCTTTGTTTGCGTAATAATGTACCCCAAGTGTGTTGATCTTTTCAAATCGGGTCAAATTAGTATTAGAGTAATAAAACTCAAGTGTAGGGATATGCTTATAAATCCTAGTATTTTGATGTTATCTTAGAGGATGGTAGAGTAAAAGTGTATGAAAAAAATTAAAAAAAAAAAAAAAAAAAAAAAAAAAAATAGAAAAAGAAAAAAAGAAAAAAAATAGAGTGATAAAAAAAAAAAACAAAACATACGGGCTACCATCCTACATCTATCCTTTAAATTTATGTTTGTTTATTTCAGTTATCTAGAGTTTAGAAGTGTCGAGTCTTGGCTTAGCAACGCCATTCTTCATATGCCTTTAACATAGAGATTTTGGACTTACCACCACTAAATAGCCTATCCCACCAAACCCTTATTTCCCTACCGTAAGCCTAACGTTACAACCCTTTAAAGACCTCTTTGATAGTCTTTCCTAGGTGCTTACGCCAAAGCGATGGAGTTTTGATCTATTCTCAAGACTATGGTAATCTATGTACTAGGACCGGTTAATGAGTGTTTATCTTCCATTTCCTATATTGTTATATTTCATTTATACACCCGAGAGAGATGTGAGTATCCAAACACCCCATGTGAGGTGCTAGTATGTAATTTTCGTGCTTGTTATGACTTTTGCGGGGCTTATATGTGTTGTTGACCGTTTTGAATTAATGCTTCATGACCCCTAACTTATAAATTAATTGGCTAAAGCACATTTGCTTGAGGACAAGCAAATAACAAGTGTAGGGATATTTGATAAGGTTTTAAAGGTACCATTTTGAGGGTCGTTTAAGTCCTTATTTGATCACTTTGTATCCGTTATTGCTTAATATCGTTCCTTTTCACTTTTTAGGTCTCGTGAAGGCAAAATGTGGAATGGCACTTATTTGGACGAAAAGGCGCGAATATATGAAGAAAATGGCCAAAGTCGAAATCGAGACACTCACATTCTTTGAAAGTAGAAGGCGGCGTCAAAAGCTATTAGCGGCGCCGTCCCAAAATTATTGTGACGGGACGAACCCAAAACTCGTATTTTCAAGAGACGTCTAGTGGTGAAAGAGTAGGCCGTCGCTACTCGACAGCCTAGATGCAATCCGACGACGCCGAAGTCGAAGAGGACGCGTCACGGACATAAGGTGACGCCGTCGCAAGGTTAACGTGGCTAAGACGAAACCCTAATGGCGGCGACACGGCGGCGTCACTAAACATAAGGTGACGCCGTCGCAATTGTAATCTTATATATAGAATCCAATTTTTCGTCTTTGTGTGGAGAGTCTTTGGAGTAAAAACCTAAACCGAACCTAAGGTGTCTTATACGATATTTTAGGGTTTTAAACCCTATCTTACATCAAGATAAGTCTTTACTTCATTAATTCAATTATGTCTTTGATTATTTGTGTGTATGCTTGCATGTTCTCCATGTCCGCTAATTTATTTGTGTGTTTGCTTAGGAAGTATGAAACTTAATTATTAAATATTGATTGGTTGTTTCTTATCTTAGTTGATTAATGATCTAGTAATGCGATAGGTCATTCGTTGTGCACTTAATGCTTGATTCATCTTTGTAAACCTTAGAGTATAATTACCGAGTAATTGTAGGCTAAACCATCCGAAGAGCGCCTGTAGAGTAGAGTCTATAATCTCTAGTGGGTTTGTAGACAAGACCCTTTGGTAAGTTCAAGAGTTAGGGAGAAAGCATACCCTACAACTTTAGACACACAACGCAACTAGGAATAAGACGTGACACTCAACCATCAATCGGAGATAATTAAGGAGTAATACAAACTAAGTAAACACATCTTTAAACTATCATACGAGCACACATTAATTAGACATAGACTCCCACAACCTTAGTTTAGATAATTAGATAATAGTAGAGTAATCGGTAGAAATACCAACCCCCAAATCCAATACCCGAGATTCGTACCTTTCCATTTTCATAAAATATAAAAAGATAAAAATAATCTTCCTCAACCTTAACCTTAGCGTAGTAACTCCTACTAGCATTCCTATTCCCTAGAGAACGATATCAATACCCGTGGCTTACCCTAATTACTACACTACAACGATTAGGTTCACTGCCTAGGGTGTTATAAAACTTGCTCGAAGAAAAGGAAGTTCCTTTGACCCCGAACGATGCGTGTAGCGTTATCAGCTAGTCAAACTCCAAATACTTCTATAGGTTTAGGCTTTAAGAAGTATGTAGGATTAGAAGCTAGAGATGACACACGCAAATCTACACCAACTGGCCTAGCTAATTTTGTGAAAGAAGGTGACCTACATGCTGCTCGTGGACCTATTAGAGGTGAGCACATGCCCATTGACCTTTCCATTACGGTTGACTTGATGGATCACACCATCTCTATGGCAAAAGTCAAATGACTTGCAGGACCGATACTTCTTCTAATGACTTTGTCTCTTGTGTTAACAATGACAAGTCCTCCAAGCAAGGGTCTACAGAGTGTGATTCAAATGACAAGTCCGACCTTCCCAAGTCTTCACCCCTTCACTGCACCCGAGACTACCAATAAGCATGTCGAGTTGCTGCAAAGGAATCCTCTTCAAGACAGTTGCCTCTGAAGACTTCCTTTTAATTCTTTGCATAATAATACTATTAAAACAATTCTTTTCATGGTTTTGGATTGAATACATCGCTTGTAATAGAAAATCTTTGGTTTGAATAAATCTTCTAAGCAGAAGACATGTTTTGTGTGTGGAAGTAAATTTCATTTAATTAAGGATTGTGATTATCATGAGCAATGATGAGTAGGTGTGATGATTCTAGGAAATCTAGACCAATGTGGACCAATGTTAATGCTATACCACCTTATGTTCCACAAGCAACTAATACTAATTCTCCTTTTCCTTGGAGAAGATCAGTTGTAAAACCATATGTACATCCAACAAGTGCATATTTTAAAAATGGTTTTTGGCCCGGATATGTTAACTCTATGACCGATGGGAAAGGTCTTGGGATCTGCTCAAAGACCTCAGCGAGTTGTTCTTGGAATAAAAGGACCTAAGCTTCAATGGAAACCCAAGAACAATAGTGGATCTTATACATCGCATGGCGTAACTCATATGATCCACAAGGCGGTTCAAGTCGACAATAACTTGAGCCTCCATAGTGTACTAATACTCAGTATATTTTTGTTGTTGTTGTAGGATCATCCCTTAAGCATAAAGATGTTGGCATTGTTGATAGTGGTTGTTCAAGAAGTATGTCGGAAACAGGATATGATGCATAACTTTGTACCCATTGAAGGAGGAGGCAATGTAACCTTTGGAGGAAGTGATGGAAGAATTATCGAAAGGGACCATCAAAACACCTAAAGCTGGACTTTGAGAATGTATATTATGTCAAGGAACTTCAACACTTCAATTTGTTCTCGGCCTCACAAATATGTGACACCCGAACAAAGTACTCTTCACTGAGGATGAATGTCTTGTGCTATCTAAAGACTTCAAACTCCCAGAAGAAACTTCAATTCTGCGAAAGTTCCTCAGGTCACAATCTTTATACATTCAACTTAACGATGTCAAACCAAGGTGACTTAACATGTTTGGTGGATAAAGCATCCTTGGATGAATCTACCAAATGGCATAGAAGGATGGCCCATGTCAACTTCAAGACCATAAACATGCTCTCTAAATTGGGCCTTGTTGAAGGTCTTCCTTCCAAAGTTTTCACAAATGATCATAACTGTGTTGCATGCAACAAAGGAAAGCAACACAGAGCCTCATGCAAAGGTGTTCTATTATCGCAGTGAGCATTATTTCGAACCTCTTCACCGCTTCATATGGATCTGTTTGGTCCAACTCAAGTGAGAAGCATTGATCATAAATATTTTTGTCTGGTGATCACTGATGGTTATAGCAAATTTTGTTGGGTATTCTTTCTAAGGACCAAAGATGAAACATCTATAGTGTTGAAAGACTTCATTACCCTTATTGAAAATCAGTTGAACAAAAAGGTGAAAGGAATTAGGTGTGATAATGGGACATAGTTCAAGAATGCTATACTTATAGAACTCTGTAGGTCAAAAGGTATTAAAAGGGACTATAGCACTCCAAGAACCCCTCAACAAAATGGGGTGGCGAAAGGAAAAATAGGACCTTAATAGAGGTCAAGATCTATGATAGCGGACTCTAAGCTACCCACCATGTTTTGGATCGAAGTCTGTTGGCACAACTTGTTATGTCTTGAATAGAGTGTCCATTACTAGACCACACCTCAAAACACCATATGAACTTCTCTTTGGGAAAGTTCACATTATTCATTACCTTAAACCGTTTGGTACGTCAGTGACAATTACGAATAGGTGGGATTTGAAAATCACGACCTATAATAACAAAGTTACCGTTACTATCAATTACCCATCAATATTACTTAGTTGGAACAATTACTTTAATACGACAAACAAGACTTTCCACATAAGCAATACTTTCCCAAGCGGTACTTTCCAAGCGGTACTTTTAGGAAAAATCGAGACTTTGCCAAATTCCTTCATAGAAACTAAGTATTAACTAGTATCCTCCCTCAATACACAAGACTATACGACCACCTTATAGTCCTCCCTCAAACATAGCTTAGTAGTTAATCATTCCAATGCTCACGACCAAGTGATTAAATCGTGACACATCAAAACCTTTGTGAGTAAATCACTACATTGTCATTCGTGTGAACTTTAACCACATTAATGAGCCTATGCTCATAGCAATCTCTAATAAAGTGATGCCTAATCGAATATGCTTGGTCTTGGAATGATACAGGATTCTTCACAATACAAATAGTACTCTCATTATCAATATTGATAGGAGTATTCTTAAATTGAACCCATAGTCCAAGAGTTGATTACGCATCCACAACACATCCTAGCAGGTTGCAGCACTACATATTCACTTGATAGATGATGTTCTTTGCGGCTTGTCTGCTTCTTGCATTTCCGGAGACTAACCTTCTTCCAAGATATTGGCATCCACCAGTTGTGGATCTTCTATCATAATTATCACCTGCATAGTCACTTGTCTCGAAAAGCTTCCAAGTGAAAAGGTGACTCTTTAGGATACCACAACCCCAACTTAGGTTGTTGTTTTAAATAACGAAAAATCTTTTCTTTGCATTCATGTGAGAGATCTTTGGTGAGACTTGATATCTTGCACATAGACAAACCGCAAACATGATATCGGGGCCTTGATGCGATAAGATACATAAGAGAGCCAATCATTGACACCATACGACTTGACTTCAACAGTCATTCCATCTTCATCTTTGCCCAATGAATTGATAGATTTAATAGGTGTAATGCTGACCTTCATATCATCAAAATTAAAATTCTTAAGTATATACAGTAACATACTTGTCTTGACCGATAAAAATTCCTTCCTTTGTTGCTTAACACGAAGTCCTAAAAGAATGTTAACTCTCCCATTGAACTCATTTGAAATTCCTTCGCATCACCGCTCAAACTCCTTAACCATGGACTGTTTGGTAGCCCCAAAGATGATATCATCAACATACACTTGAACTAACATGATATCCTTCTTGTCTCTCTTGATAAACAAAGTCTTATCTATGGCTCCCTCCTGTATCCATGTTGTAATAAGAATGTGAGAGCCTCTCATACCAAGCTCTAGGTGCTGATAAAGACCATAAAGAGCCTTAACCACCTTATAGACTTTGTTTGGATGTTTAGGATCTTCAAAACACGGAGGTTATTTCACATACACCTCTTCTATAATAGTGCCATAAAGAAAGGCACTCTTGACATCCATCGATAGACACGAAAACCCATATAAGAAGCAAAAGCAAGAAAGATTCTAATTGCTTCAATCCTTGCCACAGGAGCAAATACCTCATCATAATCTACCCTTCCTCCTGCCTATAACCCCGAGCAACTAATCTTGCCTTGTTTTTTATAACATTGCCTCTTTCATCTCTTTTGACTCTAAAAACCCATCGGTTCCAATAACTCTCTTCCCATCGGAAGATCACATAAAACCAAACTTCTTGAAGTTTAAATTGAAGAAGTTCTTCTGCGTAGCTTCAACCCGACTTTCTTTAGTCAAAGCTTGAGCAATATTCTTGGGTTCCTCTTGAGAGATGAAACAGGTAAATAAGCGGGTTTGATGGTCCTTATGATTCACTGTTTTGTTGATACACAAAGCTAAGTAAAGCATTGTGAGGTTTAGAGATCCTTAGCTTTGTGTCTTGTAATAACTCGAGTAGAAGGACCAATGATTTGATCAATTTGGATGATTCTTATGAATTTGTAAGATTGGTGACTGTGGAACTTCATATGTATCATCTAAGTTAGTATAATCAGCACCTTCATTGGAATCGTGAAAATACCTTCATCTTCAAGCTCATCATCGTTTTTCTAACCTGTGCATGGTAGAATCATCTAAATCATCTAAAATCATCATCAGCAGTGCGGTGAGTACTTTGGTCAAAAATCTTGTTCAAAATCTTGTGAAAATATTCTGCAGATCTTGGTCTTCTTTGCCTCTTCGTAAGCCCTCCTTTGGTCATCAAGTAAGAATGTGCTAATACATCTTGAAGAAGCATCGATTAAGTTCCTCTTGAATAGATTGATCCTCTGCAGATAATGAGGATTGAGGTGCAACAATACTTTGTTTTGGAGAATCGATGCTTTGCTTAGAACAGCAGTAGTTTGTTTTGGACTTACGTAATCTTTATCGTGAAGCGACATCGGGTCTAATATGAACATCATGAACAACATATTGGATATCTTCTTCATTGTGCAAAGGTTGATTTTCTTCTCTAACGGGAACATAATTCATCGAAGGAGATAAAATCTCAAGATCAAACATCCAATCGGGACCTTTTCCTTTCTCATTGTCTTGATCTTCTAAAAACTCAACATGAAGACAATCTTGAATCTTCTTAGTAACTCATTGTATACTGAAAGCCTTTCTTGTTAGTACAATAACCCAATAGGTAACCTTCTTCGACTTGCCATCAAATTTCCCAGTTATCAATGGTGTTCAATATAGTAAGAGGACATCCAAAAGGCTTCATAAAACAAATGTTGGGTTTATTGCCCATCACAATTCATAGGGTGTCTTCATCTGTGGTTTGGTGGCGAGAGACCATTGAGTACATAGCATGCGTGCTTACCGCCCAAAATTGAATAGGGAGATGGGAATCGCTAACATTGTCCTTGCCGCTTCAATCAAGGTCCTATTCTTCCTCTCTGCAACACCATTTTGCTGTGGTGTTCTAGCAATACTAAACTCCTTTTATGCCTTTATTTGCACAAAGTCATCCATAGGATTGTTCTTGAATTCAGTTCCATTGTCACATCTAATACTTCTAACCTTGAGTCTTAATTGGTTTTCAAGTGCTATAATTAGAGTCGAATAGCATCAAAGGTATCATCTTTAAAGCCCAAAAGAAACCCAACTGAATCTACTACAATCATGAGTAACAACCAACGAGTACTTTTCTTATTTAAACTTGCCACAAAGACAGTCCAAATAAATCCATATGTATGACTCCAATGGTTCTCTAATAGTTCTTTCCTCAAGCTTCTTGCGAGGAAGCTTTGTGTTGTTTACCCTTCTTGCATGCCAAACATGATTGATCATTCTTGTAAGTCTTTGAAGGTAAACCTCTAACTAAATTGCCTTTGACCGTTTGTTGATGTTCTTGAAATTAACATGGCCCAATCTTCTATGCCATTGATGTGCCTCTTGGATGTTGCTTTAGCCACCAAACATGTGGCTCTTCCATAGGAATGTAGACTCTTCATGTCTAAACTATACACATCATTTGTCCTTGGTACTCTAAGTACTACCAGTCATCATCAACAGGTTTAAAGGCGAGAGGAAAGGATGAGACATTCTCGGTCGATGAATAACACGGGATGCTTTTATCACAAATTTGAGAGACCGACAACAAGTTGAACTTTAGCTCCTTCACATATCGACAATCTCAAAATCGATTCGTCCAGCTTTAATTGTTCCTTTCGGTAATCCTTCCTCCATTGGGATCATTCCCAAATGCAACTTTTCCTCCACTAATATTTCTAAAATCGCAGCATGGGATCTCTTTATCGCTTGTCATACTTCGAGCAACCACTATCCACAATAAGATGATCTTTAAGCTCCTCTTCTAGGTTGCCCGCACACAAAGAAAAGAGTTAGAAACTTTTAGGAACCCAAGCCATTCTTGACTTGTGTTGTGACAACCCGTACTTCCGTGTCATTTCCCAAAACAATTCATGCTTCAATATTTCAACATTTATCGTAAACTAGGTTTCGTG
>CM040239.1:308023608-308301827 GCA_022545495.1 Chrysanthemum lavandulifolium | reverse complement strand
ATACTATTCTCATCACATCTAAGTGAATCATTGAAAATTCAATGGATTTAGAACTCTTTACCAAAGCCATTATCTTTGGAGTAGCCAAATGTTTTGGTGTGTAAGACCATGGTACATTGATAACCATATGATTTTTAGCAAACCACCGCCTATCAAGCAGTTGTTTTGTCTTTACCAAAAGTTGTACCATACGGACTAGTTAGTTCTTTTATCTAATGGTGAACTAATTACCAATAATGGTTTTCCATCGCCTTTACCACAAGCCATTTCTTGTGGGCTGCCAACTCTTCACATTCTTGATATGGTGAGTTGATGACCATCGAACTTATTAGCAAGTTGTCAACTAAAAGCGGATTTGATATATCTTTACGAGCCGTTTGCTCATGGATTAGTCAATCCTTTTGTAACCATGGTGGATTGATAACCTATTGATGTTATCATCACAAAACCATTTATTCAACCTTTACTTCAAAAATATATGTATTTAGCAAAAGGTTTCATCTAAAATTTACTTAGCTGGTTTAATATGATAACAATACTTTGATGAAATCTTGTCGACTAGCGATACTGAATAAAAGTCTTGATATATCAAAAATATTTATTCAAAAATCATACCGATTATAGATCATTCTCGGCAATGGTAGTCCGGTCTATAAACAAATTGATCACCATGCAAGCAATTTCATCGACCTCTTCTACTTCCAATCCATGCTCTAGCATTCTTCTCATGAGCTCAACGGTAAGAGGATATCTTCTTTACGCAAACATGTGAATCATTGTTCCATTTTCTAGCTCCAGACATGAACTCAGTTCTTCAAAGAATCTCAACCAAACTATCTCCCGTTTTCTTGATCCTTCCAAATATCATCGATACTCTTTCATCGGTTTCCGCATGGTTATGAGATCCCTTGTAAAACCAATCCAATTCCTTCTAATGGATTATCTTCAAAATAAGTCTTCACGACATGATATAAGTAGAATAGATCTACTACTCATCTATAATATGCAAAGAAGTCCCATAGCCGTTTAAAAACTACGAAACTTTTATCTTCTTTGTGAAAAACCATGTAATCTCCATTCTTAGATTTCTCAACTTTGAAAGCAGACGATCTTTGATCTGTTCATCTTCATGTCATTATCTTCATTTGTATAATCAAAATCTACCACTCGAGATAATTCTTCAATTCATCACTAGTCTCGATCTTAATTCAACCTTCTCTTTCTTTGAAAAGCGAACATCAGTAGCTTCAGCTTTTTCTTTTCCTCTTAAGCTTTTCTTCCTTCGACTTGATCCAAAAGCTTCATCTCTAAAATCTTTAATGCTGCAACATCTTTCTTATAAGCTTCTCTCTCGGCATCATATAATCTCTTCATATCACATAATTTAGCTTCGTAATCCTTTAAATCCTCTGCTTTTTAGATATGCCATCATTGCATTCCTTTCTTTAGCTAAATTAGGTCTTCTTTGCATATATCTAACGGTGTTGGAGGCGTAAGGTTCGAGACTTGACATCAATTCATCTTGCACCTTTTGAGTACGCTTCTCTATCCAGCTTCTTGAGCTTCTCGTTCTTCTCTATCTTTAGCATTTATCTCTTCTTGAACTTTTCTAGGCTGGCTTCATTCCTTGCAACTTCAAATGCTCTAAGTTACGCAAAGTAAGTTTCTTCTTCTTAACTTCAACCAAAATACCTTTTCCTTGTCTTTTGGATCAATTGCAGTTGATGGGTTCTTGGTTGTTCTTCTTCTTGTACATCTCTAATAGTAACACCTCCTCTTGGTTGTGACGGATCAAGAATTGTAGCAACTAATTCATCATCACTTGGTGAATGAATAGGTTTAAATCTAGGTTCCTCCTCTTCCTCTATAACAATTGTAGAAGGACCACTTCTTCTTCAAAATTCAAAACCCTTGAGTTATTGGTGTTATAACATCCGGCCTAGATGTATCATGAAGCTCACTGCTTTGATGTTCGATGCTTTGTTCATCAATTACCTTGAACATCGGTACCTTGATTATCATTATCGATTACCTTGAACTTGTACTTCTTCTTGTTCCTCAGATAAATCTTCTTCTTCTTCAAAACATCTTCTTGATTCTTTTGTCTTCATAACATCTTCTTTCAAATTATCCTTTTACGAATTCCTCCCCAAGTTGACGGAAGATGATTTAGGAACCGTCTTTCTTTTCAATTCCTTCACGAAGTGCTTTTCGTGAGTTATTTTCCTCCTTAACCCATAAGTTGAAACCTTGAATATAGGGTTTAACAAAATTTCTCAACCAGACGTAGTTACGCTTCAACTTCCTAATAGTTTTAGCTTGTCGCTCAACAGTCTTGTTCAACCTAGCAAGCGCCTTTGTCAAAGCATAGTTATCCATAGTTAAACCTTCACGAGGAATTGTAGGAGCGGCACCTTGAACTTGTGAATGTTCCTCCTGAACCGAAACAAATGGTTGAGGAGATGGAGTAGGTGTTCTCGATCTACTGCTTGAACCTCGGGACTTGGAGAAACATGACCACAGTAAAGATCACGGTACCTTCACGAAGCGGTGCTTGCGGATGCAGTATCTTGTGAGGCAGACTTTGTGAAGCGTTACCTTGTGCAAAAGCGGTACCTTCACTTTCTTCATCCTCTTGAGACGTCTGACTTGAACAACTTCCATCATGGAAGTAGTTAAGGAATATCACCACCTACGAACAAATCACTGCGCCTAGCCATGAATGTATAGATTTTGGCTTGTTGCATAACAATGTAGTAAAGCAGTAGGTTTAGGAATATCAGCCAATTGCTTGTTTAGGAAAACCTGTATAAATCTTGGGTACATCAACCAAGGTGCTCCAGATGATATATGCGATAGCATCCCATCCAAGATAAGCCGTGAAAAGTTAAATACTCTGTCCGTAGCTAAACCAACCACTGCAGATGCAATATTTGAACCAAGCTGCTCCCAAGAAGTGCTTTAGAACTTATGCAATGGAGCAAGACATGGATCAAAACTTCCATTGAGGACGAATAAGGCCTTCTTAAAAGTTTGTTCATCAAAGAACCTTCATAACCAAGATTCCTAAAAGTATCCCAAATCGATTGCTTATCAAATCTAATAGCCCCATCTTCATCACCAAATAATAAATCTTCACGAATGGAGGCTTCATGTGATCTTGATAGTACGTCCAAAGAACGATTGATCTAATATAGTATTCATCCTCCTCCATATTGTCTCTAGCATTAGCCCAAAATTCTTGAATCCATGGTTCAATTATATCAAGCTCCACTAAAGAGCATAACTAATAGGCGACCCAGTAAGATAATCAATGATATCATAAAGCGCCACATTTGCCTCGGTCTTATCCAAATTAGCCACCATATTGTGCTTTGAAGCAGTTAAACGATTCACCATTGTTGAAAGAGTGAGCACAATAGAAAGATTGTATCGAATAATAAAGAGATGGTAATTGGAAGATAAGTATGGAAAATATGTGAAGTAATAATATGAGAGGAAAATCGGAAAGAAGTTATTTATAGGTGAGATTTGAAAATCACACTAAATAACAAAGTTACCGTTATTACCAATTACCCTTCAATATTACCGTTGGAACAAGCTTTAATCGACAAACAAGACTTTCCACATAAGCAAGATTTCTTTCCCAAGCGGTACTTTCCCAAGCGAGACTTTCAGAAATACGAGATTTGCCAAATGCCTTCATAGAAACTAAGTATAAACTAACATCCTCCCTCAAGCAATACAGGACTATGTCTAACACCTTATAGTCCTCCCCTTAAACATAGCTTAGTAGTTTATCATTCCAATGCTCACGACCAAGTGATTGAATCGTGACACATCAAAACCTTTGGTGAGTAGATCACTACATTATCATCCGTGTGAACTTTAACCACATTAATGAGCCTATGTTCATACGGTCTACGATAAAGTGATGCGAATCTGAATATGCTTTGTCTTGGAATGATACAGATGATTCTTCACAATACAAATAGTACTCTCATTATCAATATTGATAGGAGTATTCTTAAAGTTGAACCCATAATCCAATAGTTGATTCTCGCATCCACAAAACTTGACCACAACAACTTACGGCTACATATTGACTTGAGAGATGATGTTGCGCAATTGTCTGCTTCTTGCATTGCCATGAAACTAACCTTCTTCCAAGATATTGGCATCCACCGGTTGTGGATCTTCTATCATAGTTATCACCGATAGTCACTATCCGAAAAAGCTTCTAAGTGAAAAGGTGACTCTTTAGGATACCACAACCCCAACTTAGGTTGTTGTTTCAAATAATGTAAAATTCTCTTGTGAGATTCGGTGAGAGATCTTTGGTGAAACTTGATATCGGCACATAAACAAACCGCAAACATGATATCGGGCCTTGATGCGATAAGATACATAAGTGAGCCAATCATAGATCTATATAACTTGACTTCAACAGTCAGTCCATCTTCATCCTTTCCCAATGAATTGATAGATTTAATTGGTGTAATGTGACCTTCATATCAATAAAATTAAACTTCTTAAGTATATACATAACATACTTGTCTTGGCTAATAAAAATCCTTCCTTGGACCGCTTAACACAAGTCCCAAAAGAATGTTAACTCTCCCATTGAACTCATTTGAAATTCCTTCGCATCACCGCTCAAACTCCTTAACCATAGGCATTTGGTAGCCCCAAAGATAATATCATCAACATACACTTGAACTAACATGATATCCTTCTATCTCTCTTGATAAACAAAGTCTTGTCTATAGCTCCCCTCACCGTATCCATGTTGTAATAAGAATGTAGAGCCTCTCATACCAAGCTCTAGGAGCCCGATGAAGACCATATAAAGCTTTAACCACCTTATAGACTTTGTTAGGATGCTTAGGATCTTCAAAACACTGAGGTTGTTTCACATACACCTCTTACGTAATAGTGCCATAAAGAAAGGCACTCTTGACATCCATCTGATAGACTTGAAAACCCATATAAGAAGCAAAAGCAAGAAAGATTCTAATAGCTTCAATCCTTGCCACAGGAGCAAATACCTCATCATAATCTACCCCTTCTTCTTGTCTATAACCCTGAGCAACTAATCTTGCCTTGTTCTTGATAACATTGCCTCTTTCATCTCTTTTAACTCTAAAGACCCATCTTGTTCCAATAACTCTCTTCCCATCTGGAAGATCACATAAAACCCAAACCTCTTGAAGTTTAAATTGAAGAAGTTCTTCCTGCATAGCTTCAACCCAGCTTTCTTTAGTCAAAGCTTGAGCAATGTTCTTGGGTTCCTCTTGAGAGATGAAACAGTGAATAAGCAGTTTGATGGTCCTTATGATTTAGCTGTTTTGTTTATACACAAAGCTAAGTAAAGCATTATGAGGTTTTGTGAAACCCTTAGCTTTGTGTCTTGTCATAACTCCAGTAGAAGGACCAATGATCCGATCCGTTGGATGATTCTTATGAATTCGTAAGATTGAGACCGTGGAACTTCATATGTATCATCTAAGTTAGTATAATCAAGACCTTCATTGGAATTTGTGAAAATACCTTCATCTTCAAGCTCATCATCGGTTTCTTCTAACCTCGGGCATGGTAGGATCATCCAAATCATCTAAAATCATCAGCAGTGCAGTGAATACTTTGGTTGAAAATCTTGTCAAAATCTTGTAAGAGTACTCGGCAGTCTTGTTCTTCTTCTTTGCCTCTTCATAAGCTCTCCTTTGTTCATCCGTGTAGAATGTGCTAATACATCTTGAAGAAGCATCGATTAAGTTCCTCTTGAATAGACCGATCCTCGTGAGATAATGAGGATTGTGGTGCAATGATGCTTTGTTTTGCGAATCAAGACTTTGCTTAGGAACATCGATGCTGTTTTGGACTCATAGGATCTTTATCGTGAATAGCATCGGATCTAAGATGAATATCATGAACAACATATTGAATATCTTCTTCATTATGCAAAGGTTGATTTTCTTCTCTAACAGTACATAATTCATTGAAGGAGATAAAATCTCAAGATCAAACATCCAATGGGACCCTTCCTTTCTCATTGTCTTGATCCTCTAAAACTCAACATGAAGACAATCTTGAATCTTCTTAGTAACTGTTGTAGACTCTAAATCCTTTCTTGTTAGTGCAATATCCCAATAAGTAGCCTTCTTCGGACTTGCCATCAAACTTCCTAGATTATCAATGGTGTTCAAAATAGTAAGAGGGCATCCAAAAGGCTTCATAAAACGAATGTTGGGTTTATTGCCCATCGACAATTCATATGGTGTCTTCATCGTGGTTTTGTGATGAAACCCTGTTGAGTACATAACATGCAAGACTTACGACCGCCCAAAATTGAATAGGGAGATGAGAATCATTAACATGGTCCTTGCTGCTTCAATCAAGGTTCTATTTTCCTCTCTGCAACACCATTTTGTTGTGGTGTTCTAGCAATACTAAACTCCCTTTTATGCCTTTATTTGCACAAAAGTCATCCATAGGCTTGTTCTTGAATTCGGCCCATTGTCACATCTAATACCTCTAACCTTGAGTCTTAATTTGTTTTCTAGTGCTATTATAAGAGTTTGAATAGCATCAAAGGTATCATCCTTAAAGCCCAAAAGAAAACCCAATGAATCTACTACAATCATCAAGAACAACCAAACAAGACTTCTTCTTATTTAAACTTGCCACGAGACAGTCCAAATAAATCCATGTGTAATAGCTCCAATGGTTCTCTAATATTTCTTTCATCAAGCTTCTTGCAGGAAGCTTTGTGTTGTTTACCCTTCTTGCATGCCAAACATGATTGATCATTCCTGTAAGTCTTTGAAGGTAAACCTCTAACTAAATTGCCTTTGACCAGTTTGTTGATGTTCTTGAAATTCACATGGCCCAATCTTCTATGCCATTGATGTGCCTCTTCAGATGTTGCTTTAGCCACCAAACATGTGGCTCTACCATAAGAATGTAGACTCTTCATGTCTAAACTATACACATCATTTGTCCTTGGTACCCTTAGTACTACCAAGTCATCATCAACAGTTTGAAGTCGAAGAAAGGATAAGACATTACGTGTCGTTGAATAACACGGGATGCTTTTTATCACAAATTTGAGAGACCGACAACAAGTTGAATTTTAGCTCCTTCACATATCGACATTCTCAAAATCAATTCTCCAGCTTTAATTGTTCCTTTCCCTGTAATCCTTCCTCCATTGGGATCATTCCCAAATGCAACTTTTCCTCCACTAATACTTCTAAAATCGACGGGATCTCTTTATCTTCATCATACTTCCGAAAGCAACCACTATCCACAATAAGATGATCTTTAAGCTCCTCTTACGGGTTGCCCCGCACATAAAGAAAAGAGTTAGAAACTTTTAGGAACCCAAGCCATTCGACTTGTGTTCCCTCGAGAGTTACAAACTCAAATTCTTTAGTATGTAATTCTCACTATCTTTCGATTATGATCCAAAATTATCTTTTGATGTTTAGCATGTGGATTTTCAAAACTCTCGGTTTTTCAACATAAATTTCTTTCACCGATTATTAGCCTTTTCTCTTGACACAAAACATCTCGATTCACTTTTTGTTGAACGTCTGTATGTCTCCCTGCAGCTTCTTTCCCTTTTAACCCATTCGGTTTTAACAGGAGGTTCTTGTGATCTAGATCCCTATATGAACTGTGATAACTTCTAGGTTGATAATGAGATCTCCTAGAATTTCTATCCCAAGTATGGTTTTCGATGACCTTGTTTAGCGTTACTTTGGAAAGCTTGTGAGATCTTGAAGGTTTTCTCGATGTGGGTATCTATGATCGGTGTGAAGTTTCGTGATTAACCCTATTAGAATTAGTCCAAACCGGTTTGTGCTCTCTAGGTTTCGATTGTAAGACTTATTCCTTGAAAACTTGCTTAGATATTCGAGTGTTTGTCACAATCTTTGATTAAGTGAGTAGGACTATAACACACAAAACACAATTTTGACACATATGTCCAAAGTGATTTCTTCTATGTCTATGCCCAAAATTGTTTTGCCTTCTCGAGGTGATAAAATTTGTTTTGACCAAAATTATCCCAAAAAGGTTTAGCGATCTTGTTTTGAAAAGGTTTTGCGATGTATCTTGCTTTTGAGCAAGACTTTGATTTAAAGGTCTTGCTAGATTTTGAACATTGTTTTCAACAGTTTCTTTAGGTTTCTCGGATCTAGATTTAGCAATAAGCTTCTTCCTAAACTCTAGACTATCTACTCCATAACGAGAAACATCGGGCCTAGAGGGTGATGACTAATGAGATGAGGAAACGACATGATAACCATTGTCTTTCTTATATTCAGAGGTGGTTCACTTCATCGAGCCATCATTACTAGATGAATCTACATAGTTAATGAGCTCATCATCACTAGTGGTTATGTCCTCACCATCATCCCGATCACTAGGTTGGTTTTCATCTATTTTACTAAAGTCCATTCCAAATCCTAAGCTCTGTTCTAATGTAGGCCCTTCTCTGCTTTTTCAACATACTCAACATGGGACAAGCGGACTCTCCCAAGCAAAGAAACTTAGCTAACAAATCATCTCTTTCCTTAGTTAA
Organism: Chrysanthemum lavandulifolium; assembly: GCA_022545495.1. Classification (NCBI taxonomy): domain Eukaryota; kingdom Viridiplantae; phylum Streptophyta; class Magnoliopsida; order Asterales; family Asteraceae; genus Chrysanthemum; species Chrysanthemum lavandulifolium. The sequence continues at coordinate 308,293,240 of CM040239.1, read as the reverse complement.
TTTCTCAATTTCACAATTTTACAATTTAGTTTCCATTCACCGAGTTTTAACCGGTAATCCCGTTGTTCATACTTTTCACCCCAAGCCATTTCATTATTTTCATGTGTTATGATTTTAGCTTCTATAGACTCTAAAGTGATTTGGTAACTTGCTACCTCGGACCTAGCCCTAATACAATTATCTCTTTCAATCACATAATCATAAGTAATTTTGATAAAAATCATAACAGTTTGAGCATACCTCGAGATAGGAGATCGAGTTGGTGAAGTAGCCACCATAGCAAGAAGAACAGATCATCTTCACTTTCTTTGCTCCAATCAAATCCTCCAAAGCCATCATCGATTCCAAAACAAAGATGTTCGATTCTTCATCAAAAGCAAGGCTCGGTCCAATGCTTCCACTGTGTCTTCAACTCGCATCTTCCATCGCTACCATACAAGAAGTCACGGTTCATCATCAAACTCTTCACTCGGTCCACCGATAACTTCTCTTGAGCAACCAACGCCTTTGTTTCAAAGAATTGGAATCTCCTTGAGCTCAAGTTTAGGCTTCTCGGATGTTCATTTGCTTGATACTTAGCAAACCCGCACTCCTGCAAAGTGACCGGTCTTTTGGCAATTGAAGCATTCAATTTTAGATTTGTCAAAAGTTATTCCTTGTTTTGGTTTGAAATCAATATTTTGCCTGTCTTCTTCATGTACTTTTGATTCTTGCGGTGATCAAAGCAACTTGCCACCGATATCAATTTCCTCAAGTGCATCTTCTTGATCATGCTAGATCCTCTTCATAAGTGACAGGTAAGCTTGCTTGTTGTGCAAAGAAGGAGCACACAACTTCATCCGAGTTTAAAATAGTAGTTGATGGGGCTCACTGAGCATATGATGGGGATTGTAGGCAGCAGACTTTGAGAAACAAGATTTTGAGGAGAAGCAAGACTTTGGAAAACGCTCTTCTTTCAGATGATAGAAAAGCAACACCGTGAGATTTAGAATTTGGTTGACCACTCATCTCATGTTCATACACCTTCAATTGATGATAAAGATCATCAAAGTCCATAACATCCATCCTTGTTGTCCTCTCGATCATAGTAGCAATCACATGCCATGAAGATGGCAAACTCTTAGAAACTTCAAATTAGCATCCTCAATCGATACTTCGCCTTGTATAACTCCAACATGTTGAGGAGATTCTCAAACCTATCATATGCGCAGATCAAGACTCTCTTTCTCCCATCAGAATGTTTCAAACTGCATTTGACAAGTTTCATGCATCTTCTTAGAGGCTTCATTCCTCCAACTGGTCTTGAGAAATTTCAGAGTCGCTTAGCATCTTTAGCATCGTGAAATTTGAGAAGATGACCATCCGGAATGGCGCATGGAGAATGTTAAGAGCCTTCTCTTGATTCCTTAGGGTTGCTTGTGGTAAACCGCCTTTGGTGCTAAAGGTTGTCCAAAGAACTTGAATGGGTTCTTGAGGAACTTCATTCCCATTCACAATTACATTCCACGAGCATGGTCCGTAATGGCAATATATTGCCTCATCTTCATGCACCGTAGATCATATTCTCCTTCTTGATAATTGGAATTCGAGTGAGGTGATTGAGGGTTGTGGAGCGACTTGATCGACATCTTGAAAATTGTAGGGTTTCTTCCTAGTCGAGTTTCACACAAGCTCGATACCACTTGTTGGATCGATATACTTTAATCAAACTAAACTAGCTTGTTAAGGTTTAATAACCTCGGATAAATCCTAAGTTATTAACAAAGAAACACCGAGCAATCTTTATCAAGTACGCGGAATTTACTTAACAAAGCTAAGAAGAAAACTTTATTAACAAACTCTAAATCGCTTATTATGCGATACTCTAATACAACTCTAAGATATTCGAACTTTCTCTAATCTCTTAATTCAGTAAACTCTAAAACTCTTTTTCAAATCGCACCTCTAATGCCAATCTAGGAGTCCTTTTATAGGCTCAAGGATATCCTAGTCGGTTTACAATTGATAACCTTGTACGACAAGTAATCTAAACATGGAATACAATACTTTCCATAAACGAATATAACAGTTCTTTTGTCCTAGCAAGATTTGACTTCTCCTTGCAAAGACTTTGACTTTGTCTTTAGCAATGCTTTGACTTTTGACTTCGTCCAAGATTTGCTGCGACTTACAAGACTTTCATATCTTCAAGATTTGGTATCTTCAAAGACTTTCATATCCCAACACAATCGAGATATTCAAACAAAAGGGATATCAAGCTCCCACCATCTTGCCAATAGAGACCACAAATCTTTAGCCATATCACACGAGAAGAAAAGGTGATTAACCGTTTCAACATCTTCATTGCAAATGGGACAAAGGAGAGAATCAACGTCAATACCACACGAGAGTGTTTGCATATAGTCATCTCTTAATTAAACACGACTTAATAGAAGTTTAACAAACAAGCCCTAAATACAAATAATGAACTTTAGTGTTGGTAGCACGATGTTAATGTATATAACATCGAAACCTCGAATTTGAAAAGTGATAAAAGTGACGGTCTCCACATTAAATCATTTGTTAATTAACACAACTTAATGAAAAAAAAATAAACAAACAAGCCCTTAGGTGGTGTTTGAATTTGACTTAAAAATTGACTTAATATGAAAAAAATATGAATTCAGTAAGTCATATGAAAATTGTTTGTTTATGAATAAATAGAGAAAGATAACTGAAGATATTAAGTAATAAAACTGATGCTGTCTGCATTAAGTCATCTTTTAATTAAACATGACTTAATAATAAAACATTAACAAACAAGCCCTTAAGAGCTAAATAACTATTGATTGAGTCACAACCTTGATTGACGGTTTGGTGAGCGTCCAAATGTTGGCTTAAGTTTATATAAAGGCTTATCCACTCCTACTAATCATAGTCAGTTGCTTTGGTATTGCTACTAGGAAAACAACTAAGTCTTGCGTTAATAGTTCTACTTGCCTTATAATTCCACAAGCTAACAATGCTTTGGGTTTGGTGTAAATGTTATTGTTTGAATTGTTGTGAAGTGTATTGTATGAATTTCTATTGTTTGAACTGTATTGCTTGGAGTGTGTTTGGTTACACATTGATGAGGTGTAATTTTATATGTTTTTAATGGGTCATTTAACCTCTAAATTCAAACAAATTTGATCATTTATTGCCCTAAATCGTTTCAATTTGAGTTTTAGGTACTTGAGAAGCAAATGCTGAAAAAGGATGCATTTTAGGCTCGATTGGACGGGAAAACGATGAAAACGACAACACCGGGAAAAATGTCACAAAAGGCTATGTAACGGCGTCACGGCCAAATGTGTGACGTCGTCACCTATGTAAGGATGTTTGTTCAGGCTCCTAAGATGGCCTCGAGATGACGGTGTCAAGACCAAGGATATGAAGGCTTACGACGTCACAATTCCTAAGTGACGTTGTCATAACTAAGTCGATGCAGTAATGAAACCCTAGATGACGGCGAGCTGACGGCGTGACAAGTGACGCCGTCACATTTGTAAATCGATATGTATTTCCGCACGGTTTTCATTGAAAAGTGTGTAACTTTGGTATAACTTTGGAAGTCCGAACCCTAGCTGTTCTTAGGTGTTTTAACAGGCCTTTTGGTCACAAATACTTCAATTTATTGCGAAGATAAGTTATTTAATCAGTCATTCAATTATGTTTACTTCTGATTGTTTGATTTCTTTACTTGCTTTTCTTTTCATTACTATGCTAGGCTAAAATTAATAGTATTTGCTTAGGGTTAAATGAAACCTAGTTATTGATTAGTGTGTGTCGTCTCTTGTTTGATTAGTGATTTGAATTAGGAGTTGGAAAACTGGCTAGGTCAAATTATACTAGCTTGAACGTCCACTAAAACATTAGTTAATAAATAGTTAACTTGATATTCGTTGTATTTATTGCGTGAATTCTTAGTTGCAACGCGAAATATGGGATTAAGGCATTCTTAGGCGCCGCCCATTTAGACGGAATTCATAGGATTTGGGGAATAACCAACCATCGGTAGGTATTAAGGAATACAACGCTAATTAGACAAAGACGTGACAATTCGACTAATCAATAAAAGATAACTAGGGAGTAATGAAATTCTAAGTAAATACACTTTCATCATACTTGAAGTTCACCAATTTACTTTTCCTTGCATTTAGATTAGATTTAGTTTAATTTAGTTTAATTATTAGCTTAAAAAACAAACTCTTTAAACCCGAGATTTTACTTGTTTTCTTATAAATATAAAAGACCAAAAATAATCTTCTCTCAACCCTTAGAGTTAATTCGACATACACTTCGAGCCCATCTCACTATTCCCATAGATAATGATCAATCCCTCGTGTCTTAGCTATACTACACTACAGCGCTTAGGTACTCTGCCTAAGAGAATTGTAAAACATATTGTGTTAAAAATTATCCGCTTTAATCTTTTGGCGCCGCTGCCGGGGAATAGTTTAGGTTTCGATTTCTATCTCATTTAGGTCTACTCACTAGATTCCTATCAAGTGAGATTTTTCTTTTTATTTTGTAGCTTTCTTTTAGACTGTCTTTTCTTTGTGTTTTTGTTCGAAAAAATTTTTCATTGACTATTCCATTTGCGATTACGGGGGATTCGAATCTGCAGTACTTACACATCCATTACCCCAAACCATTTTACCAAATGCAGCAACCTCGTTGCGTGACCAAATTGTTCAAGAAATTAATGCATTCCGAGAGTTATTGGTTAATCGACAATGAACTTGAAAAGGCCTTAAAAACCTTAAATGAAAACCTTACCGTTAGTAATAATTCGGATGAAGAATTAGAGGATGGAAAAATTATTGATGGAAAGGAAGATAATCCTAGGGATGTTTTTAGAAATCTTTTTCCGACAAAGGAGGAGTTAAGCTATCGTAGACACCTGCTCAAAAACCCTGTCTTTCTAGAATTAGGAAACGACCTTATTAAGGATGGTCATAGGAATATTAAGATCCCTTGCATGATTGGTTATCTTTATATAGAGTAAACCTACATTGACTTACAAGCTCCCGCTAATGTTTAGAATTTACTACAATTGGATCATGAATGAACAGTTAGAGCCTAGAAAAGACCCTTATAACCCCAAGCGATTCAGCAATTTTTTTGGGAGAGTTAGCAATCTGCATGTTTTTGTAGGAAACTTTACCTATGTTTGTGACTTTATGATTTTAGAGGATGTTAGAGACATTGTCGACACTTACTTATGTGAGATTGTGCTTGGAAAACCCTTTGTGGAAAAGTCTAAAATGATTTATGATAGAGAGGAATGGACGGTTTAATTTACGGATGGAATAGAAAAAGTCACATATAGGATGCCTTATAAGATGGAAAAATTGAAGGATATAGAGGATTCAGATATAGATAATATTCCAGCATTTGAGGTTAGAGAGGATAAGGATAAGGACGATTACTAGCTACAAGACTCGTAAATAAAGAAAAGCGCTTTGTGGGAGGCATCCCGTATTTATTTGTTTGATGTTTTTCATTTTAGTATTGTTTGTGTCATATATGCTTTCTTATAATTGTTTAATTTTTAATGTTTCAAATAAATTGTGAAAATTCTTTTATTTATGTTTAACCTCGTCTTAATTGCATATAAATGTATTTTACAAAAAGATAGGTGTAGGGAAATTTTTATTTAGTTTTAAAGAACGAAATTCGAAATGAGAAATTTACAATTTATATAATTAGCATATATTTTATCTTATTTGTGTGTTTGTTTGAGTCAAATGCTTGTATCGAGTAGAGATAAATCTTTTACAGGGAATTTATATGTTTTAAAAGTTAGACTTTTCCAGAAAACAAAACGAAAAAATTTGTCAGGTTACCACGACAGCCACCATCTCCGGTGGCGGCAGTAATCGTAGCACTTATTTTTTTGATTTTAGCTTTATGTTGAAATTTAATATTTGAAAATTTCGAATTTTGAATTTCAGATTCTAAAAGATTTATTTTTCAACCATTATATCTTATTTGCTTTCTAGTTTACTTTATTTCATATGTATAGCATTTACCGCCGATTTTATGCGAGGTTTCGTGTTCGTTTTCTTAATATTTACAGGTTATATTAGACAAGAAGCATATCATAGGACTATCTTATCTTCTTGAAGGAGGATTTGACCGTATTTCCATTTTCCATTCGTACCGAGCTAATCAAGGGAGTACTAGTTTCTTTCATCTCTTTTATTTTTCCTTTACCGATTTTGGTACATTTAAAACATTGGGGACAATGTTCAATTTAAGTGTAGGGAAGGTAAAAAGAGACACCTTAGAAACTAGCCATGCATTTGTTATTTGTCTTGTTCTTAAATAATTGTGTAATAAACCGAAATAAATACTTGTAAAGGTAATTTTAGCACAAATTTAAAATTTTTTATGACATTTACAAGTGAAACATTAGTCTTAATAAAGCGTCTCATTGATAGGATTTATACAGCTAGCACAAAATCCTGCCACTCAAAATTTCACCCCAAAAATATGAGGTTTGCCTTTAGATATATAGGATAAAACATTCACCTTTAATGCCTATGAGCATATCGGTAGTATATAGATTCTTGAACTTGCTTTAGTGATGCATTTCAAGATCGCTAGTGAGATCAGATTCGTGGGATTAGGATTTACTAAATGATAAGAGGCATTAGGATAACCCTTGTTTTTAGCATGCTTTGTTATAATTTCATTGGTCAAGTATTTACCCCACACCCTTGCTATGTACTCGTTTTTAGTATAAGATACCCCTAGTACACCCCTCTAAGCCTATCTTTTCACGGTTTTCATGATATTTTGGTGGATTCCGAAATATCAATGAAGAGCATTGCTTACATCCCGCTAAACATTACACCCAAATCGCTTTAGTCTTCCTTGTATTCACTCATTTTTAGTGCATTATTGTTACAACATATATGTTAAACCCTTAGTTAATTATCTAGTTGTTTACATGGTTGCTAATTTGAGTCATATCTTGTAAATAAAGTTTTGGGAAGATTGAGACTTATAGTAGTATTATTTATAGAGTAATGGGGAAGAACGTCAAATTATTACCCCCATATGTACGTTAATGCTTAAGGTACTCCACATGTTTTGATCCTCGCAATTCGGGTCATTAGTTAGTTTATATTTATGCAAAAATACAAGTGCAGGGATGCAATTATAAATCCCGAATTATCTACGTTATTTATTTTCAGCAGATCAAAAGATGGCAGAAAAAAGTGTATGATAAAAATAAAATACCATATGGACTGCCATCCTACTTATGTTTAAGTCTAGAAATAGTCAAGAAAAGCAACAAAAGAGTTGGAGTTAGTATATCGAGTCTTGGCTTGGCAACGACACTTTGTACATGTACTAACTTAGATGATTAACTTGCCACCAATAAATTTCCTCATATCCCCAAAACTGTGTTTTCCTTACCCTTACACCCCTAGGCTTATAGGGTCGGGTTGAATCAGGTTTAAAAATCTTATCGGGTTGTGTGACCCGAACCCAATAACCCGACATAGTTATCGGGTCAGGTTAGGGTTGAATTATTTTTGTTATCGGGTCAACCCGATAAGACCCGAAATTTATTTTCTAAAAATTCTTTCCCTAGAGTTTTATAAGCCTTGCCGAAAGAAGACTGGGTCGCGTCTCATCCACCTTAAAATTGTTTTACGTATAACCAAAATATACGGGCACTGAGTAAGCTAGTTGCTGACAATTTCTTTGTGCTATATATAAATTCAGGTCCACGTTTCTTATTTGTTTTGGATATCAAAAATATGTGCAATACTGTCGTAATGTGTTGGATCTTGGATTCTGTCATTGAAGAACTATCTCCTGCACATATTTTTTATTAGTCTCAAAGAATACACGGGCTGTTAAGTAGCAAAACAATTTCTAACATTATGGTCATGTCTCTACTTTCAAGGATTAAATACAAAGTTTACTTCTTTTTGTCTCAATTTTTTTATAGATAATTTTTGACTTTTTATAGTTCATTCCATTAATAAGTCTACTGTTTTCTACAATTATACATGCCATATCATATAACAGTGAACATATTAATAGCCTAATAGTCTATTAGTTCAATTGCATGCTACTAATTTTTCATGCAATTACCGTTTCTTTTTATTTTCTTTATACAAAGGCTATTAGCGTGTTCTATTTTTATGGTAAAAAAAACTAAGGAACCCGAATAACTCGACCCGACAACAACCCGAACCCGATAACCCTACATATTTGATCATTTGAGGCCCTAAATCATTTCTATTTGAGTTTTAGGTACTTGAGAAGCAAATGCTGGAAAAATATGCATTTTGGGATTGATTGAACGGGAAGACGAAGAAAACGGCCAAATGTGTGACGCCATCACCTATGTAAGGATGATTGTTCAGGCTTCTGAGACGGCCTCGAGATGACGGTGTCAGGACCAAGAATATGAAAGCTGACGGTGTCACAAGTAACAAGTTGGTGGAATAATGAAACCCTAGATTACGGTGCACAAGTAACAAGTTACGCCGTCACATTTGTAAATCTATATATATTTTAGCATAGTTTTTTATTAAAAAGTGTGCAAGTTTTGTATAACTTTGAAGGTCCGAACCCTAGCTGTTCTAAGATCCTTTTCCAGGCTTTTTGGCCACAAATACTTAAATGTATTGAGAAGATAAGTTATTTAATCAATTATTCAATTATATTTGCTTGTGATTGTTTGATTTCTTTACTTTTTTTCTTTTCATTACTATGCCAGGCTAAACTTAATAGTATTTGCTTAGTGTTACATGAAAAAGAAACAAGATTGATGAAAGCATCTGTTCGACTAGCAAGATCTTTGAATAAAAGTATCGATATATCAAAAGTATTTATTCAAAAATCATACCGCTTATAGATCATTCTCAAGAATGGTAGTCCAATTATAAACAAATTGATCACCATGCAAGCAATTTCATCGCCTCTTCTACTTCCAATCCATGCTCTAGCATTCTTCTCATGAGCTCAACAAGAAGAGGATATCTTCTTTCGCAAACATGTAATCATTGTTCCATTTTCTAGCTCCAAGACATGAACTCCGATTCTTCAAAGAATCTCCAAAGAAACTATCTCCCGCTTTTCTTGATCCTTCCAAATATCATCAAGATTTTTCATCGCCTCCACATGGTTATGAGATCCCTTGTAAAACCAATCCAATTCCTTCTAATGGATTATCTTCAAAATAAGTCTTCACAAAGATGATATAAGTAGAATAGATCTACTGCCTATAATATGCAAAGAAGTCCCATAGCCGCTTAAAAACTCAAACTTTTATCTTCTTTGTGAAAAACCATGTAATCTCCATTCTTAGATTTCTCAACTTGAAAGCATCGATCTTTGATCCGCTCATCTTCATGTCATTATCTTCATTTGTATAATCAAAATCTACCACTCGAGATAATTCTTCAATTCATCACTAGTCTCGATCTTAATTCAACCTTCTTTCTTTGAAAACCGAACATCCAGAGCTTCCGCTTTTTCTTTTCCTCTTAAGCTTTTCTTCCTTTCGCCCAAATTCAAAAAGCTTCATCTCTAAAATCTTTAATGCCCCGCAACATCTTTCTTATAAGCTTTCTCTCAAAGATCATAATCTCTTCATATCCACATAATTTAGCTTCGTAATCCTTAAATCCTCCGCTTTTTAGATATGCCATCATTGCATTCCTTTCTTTAGCTAAATTAGGTCTTCTTTGCATATATCTAATGTGTGTTGGAGATCAGAAGGTTCAAAGAACTTCAAGATCCAATTCATCTTGCACCTTTGAGTCGCTTTCTATCCAAAGCTTCTTGAGCTTCTCGCTCTTCTATCTTTAGCATTTATCTCTTCTTGAACTTTTCTAGTCAGCAGCTTCATTCCTTGCAACTTCAAATGCTCTAAGTTCTCGCCAAAGTAAGTTTCTTCTTCTTAACTTCAACCAAAATACCTTTTCCTTGTCTTTGGATCAATTGTGTGTCGACCGCCCTGGTTGTTCTTCTTCTTGTACATCTCTAATAGTAACACCTCCTCTGGTGACAGATCAAGAATTGTAGCAACTAATTCATCATCACTTGGTGAATGAATAGGTTTAAATCTAGGTTCCTCCTCTTCCTCTATAACAATTGTGTAGGACCACTTCTTCTTCAAAATTCAAACCCTTGAGTTATTGGTGTTATAACATCCGCCTAGATGTATCATGAAGCTCAAGATTTTGATGTTCAAGACTTTGTTCATCGCACTTTGAACATCAGCATCTTTGATTATCATTATCGCACTTGAACTTGTCACTTTTCTTCTTGTTCCTCGACAAATCTTCTTCTTCTTCAAAACATCTTCGATTCTTTTGTCTTCATAACATCTTCTTTCAAATTATCCTTTTCAATTCCTCCCAAGTCGATGTAAGATGATTTAGAACCGCTCTTCTTTTCAATTCCTTACGAAGTGCTTTTCGACGTGTTATTTTCCTCCTTAACCCATAAGTTGAAACCTTGAATATAGGGTTTAACAAAATTTCTCAACCGACGAAGTTACGCTTCAACTTCCTAATAGTTTTAGCTTGTCGCTCAATGCCTTGTTCAACCTAGCAAGCGCCTTTGTCAAAGCATAGTTATCCATAGTTAAACCTTCACGAGGAATTGTAGGAGCAAGACCTTGAACTTGTGAATGTTCCTCCGAACCGTAAACAAATGGTTGAGGAGATGGAGTAGGTGTTCTCTCAATCGCTTGAACCTCGTGGACTTGGAGAAACATGACCAGAAAGATGCAAGACCTTCACGAAGCAAGATTTGCAGATGCATCTTAAGAGGCAAGACTTTGTGAAGCAAGACTTTGTGCAAAAGCAAGACCTTCACTTTCTTCATCCTCTTCAAGACGCATACTTGAACAACTTCCATCATGGAAGTAGTTAAGGAATATCACCACCTCCGAACAAATCACCGCGCCTAGCCATGAATGTATAGATTTTGCTTGTGCACAACAATGTAGTAAAGCAAGAGGTTTAGGAATATCGCCCAATTGCTTGTTTAGGAAAACTCAGATAAATCTTGGGTACATCAACCAAGGTGCTCCAGATGATATATGATAGCATCCCATCCAAGATAAGCCGTGAAAAGTTAAATACTCGTCTGTAGCTAAACCAACCACTGCAGATGCAATATTTGAACCAAACCGCTCCCAAGAAGTGCTTTTAGAACTTATGCAATGGAGCAAGACATGGATCAAAACTTCCATTGAGGATGTAATAAGGCCTTCTTAAAAGTTTGTTCACCAAAGAACCTTCATAACCAAGATTCCTAAAAGTATCCCAAATCGCTGTTTATCAAATCTAATAGCCCCATCTTCATCACCAAATAATAAATTCACGAATGGAGGCTTCAGATCTTGATAGTACGTCCAAAGAATAGCTGATCTAATATAGTATTCATCCTCCTCCATATTGTCTCTAGCATTAGCCCAAAATTCTTGAATCCATGGTTCAATTATATCCGCTCCACTAAAAGAGCATAACTATAGGCGCGACCCAAGAAGATAATCAATGATATCATAAAACGCCACATTTGCCTCGGCCTTATCCAAATTAGCCACCATATTGTGCTTTGAAACAGCTTAAACGATTCACCATTGTTGAAAGAGTGAGCACAATAGAAAGATTGTATCGAATAATAAAGAGATGGTAATTGGAAGATAAGTATGGAAAATATGTGAAGTAATATATGAGAGGAAAATCGGAAAGAAGTTATTTATAGGTGAGATTTGAAAATCACAAATTAAATAACAAAGTTACCGTTATTACCAATTACCCTTCAATATTACCGTTGGAACAAGATTTAATACGACAAACAAGATTTTCCACATAAGCAAGATTTCCAAGCAAGATTTTCCCAAGCAAGACTTTCAGAAATACAAGATTTTGCCAAATGCTTCATAGAAACTAAGTATAAACCAACATCCTCCCTCATAATACACAGGACTATGTCTAACACCTTATAGTCCTCCCCTTAAACATAGCTTAGTAGTTTATCATTCCAATGCTCACGACCAAGTGATTGAATCGTGACACATCAAAACCTTTGGTGAGTAGATCACATTATCATCCGTGTGAACTTTAACCACATTAATGAGCCTATGTTCATAACAACGATAAAGTGATGCCGAATCAATATGCTTTGTCTTGAATGATACATGATTCTTCACAATACAAATAGTACCTCATTATCAATATTGATAGGAGTATTCTTAAAGTTGAACCCATAATCCAATAGTTGATTTCGCATCCACAAAACTTGACCACAACAACTTGCAAGACTACATATTCTTTCCAGAGATGATGTTGTCGCAATTGTCTCCGCTTGCATTGCCATGAAACTAACCTTCTTCCAAGATATTGGCATCCACCGGGCCATGGATCTTCTATCATAGTTATCACCGTATAGTCACTATCCGAAAAGCTTCTAAGTGAAAAGGCGACTCTTTAGGATACCACAACCCCAACTTAGGTTGTTGTTTCAAATAATGAAAATTCTCTCGACAAAGATTCGTGTGAGAGATCTTGGTGAAACTTGATATCCGCACATAAACAAACCGCAAACATGATATCGTGCCTTGATGCAAGAAGATACATAAGTGAGCCAATCATAGATCTATATAACTTGACTTCAACAGTCGTCCATCTTCATCCTTTCCCAATGAATTGATAGATTTAATTGTGTAGTAATGTACTTCATATCAGAAAATTAAACTCTTAAGTATGTCCAGAACATACTTGTCTTGGCTAATAAAAATCCTTCCTTGGACCGCTTAACCAAGTCCCAAAAGAATGTTAACTCTCCCATTGAACTCATTTGAAATTCCTTCCATCACCGCTCAAACTCCTTAACCATAGACCTGCTTGGTAGCCCCAAAGATAATATCATCAACATACACTTGAACTAACATGATATCCTTCTTATCTCTCGATAAACAAAGTCTTGTCTATAGCTCCCTCCCGTATCCATGTTGTAATAAGAATGTGAGAGCCTCTCATACCAAGCTCTAGGAGCCGATGAAGACCATATAAAGCTTTAACCACCTTATAGACTTTGTTAGGATGCTTAGGATCTTCAAAACCGGAGGTTGTTTCACATACCTCTTTCGTAATAGTGCCATAAAGAAAGGCACTCTTGACATCCATCCGATAGACTTGAAACCCATAAGAAGCAAAAGCAAGAAAGATTCTAATAGCTTCAATCCTTGCCATGTGAGCAAATACCTCATCATAATCTACCCTTCTTCTTGTCTATAACCCCGAGCAACTAATCTTGCCTTGTTCTTGATAACATTGCCTCTTTCATCTCTTTTAACTCTAAAGACCCATCTTGTTCCAATAACTCTTCCCATCCGAAGATCACATAAAACCCAAACCTCTTGAAGTTTAAATTGAAGAAGTTCTTCCTGATAGCTTCAACCCAAATTTTCTTTAGTCAAAGCTTGAGCAATGTTCTTGGGTTCCTCTTGAGAGATGAAACAGTGAATAAGGTGTTTGATGGTCCTTATGATTTAGCTCGTTTTGTTTATACACAAAGCTAAGTAAAGCATTATGAGGTTTTGTGAAACCCTTAGCTTTGTGTCTTGTCATAACTCCTAAGTAGAAGGACCAATGATCTCGATCTCGTTGGATGATTCTTATGAATTCGTAAGATTGAGATCGTGGAACTTCATATGTATCATCTAAGTTAGTATAATCAAGACCTTCATTGGAATTTGTGAAAATACCTTCATCTTCAAGCTCATCATCGCTTCTTCTAACTGTGCATGGTAGATCATCCAAATCATCTAAAATATCACAACAAAAAGAAGATTTTGGTTGAAAGTACCGTCCAAAGCAATCGTAAGAGTACTCGGCGCCTTGTTCTTCTTCTTGCCTCTTCATAAGCTCTCCTTGTTCATCCGTAAGAATGTGCTAATACATCTTGAAGAAGCATCCGATTAAGTTCCTCTTGAATAGACCGATCCTCACAAAGATAATGAGGATTGTGGTGCAACAAGACTTTGTTTTGGCGAATCAAGATTTTGCTTAGAACATCAAGATTTTGTTTTGGACTCAGGATCTTTATCGTGAATAGCATCGATCTAAGATGAATATCATGAACAACATATTGAATATCTTCTTCATTATGCAAAGGTTGATTTTCTCTAATGTACATAATTCATTCAAGGAGATAAAATCTCAAGATCAAACATCCAATCGTGACCCTTCCTTTCTCATTGTCTTGATCCTCTAAAACTCAACATGAAGACAATCTTGAATCTTCTTAGTAACTCGTTGTAGACTCTAAATCCTTTCATCGTTAGGCAATATCCCAATAAGTAGCCTTCGGACTTGCCATCAAACTTCCCTAGATTATCAATGGTGTTCAAAATAGAAGAGGGCATCCAAAAGGCTTCATAAAACGAATGTTGGGTTTATTGCCCATCGCAATTCATATGGTGTCTTCATCTCGTGGTTTTGGACGTAAACCCCGTTGAGTACATAACATGCAAGACTTACGCCTTCGCCCAAAATTGAATAGGAGATGAGAATCGCCAACATGGTCCTTGCGCTTCAATCAAGGTTCTATTTTCCTCTCTGCAACACCATTTTGTCGTGGTGTTCTAGCAATACTAAACTCCCTTTTATGCCTTTATTTGCACAAAAGTCATCCATAGGCTTGTTCTTGAATTCAGCCCATTGTCACATCTAATACCTCTAACCTTGAGTCTTAATTTGTTTTCTAGTGCTATTATAAGAGTTTGAATAGCATCAAAGGTATCATCCTTAAAGCTCCAAAAGAAAACCCAACTGAATCTACTACAATCATCAAGAATAACCAAACAAAGATTTCTTCTTATTTAAACTCACACGTAGACAGTCCAAATAAATCCATGTGTAATAGTCCAATGGTTCTCTAATATTTCTTTCATCAAGCTTGCAGGAAGCTTTGTGTTGTTTTACCTTCTTGCATGCCAAACATGATTGATCATTCTGTAAGTCTTTGAAGGTAAACCTCTAACTAAATTGCCTTTGACCGCTTTGTTGATGTTCTTGAAATTACATGGCCCAATCTTCTATGCCATTGATGTGCTCTTCAGATGTTGCTTTAGCCACCAAACATGTGGCTCTCACCATAAGAATGTAGACTCTTCATGTCTAAACTATACACATCATTTGTCCTTGTACCCTTAGTACTACCAAGTCATCATCATGTGTTTGAAGTCGAAGAAAGGATAAGACATTCGGTCGTTGAATACACAGATGCTTTTATCACAAATTTGAGACCGACAACAAGTTGAATTTTAGCTCCTTCACATATCCGACATTCTCAAAATCAATTCTCCCGCTTTTAATTGTTCCTTTCCGTAATCCTTCCTCCATTGGGATCATTCCCAAATGCAACTTTTCCTCCACTAATACTTCTAAAATCGATGTGATCTCTTTATCGTCATACTTCCCGAAAGCAACCACTATCCACAATAAGATGATCTTTAAGCTCCTCTTCGGGTTGCCCCGCACATAAAGAAAAGAGTTAGAACTTTAGGAACCCAAGCCATTACCGACTTAGGTTCCCTTGAGAAGTTACAAACTCAAATTCTTTGAGTATGTAATTCTCACCATCTTCGATTATGATCCAAAATTATCTTTTGATGTTTAGCATGGATTTTCAAAACTCTCTCGTTTTTCAACATAAATTTCTTTCACCGTATTATTAGCCTTTTCTCTTGACACAAAAACATCTGATTCACTTTTGTTGAACGTCTGTATGTCTCCTGCCAGCTCTTTCCCTTTAACCCATTCGGCTTAACAGAGGTTCTTGTGATCTAGATCCCTATATGAACTGTGATAACTTCTAGGTTGATAATGAGATCTCCTAGAATTTCTATCCCAAGTATGGTTTTCAAGACTTTTGTCGAGCGAGACTTTGGAAAGCACGTGAGATAATCAAGGTTTTCTCCGATGTGGGTATCTATGATCCGTGTGAAGTTTCGTGATTAACCCTATTAGAATTAGTCCAAACCGGTTGTGGCTCTAGGTTTCGATTGTAAGACTTATTCCTTGAAAACTTGCTTAGATATTCGAGTGTTTGTCACAATCTTGATTGCTGAGTAGGACTATAACACACAAAACACAATTTTTGACACATATGTCCAAAGTGATTTCTTCTATGTCTATGCCCAAAATTGTTTTGCCTTCTCGAGGACCCGATAAAATTTGTTTTGACCAAAATTATCCCAAAAAGGTTTAGCAAGATCTGCTTTTGAAAAGGTTTTGTAAGGTATCGCTTTTGAGCAAGACTTTGATTTAAAGGTACCGCTAGATTTTGAACATTGTTTTCAACAGCTTTAGGTTTCTATCTAGATTTAGCAATAAGCTTCTTCCTAAACTCTAGACTATCTACTCCATAACGAGAAACATCAGCCTGTAGGGTGATGACTAATGGATGAGGAACAAAGATGATAACCATTGTCTCTTCTTATATTCAGAGGTGGTTCACTTATCGAGCCATCATTACTAGATGAATCTACATAGTTAATGAGCTCATCATCACTAGTGGTTATGTCCTCACCATCATCCCGATCACTAGGTTGGTTTTCATCTATTTTACTAAAGTCCATTCCAAATCCTAAGCTCTGCTCTAATGTAGGCCTTCTCTGCTTTTCAACATACTCAACATGGGACAAGCCGACTCTCCTGCCAAAGAAACTTAGCTAACAAATCATCTCTTCCTTAGTTAATTTCTCATTTCAATAATTTTACAATTTAGTTTCCATTCACCGAGTTTTAACCGTAATCCCGTTGTTCATACTTTTCACCCAAGCCATTTCATTATTTTCATGTGTTATGATTTTAGCTTCTATAGACTCTAAAGTGATTTGGCAACTGCTACCTCGCACTCTAGCCCTAATACAATTATCTCTTTCAATCACATAATCAAGTAATTTTGATAAAAATCATAACAGCTGAGCATACCTCGTAGATAGGAGACCGAAGTTGGTGGTAGCCACCATAGCAAGAAGAATGTGATCATCTTCACTTTCTTTGCTCCAATCAAATCCTCCAAAGCCATCATCGATTCCAAAACAAAGATGTTCGTGATTCTTCATCAAAAGCAATTGTTCCACCAATGCTTCCACCGTGTCTTCAATCGCATCTTCCATCGCTACCATACAAGAAGTCACCGGTTCATCATCAAACTCTTCACCCACCCACTCGATAACTTCTCGAGCAACCAACGCCTTTGTTTCAAGAATTGGAATCTCCTTGAGCTCAAGTTTAGGCTTCTCGATGTTCTGCTTTGTTGATACTTAGCAAACCCGCACTTTGCAAAGTGACTCGCCTTTTGGCAATCAAGCATTCAATTTTAGATTTGTCAAAAGTTATTCCTTGTTTTGGTTTGAAATCAATATTTTGCTCGCCTTCATGTACTTTTTGATTCTTGCATGATCAAAGCAACTTGCCACCGACATCAATTTCTCAAGTGCATCTTCTTCAACTGCGTGCTAGATCCTCTTCATGTGACAGTAAGCTTGCTTGTTGTGCAAAGAAGGAGCACACAACTTCATCCGAGTTTAAAATAGTAGTTGATGGGCCTCACGAGCATATGATGGGGATTGTAGACAGCAAGATTTTGAGAAACAAGATTTGAGGAGAAGCAAGATTGAAGTACCGCTTCTTCTTTCGATGATAGAAAAGCAACACCGTGAGATTTAGAATTTGGTTGACCACTCATCTCATGTTCATACACCTTCAATTGATGATAAAGATCAAAGTCCATAACATCCAGCCTTGTTGTCCTCTCGATCATAGTAGCAATCACATGCCATGAAGATGGCAAACTCCTTAGAAACTTCAAATTAGCATCCTCAACTCGATACATCCGCTTTGTATAACTCCAACATGTTGAGGAGATTCTAAACCCATCATATGCAAAGATCAAGACTCTCTCTTCTCCCATCGTGAATGTTTCAAACTCATCGCCAGAAGTTTCATGCATCTTCTTGAGGCTTCATTCCTCCAACTGGTCTTGAGAGTGCCCCAGAGTCGCTTAGCATCTTTAGCATCGTGAAATTTGAGAAGATGACCATCCGAATGGCGTAGTGGAGAATGTTAAGAGCCTTCTTGATTCCTTAGGGTTGCTTGTGGTAAACCGCTTTGGTGCTAAAGGTTGTCCAAAGAACTTGAATGGGTTCTTGAGGAACTTCATTCCCATTCACAATACATTCCACGTAGCATGGTCTCGTAATGGCAATATATCCGCCTCATCTTCATGCACCGTAGATCATATTCTCCTTCGATAATTGGAATTCGAGTGAGGTGATTGAGGGTTGTGAAATGCCTTCAACGACATCTTGAAAATTGTAGGGTTTCTTCCTAGTCGAGTTTCACACAAGCTCGATACCACTTGTTGGATCGATATACTTAATCAAACTAAACTAGCTTGTTAAGGTTTAATAACCCTCGGATAAATCCTAAGTTATTAACAAAGAAACACCGAGCAATCTTTATCACACGCGGAATTTACTTAACAAAGCTAAGAAGAAAACTTTATTAACAAACCTAAATCGCTTATTATGCGATACTCTAATACAACTCTAAGATATTCGAACTTTCTCTAATCTCTTAATTCAGTAAACTCTAAAACTCTTTTTCAAATCGCACTCTAATGCCAATCTAGGAGTCCTTTTATAGGCTCAAGGATATCCTAGTCGGTTTACAATTGATAACCTTGTACGACAAGTAATCTAAACATGGAATACAATACTTTCCATAAACGAATATACAGCTTCTTTTGTCCTAGCAAGACTTTGACTCCTCCTCATAAAGATTGACTTTGTCTTTAGCAAGATTGACTTTTGACTTCGGCCCAAGATTTCTTTTGTACCACAAGATTTCATATCTTCAAGATTTGGTATCTTCAAAGACTTTCATATCCCAACACAATCCGAGATATTCAAACAAAAAGGATATCAAGCCCCACCATCTGCCAATAGAGACCACAAATCTTTAGCCATATCACACGAGAAGAAAAGGTGATTAACCGTTTCAACATCTTCATCATAAATGGGACAAAGGAGAGAATCAACGTCAATACCACCCGAGAGTGTTTGCATATAGTCATCTCTTAATTAAACACGACTTAATAGAGAAGTTTAACAAACAAGCCCTAAATACAAATAATGAACTTTAGTGTTGGTAGCTGATGTTAATGTATTATAACATCAAACCTCGAATTTGAAAAGTGATAAAAGTGACGGTCTCCACATTAAATCATTTGTTAATTAACAACTTAATGAAAAAATAAACAAACAAGCCCTTAGTGGTGTTTGAATTTGACTTAAAAATTGACTTAATATGAAAAATATGAATTCAAAGAAGTCATATGAAAATTGTTTGTTTATGAATAAATGAGAAAGATAATCAAGATATTAAGTAATAAAATCGATGTCTTCGCGATTAAGTCATCTTTAATTAAACATGACTTAATAATAAAACATTAACAAACAAGCCCCAAGAGCTAAATAACTATTGATTGAGTCACAACCTTGATTGACGGCTTTTAGTAACGCCCAAATGTTGGCTTAAGTTTATATAAAGGCTTATCCACCCTACTAATCATAGTCGCTGCTTTGGTATTGCTACTAGGAAAACAACTAGTGCTGCTAATAGTTCTACTTGCCTTATAATTCCACAAGCTAACAATGCTTTGGGTTTGGTGTAAATGTTATTGTTTGAATTGTTGTGAAGTGTATTGTATGAATTTCTATTGTTTGAACTGTATTGCTTGGAGTGTGTTTGGTTACACATATGATGAGGTGTAATTTTATATGTTTTTAATGGGTCATTTAACCTCTAAATTCAAACAAATTTGATCATTTATTGCCCTAAATCGTTTCAATTTGAGTTTTAGGTACTTGAGAAGCAAATGCTGAAAAAGGATGCATTTTAGGCTCGATTGGATCGGAAAACGATGAAAACGACAACACCGGGAAAATGTCAAAGGCTATGTAATCACACACGGCCAAATGTGTGACGTCGTCACCATGTAAGGATGTTTGTTCGTGCTCCTAAGATGGCCTCGAGATGACGGTGTCAAGACCAAGGATATGGCTTACGACGTCATTATTCCTAAGGACGCTGTCACAACTAAGTCGATGCAAGAATGAAACCCTAGATGATGGCGAGTCGACGGCGTGACAAGTGACGACTGCCACATTTGTAAATCGATATGTATTTCCGCATTTTCATTGAAAAGTGTGTAACTTTGGTATAACTTTGAAGTCCGAACCCTATCGTTTTAGGTGTTTTAATGTGCCTTTTGGTCACAAATACTTCAATTTATTGCGTAAGATAAGTTATTTAATCACCATTCAATTATGTTTACTTCGATTGTTTGATTTCACTTGCTTTTCTTTTCATTACTATGCTAGCTAAAATTAATAGTATTTGCTTAGGTTAAATGAAACCTAGTTATTGATTGTGTGTCGCCTCTTGTTTGATTAGTGATTTGAATTAGGAGTTGGAAAACCGGCTAGGTCAAATTATACTAGCTTGAACGTCCACTAAAACATTAGTTAATAAATAGTTAACTTGATATTCGTTGTATTTATTGCGTGAATCTTAGTTGCAACGCGAAATACGGGATTAAGGCATTCTTAGGCGCCCATTTAGACGGAATTCATAGGATTTGGGAATAACCAACCATCGGTAGGTATTAAGGAATACAACGCTAATTAGACAAAGACGTGACAATCGACTAATCAATAAAGATAACTAGAGTAATGAAATTCTAAGTAAATACACTTTCATCATACTTAAGTTCACCAATTTACTTTTCCTTGCATTTAGATTAGATTTAGTTTAATTTAGTTTAATTATTAGCTTAAAAACAAACTCTTTAAACCCGAGATTTTACTTGTTTTCTTATAAATATAAAAGACCAAAATAATCTTCTCAACCCTGAGTTAATTCGACATACACTTCGAGCCCATCTCACTATTCCCATAGATAATGATCAATCCCTCGTGTCTTAGCTATACTACACTACAGCTGGCTAGGTACTCGCCTAAGAGAATTGTAAAACATATTGTGTTAAAATTATCCGCTTTAATCTTTTATGCCACTACGGGAATAGTTTAGGTTTCGATTTCTATCTCATTTAGGTCTACTCACTAGATTCCTATCAGTGAGATTTTTCTTTTATTTTGTAGCTTTTTTTAGACTCCTTTTCTTTGTGTTTTGTTCGAAAAATTTTTCATTGACTATTCCATTTATGATTCACGGGGATTCGAATCGCAGCACTTACACATCCATTACCCCAAACCATTTTACCAAATGCAAAGAACCTCGTTAAGTGACCAAATTGTTCAAGAAATTAATGCATTCCGAGAGTTATTGGTTAATCGACAATGAACTTGAAAAGGCCTTAAAAACCTTAAATGAAAACCTTACCGTTAGTAATAATTCAGATGAAGAATTAGAGGATGGAAAAATTATTGATGGAAAGGAAGATAATCCTAGGGATGATTTTAGAAATCTTTTTCCTACAAAGGAAGAGTTAAGCTATCGTAGACACCTGCTCAAAAACCCTGTCTTTCTAGAATTAGGAAAAGACCTTAGTAAGGATGGTCATAGGAATATTAAGATCCCTTGCATGATTGGTTATCTTTATATAGAGTAAACCTACATTGACTTACAAGCTCCCGCTAATTTTTAGACTTTACTACAATTGGACCATGAATGAACAGTTAGAGCGTAGAAAAGACCCTTATAACCCCAAGCGATTTAGCAATTTTTTTGGGAGAGTTAGCAATCTGCATGTTTTTGTAGGAAACTTTACCTATGTTTGTGACTTTATGATTTTAGAGGATGTTAGAGGCATTGCCGACACTTACTTATGTGAGATTGTGCTTGGAAAACCCTTTGTGGAAAAGTCTAAAATGATTTATGATAGAGAGGAATGGACGGTTTAATTTACGGATGGAATAGAAAAAGTCACATATAGGATGCCTTATAAGATGGAAAAATTGAAGGATATAGAGGATTCAGATATAGATAATATTCCAGCATTTGAGGTTAGAGAGGATAAGGATAAGGACGATTACTAGCTACAAGACTCAGAATAAAGAAAAGCATGCTGAGTCTGGGAGGCATCCCGTATTTATTTGTTTGATGTTTTTCATTTTAGTATTGTTTGTGTCATATATGCTTTCTTATAATTGTTTAATTTTTAATGTTTCAAATAAATTGTGAAAATTCTTTTATTTATTTTTAACCTCGTCTTAATTGCATATAAATGTATTTTACAAAAAGATAGGTGTAGGGAAATTTTTATTTAGTTTTAAAGAACGAAATTCGAAATGAGAAATTTACAATTTATATAATTAGCATATATTTTATCTTATTTGTGTGTTTGTTTGAGTCAAATGTTGTATCGAGTAGAGATAAATCTTTTAGTGGAATTTATATGTTTTAAAAGTTAGACTTTTCCAGAAAACAAAACGAAAAAATTTGTTGGGGTTATTTACCTGGGCGGTCACCATCTCCTGAGTGACTCAAGGCCGTAATCGTAGCACTTATTTTTTCAGATTTTCGTTTTATGTTGAAATTTAATATTTGAAAATTTCCAGAATTTTTGAATTTCCAGATTCCTGAAAAGATTTATTTTTCAACCATTATATCTTATTTGCTTTCTAGTTTACTTTATTTCATATGTATAGCATTTACCGCCGATTTTATGCGAGGTTTCGTGTTCGTTTTCTTAATATTTACAGGTTATATTAGACAAGAAGCATATCATAGGACTATCTTATCTTCTTGAAGGAGGATTTGACCGTATTTCCATTTTCCATTCGCACTCGAAAGCTAATTGCGGAGTACTAGTTTTTTTCATCTCTTTTATTTTTCCTTTACCGATTTTGGTACATTTAAAACATTGGGGACAATGTTCAATTTAAGTGTAGGAAGGTAAAAGAGACACCTTAGAAACTAGCCATGCATTTGTTATTTGTCTTGTTTCTTAAATAATTGTGTAATAAACCGAAATAAATACTTGTAAAGGTAATTTTAGCACAAATTTAAAATTTTTATGACATTTACAAGTGAAACATTAGTCTTAATAAAGCGTCTCATTGATAGGATTTATACACAATAGCACAAAATCCCTCGCCACTCAAAATTTCACCCCAAAAATACGAGGTATTCATTTTAGATATATAGGATAAAACATTCACCTTTAATGCCTGCTTGTTATTATAAGAGTATATAGATTCTTGAACTTGTTTTAGTGATGCATTTCAAGATCGCTAGTGAGATCTGATCTGGGATTAGGATTTACTAAATGATGTTAGGCATTAGGGATAACCCTTGTTTTTAGCATGCTTTGTTACAATTTCATTGGTCAAGTATTTACCCCTAACCCTTCCTATGTACTCGCTTTTAGTATAAGATACCCCAGTACACCCCTCTAAGCCTATCTTTTCACGGGTTTTCATGATATTTTGGTGGATTCCAATATCAATGAAGAGCATTGCTACATCCCGCTAAACATTACACCCAAATCGCTTTAGTCTTGTATTCACTCATTTTAGTGCATTATTGTTACAACATATATGTTAAACCCTTAGTTAATTATCTAGTTGTTTACATGGTTGCTAATTTGAGTCATATCTTGTAAATAAAGTTTGGGAAGATTGAGACTTATAGTAGTATTATTTATAGAGTAATGGGAAGAACGCCAAATTATTACCCCATATGTATGCTAATGCTTAAGGTACTCCACATGTTTATTTATGACGTATTTGGTACTTTAAATGAGCTTGATCAATTCACTAATGTTATCAGCAGGTAGATGTTAATAATACTGTCACATACCTTACATGTTTAGCGATTAAGTATTTGCACAGATTTCAAATCTTCTAATTAATTCATAGATGGGATATCAATGCAATGGACGAACTCCCGGACTATATGAAGATATGTTTCCTTGGCTTCTACAACACGGTCAATGAGATCACATATAACACATTGACGAACACCGGATTCCTCATCCTTCCGTACCTAAAAAAAGCAGTAATAATCAATCCATCATCTTTAACTATAACAAATTTATGAGTCTCTTTTATGATCATTGATGCTGTGAACTTGTGAAATACTGATATGAATCCAAATATACTTTTTTCCGGAATGGTTAAAATTACAGTGGGCAGATCTGTGCAAGTCATACTTATTAGAAGCGCAATGGTACCATACTGGGCATACACCAACATTGGAGGAATACTTGGACAATGCGTGTGTATCAATTTCGATTCCTGTAATACTCACACACGTTAATTTTTTAACGTCAGATAGTTTAACGGAGGAAATCTTACAATACAAGGAGAGAGCTGATAATATAGTTCGTTACTCATCATTAATTTTTCGACTAGCTGATGACTTGGGAACATCCTCGGTAGTATTAAACTTTCCATAGCATTTTTTTTTTTTTTGAACGGCACTTTCCATAGCATTATTAATATGCGTTTGTGCATTTTGGGCTGTTGCTATGTTCTTTAAAAGATATTTCCGTAAAAATATTTCTGTTTTCTATATGTTTCAGATGTTATATTTAAGTAAATAATCTGTTGAAGATAAGCATTATTTGCTTAGTTTCTAAAAGTCAAAGGACTATTATTGCCAAGTCTTAATGTTCAAGGTCTAAAAAGAAGTCTTCTCATTCTCTGAGCTATAAAAGCTGAAGGCCTGATTTTATCTCTCATTAGTTCCAAAATATCTTCGTGAGAATATTGTTTCTTTCTCTACATGTTTCGAGTTGAAGAAACCCTAGTTTTGTATTGATTTTCTAAGTCTTTCTTTGTATTGTAAACTGATTCTTTGTTATTTTTGATTAATAATAAGAGTGAGCCAAGGGTGGTTGGTGGGTTCACTATCAAAATCGTTTGATTGAGTGAAATTACTTTGGTTTTATAAATTTCTACATGGTATCGAGAGTGTGTTTCTATACCAAGTGATTTTGAAAAATTGTAAAGTTTTTATTTACTAGGGTTTCTCACAATTTGGGGTTTTGATCTATTTGTGTAGATCGTGTGATTGAGTGTTGATATTGGTTGTTTGATATCGATCTTTCAGATCAAGGTTAATTGTTGATTCTCAAAAATTAGGGTTTCTTGATTTTGGGGTTTTGGTCCCGATAGTATTTTTTCTAATTATCGCTTGATTTTACAAATCTTGTGGATTAATTAGTAATCGGAGTGTGTTATTTTGATTTTTAATCAAATTAGTTGAAAATTAGGGTTTATCGTATCAAACCCTAATTCGTGTTGATTAGTGTTCGATTTAATTCTTTTAATAATCGACTGGTTTAATCTTTATTTCAAGTTTCTTGAATAAAATTAAAACCCTAAAATTAGTTTTAGGGTTTGTTTGAGTCGAGTTGTGTTTAAGTTGTTTTTATCTAATTTGTTATTGTGTTTTTGTTTCGTATATTTCACTGTATATTGCTTTGGTTTGATCTCTTGATCCTGTTCTCGATATTGATATTGGAAGCTTATGTGGTTGTAACACCTCTCACCCTTCTTTTAGGTTTTTTAGGTTTTTGGTTAGGATTGTGGAGGTTGAGTAGATCAAGGGATTTGTTGTTGGAGTTGTTGACATTGTTTGGTGGTTATTTGTGATTGAGGAGATACAAGGAGTTGTTGTTTTTTTCGCTTATTTGCCGCTTGTGCATTGATATTCTTTAATTCACATCGGTCATTATGGTTGATGGTCCCGTGATAAGGGTAAGGACCCCGGCGGGGAAGTAGTGAACTAAAATTGATATATATGACCCATTATACTTACACCCTCAAGACATTGGTGCTCGATTGATTACTTTCAAACTTGAAGGTACCGAGAACTATAAGGTCCGGGTCCGCCGTGCGCTTAGCCTTGCATACTAGAAACAAACTTGGTTTTATTAATGGAAGTGTGTTAGAGATCCCACCGATGTTCTATATCGCACATGGGGACAGTGTAATTCGTGGTTTTGTCTTGGATTCTTGGTTGTATATCACAAGATCTTTATAAAGGTCAAGTGTTTTCTCGTGAATGCTAAACTGTGGGATGAATTAAGTGAAACTTATAACAAAGAGGATGGATCTGTATATATAATCAGATCATAAAATACATACTTTAACACAACTGGAATGAGTCTTCGTAGTATTATCATGAGTTTAATGCATTATGGAGGCGGTTTGACTCCTTGTTGATCCGCCTAAATGCATTTGTGAAAAATTTCACTTTGAAAAAGCATTCGGATCTTTTAAGACCGATGCAATTTCTTATGGGTCTTGATGATAACTTTAGCTCGTTAGAAGTCTCATTCTCACCATCGATCCCTTACCGGATGTTAAACCGCTTTTGCTACTTTGTTCAGAGATGAGTCTCACGAATTAATCATGTTGCTAATAAATCTGTTAAAATGGGTCGCAGCCTTTTGTCGCTGCTTTTACCATTTCTCGGTAATAATCAAAATAATAATTGGAATTTAATAAGAACACTAACAATAGCAACAAAAGGTTTGGCAGAGTGTCAAATTTTGTTTGCAAACATTGTAATATGACTGGTCATACTATTGATAGATGTTTTGAGTTAGTGGGATATCCACCTGGTTTTGTTAAAAAAGGGAATGTTAATAATGTGATTGATAATAAGACTGATACTAGTAAGAGTACTTCTCATACTCTTACTAAAGATCAGTATAACTGATTAATGGTTTTACTTAGTGGTTCAGGTGATACTAGCAAGGCTCATGCTAGTGTGCAGTGTAATCGTTATTGCTTCAAATTGTGTGATTAGTTTCTTTACATGTAGGTTCTTTAATTTCAATTCTAATATAAGTACCTATAGTACTTATATTGGATGGATTATTGATTCAGAGCTAGTCAAGATATTACTTTTGTGCTACACATCTTTATGATATAATGGAAGTATCTCATTTAAATCTTACAGCTTGCACATCCCAATGGGATCAAGGTAATGTGTTAAACAAATTGGAAGTTACAAGTTTGGAAACAACTGGTTTTAAAAGATGTCTTGGTAGTTCCCGGTATCATGTGTGCTTGTTATCTCGCTCATAAGTTGTCTAAAGATAATAATGTAATTGTCGCTTTAATGAAAAATGTGTAAAATTGTGATTCCACTCAAAAGTTCCCGATGGGGACCGGTAGTGAAAAGGAGGTCTTTACTTTCTAGATGAAGGTAAGAGGGTTAATAATAGTAATATTAAGAGTTGTTTTATGTCAAATTGTATTTGGCATAATAGACTTGGACATCCCTCGACCAAGTCTTAACTGCTTAAAAATAGAATAAAAGATATAAAGACTACTAATTCGAACCCCGTGAGATATGTCATAAAGCTAAACAAACAAGAAAACCATTTTCGAGTGATCATAAAACTAAAAATATGGGTGATCTTGTTCATTTAGATGTGTGGGTCCTTATAAGGTGACTAGTAAAGAAGGGTTTAAGTATTTTCATCTTGTTGTGGATGACTATACCAGAGTCTGTTTGGGTGTTTTAATGAAAAATAAACTGAAGTTTTTGATCATATTAATAGTTTTATAGTCTTATTAGAAATCGCTTTGAGAAAACTATTAAAGTTTTTAGAAGTGACAATGGGACGAGTTTGTAAATAAGAAGTTTGAAAGTTTTTTAACACGAATGGTATTTTGCATCAAACATCTTGTCCTTACACACCTCAATGAATGGTATAGCCGAGAGAAAACATAGACATTTGTTAAATCGCTAGAGCCCTCATGTTTCGTGGGGGTTACCTTTGAACATGTGGATGAATCTATTCTCGATGCTACTTACCTTATTAACAAAGTTGCCAAACCGTGTTGTCCGGTAAAAGTCCTTTTGAGATGGTGTATAACATGAACCTAACTGTTGAATCTAAAATGTTTTGGCTGCTTATGTTTTGCAACAGTTTTAAATGAATCTGATAAGTTTGCATCTAGATCTGATAAATGTGTTTTTGTTGGATATGCTTTTGATAAAAAAGGATATAAACTTTATAACATTGATCAAAAGAAGTTTATGTTTTCAAGAGATGTAAATTTTTATGAAACTGTTTTTCCTTTTAAGAATACCTCATTCACTAAAGATTTTATATTTGATAATAATGGGGTAAATGATTTGAATTTCTTTGATCAAGTTTTTATAGCGATCAAAATAATTTTGGAACCAATGAACCCTATGATGATAAGATAAGTAATATAGATAGTAACAATAGATCTCAGATCAATCTAGTACTCATAAACCTAGTGTCGAGATCTGAGAAGGTGATGCTAGTAATGTTGAGCATCTACATACTAAGATCAGAGAATCGCTAAAACGGTGATGTAGATATCAATTTGCCAGTTGATACAAGAGATATTGATACGCTTAATGTAGACATTACTAGGGACACATCTAGTAGGAAGGACATCGAGATCGATGAGTATACTACGTAAACTATTGTTTCGATGATATACTGGTGGTACTAGTAACATTGATGATGATTATATATCCGAGGGTGAGGATCTAGATATGTTTGGTAAAATGTTTGAATCACCGTAACCAAAGTAGGGCACAAACTGTTAAGGACTAGTAGAATGACAAATTTTACCATCTAAATATAAGGATTTTGTTCTTAATAAAAATCATAAGTATGGTATTGATAAAGTTGTTAAGTATTCAAATTTGAGCTTTGATAACTTTGTTTTTACATCTAGTCTTAATAAAATATATGAACCTACAACTTATGAAGAAGTCGTGAAAGATCCTAGATGGATAGAGGCTATGAATCAAGAGATAGAAGCTTTAAATAGAAATGGTACATGGAGGTTGTAGAGTTACCGATGGTAGAAAAGCCATAGGTTATAAGTGGGTGTTTAAGGTTAAATATAAAGCTAATGGTGAAGTTGAGAGGTTTAAAGCTAGATTAGTAGCTAAGGGATATAATCGTAGAGAAGGAATTGATTATGAGGAAACTTTTTCTCCGTTGTTAAAATTGTTACTATAAGATGTGTTTTAAGCATTGTCATTAATAACAAGTGGCCTTTGTTTCAACTTGATATAAATAATGCTTTTTTATATGGAGAATTAGAAGAGGATGTTTACATGACATTGCCAGAAGGTTTTTCCGATAAAATGATAAAAGGGTTTGCAAACCGGTTAAGTCATTGTATGGTTTAAAACAAGCTCCTAGAAAATGGAATGAGAAATTGGTATCAGGTTAAAGAAAATGGGTTTATACAAAGTCCAAATGATTTCTCTTTGTTTATTAAACATGAAAATGATATTCGTTAATTTTGTTAGTATATGTTGATGATATTATCATTACAGAAATAATATCGATGAGATTAACAAATTTAAGAGTTTTTAAGTTCAAAGTTTTGATTAAGGACTTGGGTAAACTTAAATATTTTCGGGAATTGAGGTTCTTGATATTGATAATGGATTTGTCTTACTCAAAGAAAATATTATATCGAGCTTATAACCGAATTTGGTATGTTGGGTTGTAAACCATGTGGTTCACCTATTGAAACTAATCCAGATAATAAAAAACTTGTTTCTAAATATGGAGATGATGAGCCTTTAACTAGTATAACAAATTATCAAAAACTTGTAGGAAAACTGATTTACTTGACTTTGACAAGGCCAGATATCTCTTATGCTGTGCATTGTTTAAGTCAAGTAATGCATAAGCCTATGAAATCTCATTTAAGACTTGCTTTTAGAGTTTTAAGGTACTTGAAAAATGAACCTGGTCTTGGTATCACTTTTAAAGAAGGTGATATTGAAAGTATAAAAGTTTTTGTTGATTCTGATTGGGCAAAGTGTAAGGTAACAAGGAGATCTGTTACTGGATACAGTGTGTATCTAGGAAATAATTTGGTTTCCTGGAAAAGTAAAAGCGTGTCGTTGTTGCTAGGTCCTCCACCGAGGCCGAGTTCGTGGCAATGTGTAATGTATGTTGTGAAGTTATGTGGATCACCAAATTGATGGTCGATCCGCATGCTAGTATAAGATTGCTGTGAACATGTCTTGTGATAACAATTTCGCTATGCGATTGCTAATCTGTATTGCATGAGAGAAGCAAGCACTTTGAGATTGATCTATATTTTTGAGAGAAAAAGTGGTGATGGCTTTATTAAGCCGGTGAAAGTCGAATCGAGGATAATATTGCATTTGTTCACTAAAGGTCTTAACATTCTCGACCATAACAAATTTTGCAAAGATCTTGGATTGTTTAATGTGTTTGGTGACGATCTAAAGATCGGGATAATGATAATGGAAAAGCTCGTGAAGCTAGCATTTATGGGGAGCTCGGTGTCTAATGCTTATGGGGGAGTGTTGAAGATAAGCATTATTTGCTTAGTTTCTAAAAGTCAAAGGACTATTATTGCCAAGTCTTAATGTTCAAGGTCTAAAAGAAGTCTTCTCATTCTCGAGCTATAAAAGTCGAAGGCCCTGATTTTATCTCTCATTAGTTCCAAAATATCTTTCGTGAGAATATTGTTTCTTCTCTACATGTTTCGAGTTGAAGAAACCCTAGTTTAATAATATTGATTTTCTAAGTCTTTCTTTGTATTGTAAACTGATTCTTTGTTATTTTTGATTAATAATAAGAGTGAGCCAAGGGGTGGTTAGCTGGGTTCACTATCAAAATCGTTTGATTGAGTGAAATTACTTTGGTTTTATAAATTTCTACATAATCTTATACATAATCTTGTTTGTTTCAGGACGAAATGGCGAGAGGGGATATCCCAAAATCGATCCAGTGTTACATGCATGAAAGTGGTGCTTCGGAAGATGATGCTAGAGTGTATATAAAAACTTTGATTCACGACACATGGAAAAAACTTAACAAAGAACGAGCTGGTGCAGACTCAAAATTTGCTAGGGAATTTAACGAATGTGCAACAAACCTTGCAAGAATGGCTCAGTTCATGTACGGTGAAGGAGACGGACATGGTCGTCCACATGTGACTAAATCTCATGTATTATCATTGTTGGTTAATCCAATCCAAATGGTGAAATAGTCAAGAAATTTTTTTGTGCCACATACAAAGCTATAATAGGATGATTATATATAACTAATGAATGACTCTATCTTACTACTATATGTAGTTCGATCACCAGATTCTAAACATTAACGGTTGAAGGTGGTGAAACTGATGTGAGTGATCCGAGCATAGACGGAACGATGTAGGGGCTGGGGAGGGCCCCGGCCCCCCAAAATTTGCAGCACCTAGTGTAAATATTATAGGTTTTAGGGGTAATTTAGTTGAGGTTACAAACAAATCTCCGATTCGGCCCTCCCAAAACAAATTCGGCCACCCCAAAATAAATGTTCCAAGTTCCGTCTATGGATCCGAGCCATTAACAGTATGGATTCAACGAAACGACGATGATCTGATTGCATTTGAGGATACTCACTTTTAAACATTAGCTTACTGTGATGGTTTTTGTTGTTTGTTAATGACTTGATGATGTGAACTGACACCACTCAGTATCAAATGGAAATATGACCATTTTTTTGGGTTGCATTGGGCTGCACTGGGCTAGGTGGGCTGGTCTGGGCTGGGCAGAGTTTAATACTGTGAAACTTTTTGTCAATGATTTGAAATACACATATATGACAAGTACTTTATATAGTAACTTGTTCAAGCATCTTTCATTAGTGTAAGATAGATAGCTAGTAAGATCATTATTATTAAGAGGAAAAGTTCAGGACATAGGGTCTGGTTTACCTTGGAAGATCCATAGTCTGTTAGGTAGGAAACAACCAATTAATTTTAAGTGTTTACTAAGTAGAATGGCACCAACACTTGCATATCGTCCCAACGGAATGATGGCCAAAATTGTAAAACATTGAATTTAATGGTATGTTGGCCAAGATAAAAATAGAAAGAGACCCGTAAAAGTAGAAAATATATAGAACGTTAGACGCCGTTTCATCTAAATCCCTTTGGTTACAAAAGTTTTGATTAATGCGGTAGCGTTTTCTTCCATTGAAGTAATCTAACTAACATGAATACATCGACCTTATAAACATTCAATAACCAAATCCTCATTCAATGGAGAAAACCTTTGTTTCCAATTGATAAGCTTTTGTGAAGAAGTTAGGCCAGCAAAAGTAAGTTGACATGATACTACTCATTGTTGAAGCCCCAATGAGCATGTTCATCACCACCATTTGAAGTTGAATGGCTTCCACCGGAGATGCTCCCCCCATTATAAGTCCTGTCATAGCTCCCGGGAGTGATATGAGGCCTACGGTCTTCGTGTTGTCAATAACCGGTGATAGTGCAATCACTAAAGACCTTTTCACTTGTTGAAGTGTTGCTTGTCGTGGTGTGGCACCGAGGGCTAAGGCTGTCTCCACCTTCACAATAAAAATTATTATCTCATTAGACGTCTGCATGAGTCGTTTTCGATTTGGCTAAATCAATCGAAAACAACACTTAAACCACAACTTTTTATATGAAAGTTTATTAAATCAAGTTGACAAGTGTAGTTCAATTATCAAATCCAACCGCTATAGTTTTAATTCAAAATGTCAAAAGATGAAGTTGGGCTTCATATGCTCATAAAGTTTCAAAATAAACATTTTTATTTAAAAAGTCACAAGGGGCTATGATATCTGGAAGCAGCCTCTCTACTTTCGGGTAGGGGTAAGACTGTCGTCTACATTTCACCTCCTCAATACCGTGGAAGATAGGATTGGGTAACCTTAAATTTGTTTCTTTAGCTATATGAAGTTAGTCGATCAAATTCGTAAACTTATAAACAACCAAATTGACCAACCCATAACATACTTTACATGTTGTAACATAAGGTATACTTCTGAAACTTACTAGATTCATTTGTGCTCGAATATCATCCCGTAACCTTTTCATCGTGACTCCAGTAACAGTCATCGCATTACCAACCATCATTCCAGCAACCGGAATAATATATTGAGGAGTGAACGGGAAAACCTCTAGCAAAACGAGTAGCAACATCGTTATAGTCGTACCCACTAAAATCGATGCCCCTGCAATATATTTCCCATGAGGCACGTGTTTAGCTCGCTGCCCGGCCGTGTAACCAGCTATAGAAACCTAGAATAAATAAAACAAAACATTTGTAACATAATGCAACAATTTGTGACATTGCTCCAATTAGTAGATTTTGGTTGCTTAGTGATTCCAAAAGAAAGAACATTTTCATTACATCAAGTCAACAATAGTAAATATAAAGGGTGTTTGAGACTGCGTTTTAAAACTTTTTATCTTATCAGTTTGAAAGTAGCTTATTCAAACTGATTATTAAAAACGCAATCTCAAACACCTCCTTGTAAAATTTAGAAATATCGAGTATTTCAAAAAGAAAATATATATATATATATATATCAACTTACTATGGCGGTTTTAAAATCGCAATAATCAACATGAAGTGCTTAAATGTAAACGGACGTGGTTTTCCTATTCAGGTTACCCGGGAAGGGTGAGCTTTTTTAACTCAGATGTACGTGCCCTTTACTTTAAACGCAATAATGAAATTTGAATGCAATATAAGAAGTTTTATATTACCATGAAAAGATAAGCAAGGATGATCCACCACCCATTATTTTGGTTGAAAATAAACTGAAGAACAAATCCAATAACTGAGAGCTGAATGAAAGCTCTAATTATGGCATAAATCATCTCTCTTTCTAATTTAAGTTTCTGAGAATACGATAATAAAGCCGCCAGCAACACCACCGCAGTGGCGGCTGCCGGCTTTATCATGCCCTTTAAGAACTCGGACAGCCACTCCCAATCCATGACTAATGTTTTTGTTTGTTTTCAGTTATGTAACGTGAAAGACATAAATATATGTAGACAGGAATCCAAAGTTACTATAAGGGGTATCACTAAAAGTAGTTATCAACAACCACATGAAGTTTTAAAAAACATTCATAGATATCATGACACTTGGATAGCTTACTTTTTTTTTCTTATCTTTATCAATTCTTTATTTTGTAACAAATCATTTTGTTGTATATTATTGTGTGAAAATTATTTTGTAAAATTTATGTGATTATAGCATTATTTATTATAAATTAACTAAATTTACTCTCTTTGTCTTAATATTGATGTCCATATTTTTTTAAATATCACAAATTAATTATCCACTACTAAAAATATGTAATTTTTTTTGATATAGATTACCAAATTAGCCTTATTTGATATTATTAGTAAAACTTTAAAAAAATAATCTATAAAATATCGAAATTAATTTGACTTTTTATTTTTTTTAAGACCTTAAATGTTTTTGTTTTGTTTTGTTATCTGATAGTTCATGAAAATTATCTAATGAAAATCAAAACTCAAATTCGTATAAAAGTATTATATAATGAAACAAAAATCTTTCAGTTGTAACAGAAAAGAAAACGAAAAAGTTTAAATGAGACAATAATTTAAAACTAGATAGAATTAATTAGTTAAAGTAAAATTATTATTTTATAAAATCTGAGAGAGGAAAGCTATGGACCCCATTTCAATAATATCTTAAATTTTTTATCACTGCTCAAAATTTACTTTTGAGGAGTAAGAGTTATGGAGTCGAGTTATTTTGTGGATACATAATCCACTACATTCTAAGGACGAATTTGGACCACATAAAACTTGAGATCTAACGGGCAAGATTAAAAGGGAAAAAAAACACGGAGGAAACATAAAATGTAAATATATCTAGTAACTTAATTCACCATCTACTTTTTTCTCACCCTTATCTTTATCTTTTCCCAAATCTCAACCACACACAAATATACACACTTGAGACACTTTCTCTCTCTAACTATATTCGAAACCTAACATAAAAATCAAAAATCAACCGTTATTAATTGTAGAAATCAAATCAAACACATAAAAATGGAAGAATCGATGCATGCAGAAACGGATCCGAAAAAAAACGATTCAAAATGAGCCAATTGAAACTCCGGATGATGGTACAGTTCTTATGATCCATTATAATGATGTTATTTGACTATTTTTGTGATTTTGTTCTTAATTCTGTATTTTATTTATGTTTTTATGCTATTTATGAAGATTTTTGTGTTTTTGTTCCTTTTAGTTGTCTATTGTGAATTTTTGTGATAATAATTTAGTTTTTACTGTTATAGATTCATTATTAATGTGTTTTACTGAATTAGTTTTTGATAATTTGTGATGATTTTTGTTATAATATGAGAAATTAAAGGTTAGGTTTAACAGATAACAAGAGATATTGTGATGCTTCTGTTAGATTTGTGGTGGATTTGTCTGTTTACTGGATAGATTGTGCATGTTTCGATAGGTTTTACAACTGCATTTGAAAGAAAATATTAATTAATAGTATATCACATGTGATATAACAATTAAACTATTGTTGATTGGTAGTACATTTAATGTGATGATGAACAGTTTTTTGTTTGACATATGATATTGAAAAAATGAACTATTTTTACACTAACAAAAAATATGAAAAACTTTTGATGTAGATTTGAATGCGAGTGCAAATTAGAAAGGGGTTGAGTATTTTTACTGATTAAAACTTTATTTTAAGGTATTTAGATCAACTTATGTCAATCTATTTAGATTGTGTGTTGGATATTGATAGATGAATATATAAGTAAGTAATGCAAGAGATAAAGAGTAAAGGAACACAAAACCACGACACGAGTATTTATAGTGGTTCGGCTACAAGGACACCTTCCTTGCCCTACTCCACTCCCGAGTACCCCACTCGAGAGTTTCTAAGCACTACACAACACAAGCTCCTTAATGTGGCGGAGAAGCCTTCACAACGTCGCCTACTCTTTATCCGGTACAAGGCTAGACACCGAGTTCTTCCACGAGGTAGAACCAAACCTATCACAACGTCGCCTACACTTTATCCGGTACAAGGCTAGATACCGAGTTCCATTACAAAGGAGGAACTACTACCCAACACTACACCACAACACAACTACCCAAAGGAGACACACTCCTTTTTACAATACTAGAAAGGATATCAACATCCTTTAACCCAAACTACACAACTTGTACATCGACGCACCATATCGATTGTACACCTTCGGCACCATTCACTAATGCCTTCAACATGACACTTCTATGGAGGGAGGAAAGAACTATCAACAAGATGCACTTCAGTGGTCTTGATGATGACGAAGCTTAGCAACTCATGACCTTGAGCTTGCACGTCTTCAAGAGGTGGTGATCTCGCCTTTAAGAGGAACCTAGAGAATCACACAAAGATAAAACTACATAGAATGATCCTTTGGATCTGTGGTTAGAAAGGTTATAACATAAAGAGAAAGTATGTCTAAAAAAGGTAGTGAGCAAGAGAGAAATGGCTCACTATTTATAGGCAAAACAAGCCTATTTTCCCAAAGTTCGGCGGATCCTCACCGAGGGAGGGATCCGCTAGTGCAAATTCGAGGATCCGCTCATTGGGTCAGCTTAGTCCGGATTTTGGGTTGCAAACCGGGTTATGGGTTATGGGTTATGGACCATGGGTCATGGACTTTGGATCATGGATACCCAACAAGATACAATGTACCTAGTCAATGGGTTATGGATCTTGGGTCATGGGTCATGGACTTTGGGTCATGGATCATGGATAATATCCAACATGACTTCATGCATGATGTCATGCAATGGGTCATGGGTTATGGATCATGCTCCATGGGTATGGGTTATGGACTTTGGTTCTTACCCAACAAGATTCATTGTACCTAGTCAATGGATCATGGGTCATGGGTTGGGTTATGGACTTTGGTTTTACCCATTATTTACCCATTACAACATATACAAAGTACATATACATTTTTATAAAATGTAAAGTAAACAATATTACTTGTAAGTGTTTTATAAAAATGTCTTTGGTTTTATATAACTTATTTACTAAACATGTTTTGATAGTTTTAATATGTTTAGTAAAAGTGTGTTAGTAAACTATTGGCTCAAAGCTTTTACGTATTTTATTTATTTCGTTAAAATGATTTTACGTTTGTTATCGACAAAACATTAGAAGATCGTAAAATATAAATAAACGTTTTTATGGTTTATTTGTATTAACAATCTCCCATTTTTGTTGATGACAAAACATAAGATTATTTTAAGTAAAAAATAAAATTCGTAAAAATTTGAATTGAGTTTTTACTCTCTTCTCCTCCTTTTGTCGAAACAAAAGAGCATCGAAAAGAAACTAACACATAGTAAAAATGGTTTTGAGAAAAACTTGTGAAAAGTAAAAAATGAGAAATAGTTAGAAAATAAAAGTAAAGAGAAGTAGTAAGATGTAAGAAAGATTCTCGTCTTAGCTCTCCCTTGACGGATGCTTCCCTTTGGTGAGGGCGTCAAGTAATTAGGAAGACTAAAAGAGTATATTGCAAGTATTTTGCAATGGTTTTAACTTTGACGAAATGCTCCCCCTTGACGAGTGCTCCCCGTTTGATGAGGGCGTCAAGTAGTTAGGAAGCCTAAGTGAATGTATTGCAAGTGTTTTGCAATGCTTTGCTTTGACGAAAAGCTCCCCTTGTTGAGGGTGTCAAAGTCTTCATGTGTATTTTGAAAATCTAAAAAACAAAGGTTAGAAAACAAGTATATGGTGCATCGTTTCCTACAAATGAGCTTCAAATTAGCTCAAAATTTTGATTCATTGTCCACGGTTCTGGCGGATCCTTCATGTGAGGGATCCGTCCTAGGCAAAAGTTTGGGAACCGTGTACCTGCAACTTATTGGCAGCAATGTAGATATAAATAGTGACGTAAACGTCCAAATGAGTTATGTATTGTTGCACCAAACATATTCACATAACTATATAGCATACACACATGTAGTTTCATTTAATAAAACACGAGAAATGATACACATATCTCTAAAACTAAGATATTGATAATATTGATACTAACATGTATTAAAGTAAATTTCCTAACAATTCTAAGTTGTGCCTAAGACAAGAGGAAACACCACTTGTTCTTTCATTCCTGTGTTTTGGGACAATTAGATTTGTTGACTTCATCAAAACATTCGAGAATGTGATAGAACATGAAACGTAATTCGTCACGTACTTCATCGACTAACTCTTGGACATGTTGACAATGAAAGTAATCATTTTCATAGCTAGGGAATGCTGGTGGTAAGAATGGAGCGGTTTGAGGTGGGAAGTTTGATGAGGAAGGTGGAGGTTCCACAAAGGATGGAGGGATTTGTGGAGGTAAGTTTGATGAAGTAGGAGGTGGTTCAACTAAGGATGAAGGTGGTGATATATGTGTTGGTGGTGGAGGTAAAGAAGTATCTACTTCCATATGGTCCGGTTGTTGAGATTGGTGATTCCTCATAATCCAAAATGGACCATTTGAGGGTGAAGGAGAGTAGGACACGGGTGCTAGTGAAGTTCCAACACCAAAGTTTTGGTGAGAAGGTTGTTGTGGTACCATTTTCTCAATTGATGAGAATGTGGGCAATGGTGGTGGATGAGAAGGCCTAGGTGGTAAGTCCTCTAAGTAGAGTAAAGGTTTGGGGATGAAAGAGGTGTGGTGAAAGAGATAGCTCTAGGTACTAGAGGTGATAGTTTGGTTGTTTTAGTGGAGATAGGAGTGTTTGGTTTAGGAGGTATGGTAGTGTTTGGCAAAGGTTGTTTTGTGGGAACAAGTCTTTTGGGAGTTGGTTTGATTGGTAGAGTTGGTTGTGAGGAGTTCTAGTGTTTGGAGCTTTGATGGGTGATGACTCGGTTGAGGAGATTTCATGAACAACACGAGCAATTTTCTTGGGAGGTCCTTTGGTTGATGAGTTTGCACTAGGTTCCTTTCTCATGGTGAAATGGTAAAAATGAGAAATGTAAAGAGAAGGTTTTAGATACTGAGAATGAGTGTTTGAATGGTGATTTGGAAATACAAATACAAGTGGTTTATAAAGGAAGAAATTTAGCAAGAGAATTAAAGCCTAAACCACTAAAAATCTTTAAATTGCAATGATTTGCATGCACAAGAGTCAACTACAGAGTTGTTCTGATCTAGGGAGTCATTTAAGACAATGTGGAGTGTTTAGATTAACAAAGAGGGTTTGAAATGATTATATCAAGTAAGATTAGTTAGTCTGTGCAGACGGTTCTCACGGATCCCTCACTTGAGGGATCCGGCTAGCCTAAAGCCAGGGATCCGGCTCTCAGAAGCCAAGAAAAAGAGTGATGAGGTTCTAGCAAGGTCTAGCACCTATATATCTTGAGTGATTTAGTCTCCTCAGGTATCTTAAATGGTATGAGACTTAAATGATCAAGCATAATGAGTGAGGATAGCTAATGATGACTTTTATGGAAAGAAATGGAGTTTTTATGAACACCAATGAGTGATCAAGGATGACACTAAGAGTTTTGAGGATGGCAAATGATCATAGAGACCAGATGGTGATCAAAGGAAAATTTAGAAAATTCCTTAAAAATCACAAGAAATGAAAAACTAGTTTTTAGAGCATTTTAAGGTAAAGATGACTAAAATCAATTTGCTAAAATTGAGAGAAATATCAAACTAGGTGTTTTGAGATGAGAGGAACAATGTGTAAACATTGGAGCGGAAAGATGGTGAGTTTTGAAGTAATGATAAATCAAAAACACCTTGAATGTGATCCTAAGTCATCCATGAGTGAATGTGAGATCAACTGAGCCTAAGGAAAGTTTAAGTGATCCTAATGTAGCATGTTTAACTAGTCCAATAAGGTCTGGAAGGTTGGATTGATGCAAGGAAGCTAAAATGCACTTCTGTCCACCCGGATCCCACGGATCCTTCACTTGAGGGATCCGGCTAGTTATAGCCAAGGGATCCGCATCCGAGACAGATTTTCTTAACGGTGAAGTTTGCAAAATTTTGTTCCAAGTGTCAAATTTTGGAACTAATGATCTCTAAGTAAGCATACATGTATACAAGTAAGACATAGTAAGTATAGCATGTAGAACCACCAAATGGTCAAGTATATAAAAAATGATCAACAAACAACTATTTCATAGACGTGATCAAGTTACATTGGTGAATTAAGATAAAGCTTAAGGATTGATTTTCTAAAGGAAATCTTTTATTCATAAGCTAACTTTTATTATTCGTTGTTTTTGTTTGATGGATCGTCAAGTGGGTTGTGAGCAGTTGATGATTCAGGAATGAAGAATGAAGTGATGAGAGATGCATTCAGAGGTTCCATCATTTTATTCACAAGTGAATATTGAGGGCTTTGAAATTGTGGATGATAGTACATGATATGATGATAAAGGCGTGTCAGGAACATCCCATATGGTATTAGTTTGTTCTTGTTGCCTTGGAGGTTTACAATTCTCCTTGCGAAGAAGTAGGCAAGATTGTATGGTTGTTGAGTTAGGAGACAGTAAATCATGTGAGCACAACATGCGGGAAGTATCTCACGATTTCCTGTAAGACTCCAAACATTTTCACGTAGGATGACTGCGAGAGGTTTAAGATCATCCCGGAGTTCACGTGTATGAATTATGTTTGGATTTGAGTAGTTGGAATGTTGAGGAGTGCATAGAAAGCGAGTTATTTCTTGAGGAGAGGGTATGTATGAACAATATGGACTATTTTCTTCACGATAGTTAAAGAGAGAATCAAGGGACCAATCTTCAGTGAAAGCACATTGTCCATAATTTGGAATTCGGAGAATGTGAGCAAATTGCTCAAGAGTCAAAACAAACTTTTGGTTTTTGATCCAAAACCATAGTGATAGAGAACGATCCTCGTTACGAACGAGCTCAACTTGACGGAAGAATTCCAAAACAAACCGCGGACAAATTTTCTCGTTGATCCCGAGAAGACCTTCTAGTCCTATGGTGCGGAATGAGGTATTGATACCTTCTTGGAAGATTAGAGGTGAGTCAACAACACGTCCTTCATGAAAGAAACGAGTTTTGAGATTATTGAACCCACGAACATGATTGTCAGGGGTGTTAGGTTCAAGAGATATATTTGGAATGTAGACATAAGTGAGTTGATGATCAAAGTCATACTCATGAGACATGTTGAGACCTATAGACATGGAACGAATATTTTACATCAGTATGTTAGTACATAGTAAAACTTCGAGAGTAAGAGTGTTTTTTATTTGTGACACTTTTAAGTATTTTAATCATAGTTTTAAACTATGGTAAAGTGATAGGATCTCCTAACGTTTTTATTGTCTATTCTATTTTATTAACAATGACACTCCTATATTTTTAACTCACTCCCTTTTGACATCTAGTGAAATTTTTCTTTTATAGTAAGTTTTCATGAAATGATTTTTATGGTGTTTGTGTAGGAAAAAGAAAATAATGCATGAGTTTCTGTCATCTGTTCCTCTGGTTCTGCCGGTTCCTTTTTAAAAGGGATCCGGCTAGTTAAGATCAAGGGATCCGGGAGATCTGCAAATTTGGTAGAAATTTGTTTTGATGTAGGTTCTAGTTTTTTTATAACTCATGTGTTACAAAATGAAATGTGTGTTTAGCTAGTGTTAATTTTTGAACTTACATTAATAGTTTTAAACACGTTGGGGTTTTGAATGCACGACCAATAAAAAGAAAGCATATTACGCGAAAATGAAACGAGAAAACTACGACATCATTTATATTTCATTTCAATGCTTAAAGCAATACAAAGGATCAGATAGATGATAAAAATGTAGATCAATAAAACAAAGAACATGTCTCCGTGCGAAAATTTGATCATGGGATACACGAGAGCGATGAGCGAGATGATGATGATCACAAGAGCGATGTAGACCATGATGACGAAGATATTCCTTGGTTTAGATTTCTCGAAATGAGATGATGAAGAAGATGAAGTTGTGAGCGTGTGAGATTTTTGAAAGTGGAAGATTTGAAAAATGGGATTTGTTGGTGAGGGGTTTGACGTTCGGAAGGAGGTTTTATAGGGAAAGAGGAATTTTTGAGATTTGTGTTTTGTTTTATTTGTATTTAGAAGGATTTGATTTTTAGAGATTAGGTTTAGACAACACATATTGATATACCTAGGTTTAGACGGACGATGACACGTATGCACGAAGTTTTCTAACGAAACCACGTATATCATATAAATATGTTTAGATATTTATATGAAAGAAAAAAACAATAAACACATAATTTTCCATTTAGTGACATGCAAGCATACACATGTTTTACTAATATTACTTAGAGATAAGTCTTATGAAAGTCATACCTCTATTGCAATTTGAGTGTCCTTTTTGACGAGTTTTATCAATGGACAACTCCGGTTTCTTCGAGATCTACTTGGTAATAGGTTTGGACAACTTTTTGGGAAAGTTATCTTATTACCAAAGAATCTTGATGGTCTGCTTATTTTGGGATTAACTAAACAAAATGACAAGAAAGGTTAGTGCATTTTGTAAGATAAAATAAGATGTAAGAAAAGAAAATAATTGGTGTTATCATCTAATCAACATCCAACAAAAAAATTCTTGAAACATAGTTTTTGTTTTAAGAAATTTCCTTATTTGTAGTTTTCAAACATACATGGATCGTATCAAGTTTTAAATTACAACATACTCTAAGAAACTTGGTAACGAAGCTCTGATGCCAATTGTGAAAAACTAGAAGGGGTGTTGAATAGTTTTACAGAATAAAACTTCGTTTTAAAGTATTTAGATCGACTTATGTCAATCCATTTAGATCGTGTGTTGGATATTGATAGGTTGACATATAAATAAGTAATGCAAGAAGTAAAGAGTAAAGGAACACAAAACCACGACACGAGTATTTATAGTGGTTCGGCTATAAGGACACCTTCCTTGTCCTACTCCACTCCCGAGTACCCAACTCGAGAGTTTCTAAGCACTACACAACACAAGCTCCTTAATGTGGCGGAGAAGCCTTCACAACGTCGCCTACTCTTTATCCGGTACAAGGCTAGACACCGAGTTCTTCCACGAGGTAGAACCAAACCTATCACAACGTCGCCTACACTTTATCCGGTACAAGGCTAGATACCGAGTTCCATTACAAAGGAGGAACTACTACCCAACACTACTACCCAACACAACTACCCAAAGGAGACACACTCCTTTTTACAATACTAGAAAGGATATCAATATCCTTTAACCCAAACTACACAACTTGTACATCGACGCACCATATCGAATGTACACCTTCGGCACCATTCACTAATGCCTTCAACACGACACTCTATGGAGGGAGGAAAGAACTATCAACAAGATGCACTTCAGTGGTCTTGACGATGAAAAAGCTTAGCAACTCATTACCTTGAGCTTGCACGTCTTCAAGAGGTGGTGATCTCGCCTTTAAGAGGAATCTAGAGAATCACACAAAGATAAAACTACATAGAATGATCATTTGGATCTGTGGTTCGAGAGGTTAGAACATAGAGAGAAAGTATGTCTAAAATGGGTAGTGAGCAAGAGAGAAATGACTCACTATTTATAGGCAAAATATGCCTACTGTCCCACGGTTCTGGCGGATCCTCACGGAGAGGATCCGGCTAGTGCAAATCGAGGATCCGCTCTTGGGTCGACTTTAGTCCGGATTTTGGGTTGCAAACCGGGTTATGGGTTATGGGTTATGGACCATGGGTCATGGACTTTGGATCATGGATACCCAACAAGATACAATGTACCTAGTCAATGGGTTATGGATCTTGGGTCATGGGTCATGGACTTTGGGTCATGGATCATGGATAATATCCAACATGACTTCATGCATGATGTCATGCAATGGGTCATGGGTTATGGATCATGCTCCATGGGTATGGGTTATGGACTTTGGTTCTTACCCAACAAGATTCATTGTACCTAGTCAATGGATCATGGGTCTTGGGTCATGGGTTATGGACTTTGGTTTTACCCATTATTTACCCATTACAACATATACAAAGTACATATACTTTTTATAAAGTGTAAGTAAACAATATTACTTGTAAGTGTTTTATAAAAATGGTTTTGGTTTTATATAACTTATTTAACTAAACATGTTTTGATGGTTTTAATATGTTTAGTAAAAATGTGTTAGTAAACTATTGGCTCAGAGCTTTTACGTATTTTATTTATTTCGTTAAAATGATTTTACGTTTGTTATCGACAAA
The DNA here is from genome assembly GCA_022545495.1 of Chrysanthemum lavandulifolium. NCBI lineage: Eukaryota > Viridiplantae > Streptophyta > Magnoliopsida > Asterales > Asteraceae > Chrysanthemum > Chrysanthemum lavandulifolium. The sequence goes on along the minus strand of CM040239.1, from coordinate 308,249,080 downwards.
ACATTAGAAGATCGTAAAATATAAATAAACGTTTTATGGTTTATTTGTATTAACAGTAATAGACATCTTGAGTCATGGGTTATGAGCAGTGGGTCATGGGTTATGAACATTGGGTCATAGGTCATGGATTTTACCCATTTTGATTTCATGCATGATGTCATGCATATGGTCCATGGGTCATGGGTTTTAGGTTATGGATAGTCCAACTTATTTATATTACATGTTACACTTAACATTTTAACTAGTATGTATTTTTATAAAAATGTAAGTAACCAAAGTTACTTATAAGTGTTTTATAAAAATGGTTTTGGTTTTATGTAAAGTATTTAACTAAACATGTTTGATGATTTATTTGTTTAGTGAAGTGAGTTAGTAAACTATTGGCTCAAAACTTTACGTATTTTATTTATCTCGTTATAATGACTTTACGATTGTTATCGACAAAACATAAGAAGATCGTAAAATATAAATAAACGTTTTTATGGTTTATTTGTATTAACAAACTGGTACTATAATATTTTGGTTGGTAATATACATGCTAATGATAACAGTTTATGTTCTCTACATGAAGGTGTTATCAATTAGGATACCCAACTAAGAATGTGAATTCACAATAGATAATCAACATCATATAAAATGCTAGGGATTATGGTTTTTGTTCTCTACATATATGTGTTATCAATTGTGATACTAACTTAAGAATTTGAAATATCATATTCTTACCACATGTGATAATGAATTTCGTATTTTACCAAGTGTATATGAAAGAAATAATAAATATCGCTTGTCATATATCGTCGGCTCAGCCTTCGGCTTCGGCATCACCTTAGAGTGGTGTATCACAACAAGTGATACAGAAAAGTGAAACTCATGTAAAACTAAACGTATTTTAACATCTATTTAAATCTTTGAAAAATTAAAACAGGAGAAAAATTCCTCAAACACTTAAAAAAAAGGTCCCTCAAACACTTGTTCAAAATTACAAAACATAGAAAAATTATTGTTGAATATATGTACACACGGGTCCACTAAAATGGATGCCTCAATTGCAAGCCTTTCGATAATTTCATTCTTCTCACAATAATGATTTTTTTTCTTCCTCAAATCAGGTGGAATTAAATCCCTTGTCAACGGCGCGGTATATACTGTTCCGGGATACGTACGATATTACAATTCTTGAGTATACAAAATATGTGTCAACATAGAATCCAACATCAAATAAAAAGCTAACAACAACACGCAACTTAACCATCTTGTTTCCTATGCAACACCTTCATCAAAATAAACAATACAAATAAAACAAAACAGATATGACACAGAATATCACAAGTGATACTATACATATGATGCAGAACAGACTCAAAAAAAACTTCACATGAAGCATTCATATAAATAAAAAGTTAAAAACAACAATCCAAATGCAGCTCAAGCAAAATAAACTATGAGCTTACCAAATAAGCATTGAACATTTAACGAACTTAAATATCATAAGTGATACTACACATATGATGCAGAACATATTGAAAACAACTTTATGAAGCATTCACATCAATAAAAACAACAATCAAATGTAGTTCAAGCAAAATTAAACTAAGAGCTTAACTAATAAGCAAACTTATACACAGATGACATTACGCATATGATATATAGCAGATTCAAAATAGCTTTGAAATGAAGCAATCACACAGAAAAACAACAATCCAATGCAGTTAAAAGTAAAATTAAACTAACAGCTTAAATAATAAGCGAAATTACACTATCATAAACAGTTTATCAGCAAGATAAAAATAATATATCAATAAATTTAACACAATTTTCATCATTCAAATAGTTAATCAAACACTAACTTTAAAAACAAGACACATAAGGACGTGTTTGTTGATCAACGATCAACGTTCAATATTTTCCGGTGAACCAACAACCCTCCTCTATTCATGGCAACCACCACAACCACCTTTATATATGTCGTATTGAAAAACAACGACAACCGGATCTCAACGATTTCGAATTTAACGAAAGTGACGTCATCTTTTCGTCTTTATCAGGTTTAACAGATAATGACATCATCTTCTCGTCACCGTCACCGGAAGACCTTTCCACGTCACCGCTGGTTAACATGAGCTACAATTCCAGTATCTAATACACTTAATAATGATCGAGACTTGATGATGAGTGTCATTCTGAAATAGTTGTTTTGTATTCCAGTTTTGTTGTTAGTTTGGTTAGTATAAGAAGAGTATAGGCATGTCTATTACTCTTAAATCCATTGATGTATATTGTCAATTGTGATTATTAATATAAGATTCACCTTTGCATCAAAAAAAAAAAAAAAAAAAAAAAAAAAATACTTGATGATGAGATGATGAAGATGATCAGAATGAAGAATAGAAGAAGAATCAAAGAAGAATGGAAGAGACAAACACACACTAAGTGTATGAAATAAATGAAAATGAAAACGTCTTATATATTTGGGATAATTAATGTTTTTTAAGATTAAACGTAAGATTAAATTTTCATCATTAGATCAAACTAAATAGATAGTGAAAATACGTCTTTCTGTATGTATCATAATAAGAGTCCTTAATTGAACTTTTCTCAACAAGTATGATATACAGGATCTTGATTTTAAATTTTAATATCTTACTATATTGTTACGTCACTTGAATTCACAGCCTAAAATGCTGTAAATAAATGAGCTACTTTAAAGTAAAATATAAAACATGGAGTTGATCCTCTTAAGTGTGATTTTTGACAACTATTCATCGCCTTAAAATATACTACTTGTTATGTTAATATAACCCAGTATAAATTTCAATCCATAATCAGTAGTGTGTCACTACTTTTATCATGTTTAGATCTTTGAATGTTTCTTATTACCAATAATAGTACATAAAGTTTAAAAAAAGAAAAAAAGAAAAAAAGGGTCTCCAATTTTACCATTATGATTTATAACCAGAAACCGATTCACGATAAACTTTCAATCTTAACAGGCATTGCGAGTATTAACTAACTAACTAATTACTACGAATACCTAGCTTACACATGTTGGAAATTATATTGGGATACTCGTTCCTGGTGCAAGGCACAACTAGGGAAGGGTTTTGTTACAGAATCAAAGAAAAAAGATTGCACAATCCACATAGATGTGATGTGCGTGCGTGGGTCAAAATGTCATACATTGGCCACGTCTTGTATAATAAAGTTACCAATTTGAATTTCTACTACTAAAATGATTCAATACAATATTATTTAGTATCGCTGTATCGAAATATAGTTTGTCCTAAGTTATTAGTCTTACGAAAACTCATGAAAACAAGTAGATATATACCATAAGAGTGACTTAGCGGTAACGATTTGTAAGTTTTTAAATGATGTCTCAAACTATATCTCCGTAAACTGCAACTCCGACATGAAGTAGATATACCATAAGAGTGACCTAGCGGTAACGATTTGTAAGTTTTTAAATGATGTCTCAAACTATATCCCCGTAAACTGCAACTCCGACATGCAGGTGCGGGACAGAAACTTATGGTCTTGGGACAAACTTTGATAATTTTTAAAAACTACACTACAAATCAGTTTGTTATAAGAGGCAAATTACAAAAATAGTAAGATATTTTTTAAAAAGGGTTTACACTATTATTTTTTCGCTAAGGGCATGTGCCTGCCGGCATGCCATCCACTCTAGGCTCATAATTCAGCATCATAGAGGCTATTGATTCATTCGTCATCTTTTGCATCTCAAAGAGTAAGTCCGGAATTTGTGTGTCATGACAAAACTTATGACTTATGAGGCTTGTAGTGTTGTGAGCCATTGGATTTGATCCAATGGTTCAAATTAAAAAAAAAAAAAAATTGATTTGAGGCATTGGATCAAATTTGATGGCTCATAATGCCCCAACTTAAATCAAGTTGTACTTCTTAACTTGAGAGGATTTTATCCCGTAGTGTTGTGGTGTTTTTAGTTTCCTCCCATTAGAAAGAAGAAAATCACTAACACCAAACATTGACAATAGAAAATCACTAACACCAAACATTGACAATAATACATATATTGGGATAAACGGTTATATAGTAATGAGAGATGATTTGCACATTTCATTAAATGATTGAAACATTTAAATTAATTGTGTTTGGATATTTATATCCTCACAGTTACCCTTACACTTTTACACATGTGAGAATATAAATGTCAAAACACAATTAATTGAGTGTCGTCGTTTATGAAAGTGCAAATCACTCCATATAATAATAGGAGGTGATCTTTCACATATTTTTTTACGTCATCATAATTTGTGGAGTACAGATTGTATAGTCAAACTATAATGCACACATTATATCATTAATCAAAAATATGACGTGAGTATCAATTTCTATAGTAATAAGAGTAAGCGCAAAATACGTCGCGCATGGTTTCTGGGTTTTGAGGCCTTCATCCCTTTCATAAACTATTGGCTAGTTACATCCGCCGTTAGCCAAACGTTAGCCATTATACATCACGGTCACTAACTCAGTTAGTTTTCTTAGATTAAGTGCTAACCGGAGGGCTATTTTGGTCTTTTTACTCATCGAGGGATGTATTTTGCGGTCTACTCTTTTACATATAAGAGGATGTATTTTGCAAAATACTTTTATACTTTATTTATTTATTTTTTTTTATTCTTATTATTATTATTATTATTTTATTATTATTATAAAAATTCCAAAATTTTATAAAAATTCAAAATTTTATAAAAAAAAAATTCAAAATTTTATAAAAATTCGAAAATTTTATATAAAAATTATAAAAATTCGAAAATTTTATAAAAAATCCAAAATTTTATAAAAATTCGAAAATTTTATAAAGAAATTTATAAAAATTCAAATTTTTATAAAAAATTCAAAATTTTATAAAAATTCGAAAATTTTATTAAAAAAATTTTCAAAATTTTATAAAAATTCGAAAATTTTAAATTCAGTCAAAAATATTTAAAAAGAAAAAGAATTTTTTGTCGAAAATTTTTATAAAAAATTCCGTAAAAAGAAAAAAGTTTAAAAACAAATTTTTAACGGAATTTAAAAACAGAAAATTTTAAAAGAAAGTTTTTACGGAATTTGTTTTTTATAAAAATTTTATCGGAATATTTTATAAAATTTTCGGAATTATTAATAATTTTTTTATAAAATTTTCGGAATTTTTTATAAATTTTTTTATAAAATTTTCGAATTTTTATAAAATTTTGAATTTTTTATAAAATTTTCGGAATTTTTATAATTTTTTTTATAAAATTTTCGGAATTTTTATAAAATTTTTGAAATTTTTTAATAAAATTTTCGGAATTTTATAAAATTTTCGAATTTTTATAAATTTTTTATAAAATTTTGAATTTTTATAAAATTTTGGAATTTTTTATAAAATTTTGAATTTTTATAGTAATAATAATAATAATAAGAATAAAAAAAAAAAAGTATAAAAGTATTTTGCAAAATACATCCATGTTATATGTAAAAGAGTAGAGCAAAATCATCTACGTATGAGTTAAAAGACCATAATACCTCCGCCAGGTTAAGCAAAGAAACCAACGAGTTAGTGACTGGATGTATAATGCTTAACGTTTGGCTAACGGGCGATGAATCAGCCAATGGTTATAACGAGGATCTCAAAATCTCAGTAATAGCGAGGATGTATTTTGCAGTTTACTCTAGTAATAATATACTCTAGTTAGAAGAAAATAATGGAAAGAATTTAAGCCGTACGACAATGCTAAGGACAAGGACAAGGACACAAGGTACAACCGGGGGAGGAATTAAATATGGACCCAAATTAGATACACCCTTGACTTGAGCATAAAGCCACACCATGTTCTTGTGAATTGTGATCATAATGTTGTCACTTTTATATATTAAAAGTATGTATTTAGGCAGTTCCCTAGCTGAGTTAAATTATAAGACTTTTTAAAGGAATTTGTATAATAATTAAACATGACGATTAAGAATTTCTTGTACGAGTAATATTTAGCCAATTTTTTATGAGTTTGTTGTTATTATCGCACATTTGAAATAGAGTTTAACAAATATTTGGTACATAATTTCATACGTCGCTAACAATATGATGTTAGAAGTGATTTTTTAAGAGCCAAAATATATAAGCTTGAGGCCCTTAAAACATTTAGCTTTTGTGTGGTTACACACATCGCACATTCTTCATATATGACAAACATTTACCTGTGACAAACATTTACCTGTGACAAAGTGGTTATTCATCTGTGAAAAGGCGTTGTCCTCACTCACTAAAACCTTCCATTTACATAGTACCACATCAGTATCACATTATCCCATTCACTTTTATTTACTCACACTCACACAAAATCAACATTTGCACACGTGAGTTCCTTTTGTAACGCTGCTCACGCATGAGGTACATCTCACACACGGTGTCATATGGAGTCTAATAGTACTATTGATGATGTTCAAGTACGACCGTCTTTGAATTTTACATTTCTTGATGTGACAAACTTTGAACTTAAACATGATGTTTGGCAGTCGACCATTAATCCACTATAATAAAAATTGTATAAAAGTATATGTATCAGCTATTTAAAAAGTAAAAGAACGATTTCGTGTATGCAGAATAATATGTTACAGAGGTTATATTCACGTTGTTGAAAATTGTTTTTATCAAATGATTCGTGTATGCAAAATACAAAAGTATACCAATATATAATATATGGTGAAAATTATTACTGTAAATAGTAACCTAGTTTGAAATCTGTTTTAATTTAGTCATTCTAACTTTATTTTGATTATAAAAATCATTTAAAATTTCAATAGTGTTCTATTGTTGTGTAATTTTTATCTTAGAGTGACTTGAACGAACATTTTTCAAACTTGATTATTATTTCGTGATTTTTTTTTATAGTTGCATAAATTAGTTGTACATAAAGTTAGTTAAAAAAAAGTAGTTAAATTCAGGGGTGTGTGTTTATTACTAAAGTACGCCATGATGATTCATATTTGGACACTTTAAACCAGAGGCGGATCTAGGTATTGGTGAGGTGTGGCACGTGCCACACATGATTTAAGTCGGCGAAATGTATTTTTTTTGTTTTGTTAACATTGTTGGTTTTTTTTAATAGTTTTACATGTAATTTGGAGAAGTGCAAAGAAAATGAGTAAGAATAAGAGGGAAACATGTTTTTGATATTTGATTTTGAATTTTGAAGAAAAAGAAAGAAGTAGAAATGGAGAAGATGATGAATAGTATTTTATGTACTTGTGTTTGTTTTTTAGTAAGTCTTTTGTTTGTTCTTTTTTCAGCTTTTTTAATATGGGGTGATATTCACACCATATCTTTTAATGCATGCATCATAATTTGTGCATTACAGCATTGTATGATATCTTGTTATTATCAATATCTTGTTATTAATCCACTTAAAGTTTGTTTATATTCAATAAAAAATAAAATAGTGGTACACTTTTAGAGATTGCAAATCACTTTGATTCGGTAAAAAATGTTATATGAGTAATTATAGTATATCTTAAAATGTCTAATTCTGCGTATGATTCAATAAATTTATTTTACTTTTATATTACGTTTGAGTAATCCGGATCCGTTAATTAAACCGCCAAAGAATAGTTCTACCTTTGAAAAAACCGAGAATCACTCGCGAAGCGAAACGAGCCGAAAATGTGTCACACACAATTCAAAGTTCTAGATCCGCCATTGCTTTAAACATAATCATTTCATAAAAGTTGAACAAATTTGAAGCTTGAATGGCTTTGTAGTGGATACAAATTTTGAAAGGTTTTAACATACTCTTTACAAGGCATGAGTTAAGACACTATAAACATCACGTATTTCACAAAAAATGCGTGAGGATCCGCGTAAAATCTGGATAAATGTATTTTATGTGAGTCGTTGTATTTTAATATCTTATAGTGTCTTAACATGCCTTGCCAAGCATGTTAAAACCCAATTTTGAACGGCCAATTAAAACGTTCATGAAACATGATTCTTGACATATTCTCATCTTTCGTACCGATATAATTGTCGATATTTACATTTTGGGATGTCTCAAAAAGATTATCAACTTTCTATTTTTAGTAAAAACTAAAGAATATATTAGAAGAATATTCTCTTTGTGTGGTTGATATTTATAATTACTCTATTTTATTAAAACGATGATTTCTACGACGTGATAAATTTGAGACGGAGAGAGTAATATAATATTCTGTCCAATATATGTGAAAGAATGATTTCATAACCTTGCAATGTAGCAAAAATAAAATATCATAACTACTCGGCAGTGTGGAATCAACAACTTTAAAAGAAGAATATCAAATACAGCAACCGAATCATATTTAACTCTTGCTTTGGCTAGGTCACCGATTCTATTAGCATGTTACGGTTTGAAAGTCAAAACCGACAATTTAGAAGAAAATGATGTTTACCAAATTCTTCTTTATATACTAAATATCGTACATGTGTTTTATGAACCGGCGTTAATTATGAACTTTCTTAATTTAGCAAAACAGTCGCCGAGGTTCAGTGGCTGCTGAAATAAGTCCTGCGTTATTAATTGCAATCTATAGCAATCGGCGAAAATAGTCCCTAAGGTTTAAGCGGCGTTGCAAGGTAAGTCTGTGAATTAATTGAAAATATAGAAACACGCAAAATTAGTCCCTAAGGTTTAAGTGTCATTTCAAAGTAAGTCCTTAAGTTCCGTCCATTGCGTCGCGCGGGGCCACACTCGTTTAAATCATTGTGTATTATCAATCATCTATTATGAACCCAAATAAAAAATTGTTATACTTTTAGCATTATCTAAGGGGTTAAGACATTAAAAAAGATAACTGTAAGACTGCATCCAAATATTTACATGCATACAACATACTATCTGATAATGTCAAAAGATACGGGAAGGAATTGGATGTAGACGGTTACACCTCGTTCTCAAAGTAGATCGGGAAGGAGTTAGATGTAGACAGTTACACCTCGTTCTAAGAGTTGGATGTGCGTGTTTATATGTGAGTAACATTATCTTTATCTAATATAACTATAAAGCGAGCATTAAATTTCTTCACAGTCGTGTGTCAACTTCGATTTGCCAAACATTAAATCTTAAGTTTCTGAGTTGGCAAAAGGTCACCGAGGTTCAGTGGTGACTGCAAAAATAAGTCGTGATCATTAATTCTATCTATAAGAATCTGGCAAAATAGTCCCTAAGGTTTAAGCGGCGCTTGCAAGGTAAGTCGTAGAATTAATTGCTAACTATAAAGAAGCAAAATTAGTCACTGGGTTTAAGTTGTCATTCTAGTAAGTCTTTTCAATCCAATCCATTGCGTCGCGGGTTTCACATTCGTTCAAATAGAATAGATACGCCCCAGCCCAGTCCCACTACTAGTAGTGAATGTAGCTTTTAATGGAATCTTATATAGTTCTAAAATTATCTTTGATGAGATAAGAAGAAAACTTTACACGACAAATTATTATGGACAAAAACTTTAAAAGATTCCAGTTAGCTCACATACAACGATTGCATAGTTGACAAATGAGATGTCAAACCATTTTTGCAACTATTTGTTTTTTATAAATCAATTTGTGTTATTATATATGGATAATAACAAGATACTAGTCAAAATCGACATTTATGTCTTTATTAAACGGAGGTTGTTCCAAGCACATCCAATAATATTGATGCATTTATTAATCTATTTAATAAGATCGGATAGATCAAATCTAACGAGTTTTCTAGATGAGGATAGTACTTTTAAAATTAAGAGTAAATTGCATAAATTGTTCTTAAGATTTGGCTTAATTGCAGGTTTCACTTTAAATAATTTGAAAGTGTAAAGATCGTCCTTTTTTGAAACATTTTTGCAATGTTTGGTCCCTGATTTTAACATGTGTTAAATAAATTCCATTAAGCGATTCGTTAATGGCTTTTCGACTAACGACTGTTGCAGCGTCTATCCTTAAACAAATGACCGTTTATACATGTTTTTATATACGTTTTTATACACGTTATTACAAAAACTTTCTTATATACGTTTTTATACACATACGTATATATACTTTTTATACATTTTTATATTAGTTTTTGTATGCATTATCATATACTTTTTTTATACTTTTTGTATACGTTTTTATATACGTTATTACAAAAACGTTCTTATATATGTTTTTATACATGTTCTTATATACCTTTTATACATTTTTATATAAGTTTTTGTATACGTTTTTATATAAGTTTTCGTATACGTTTTTATATACGTTTTTGTGTAAGTTTTTATATACAACTTTTGTATACTTTTATGTATCTGTTTTTAAATACATATTTATATAAGTTTTTATATACGTTATTACAAAAAGTGTTTTTACATACGTTTTTATACATGTACTTATATACCTTTTATACATTTTTAAATAAGTTTTTGTATACGTATTTGTATACTTTATCATATACGTTTTTGTTTACATTTTTATATATGTTTTTGTAATAGCGTATATAAAAACATATATAAAAAGTATATAAAAATGCATAAAAAAACGTATATAATAACGTTACAAAAACGTATACAAAATTCAAAAACTTATATAAAATGCTCATTGCAAAAATCGGCTTAGGCGGCGATTTATCATCGATTCATCGCTGGCGGTGATTAGGTATTCGATTTTCATTAATCTTTTATTAATCGGTTAATGACAAAATCGGATTAATCGGCTGGCGGCCGATTAATCGCCAAATCGAAAAAGTCGGATAAATCGGAAAAATCGATTCTGGTAAAAATCGCCAAATCGAAAAAAATCGGCTAGATCGGCCGAATCGGACATATAGTTTCAAAATTTTATAATTTTATATATAAAAATCCAATCAGATTAATCCCCGCCTAACCATTAATCATTGAGCCTACCCTGGCCAAATTCACCAAAGCCATTTTGCAACCTTGTAAAAGCATATAAAAAGTGTATAAGGACATGTATAAAGACGTATATAAAAACGTATATAAGAACATCTTTGTAGTAATGATAAAAAACGTATTGAAAAACATATATAAAAACGTATACAAAAACGTATACGATAACGTGTAAAAAACGTATAAAAAACCTAGAAAAAACCTATAACAAAATGTATAAACTGTATATAAGTACGTGTATAAAAATGTATATAAAAAATATAAAAGCGTATATAAAAATGTATTTTAAAACGTATATAAAAACATGTACAAAGCATATATAAAGCGTAGATCAAAACATATATAAAAGCATTATAAAAAGTATATATAAGTACGTGTATAAACACGTATATAAGAACGTTTTTGTAATAACATATATAAAAGCGTATATAAAAATGTATTTGAAAACGTATATAAAAACGAATATAAAGGTTGCTAGTTTAAAGGATGGAAGCTATAACCTTTCTTTATTAAAAATTTAGCGCAGAATAGCTAATTAATTCGTCGGTTAAAACGAGGGACCAAAATTTGCAAAAGGTTTAAAAAAAGGACGATTTCTGCATTTTCAAACTATTTAGAACAAAACTTGCAATTTGACCGAACCTTAAAAATGATTTAAAAAATTTACTCTAAAATTAATTTAACAAAATATGTACCTCTAAAAATATTTATACAAAAGTCGTTTTTACTATTACACGCATTCAAACACGTACCCATATTATCAAACGTTAAAACATACTCCATATGAATACAAAACTCAAATATTTAAAATTTCAATCATTAATATGCTCTTTTAAATTAGAAGATGGAAATTAAATTCGCAACAAAGTTTAAATACCAGCAATTGTCTGTGCTTAATTTTCTTTTAAACATTAATTAAAAGAATGCTATTTTCCTTTTCGATGTTAAAATGTCAATTACTTAAAACTCCAAACTTGTATGTATGAGGAAGAACATTTCACTGGATGCTTGTCATTTGTCATGGAGCAAGTATATGAACAACTAGGATGTCATGGAAACATTAGAACCATAATAATTGTATTAGAGGGTTGTTACAAGTTTACGAATTTAATACATTTAGTTTTTTAGATGTAATGTTTATTTGTGTGTATGCAACAAACTATTGAAATTTCCCTTATAAACAAGGTGTAAAGATCAAATGAGAAATACGATTAAGATGAGAAGAATGAGAAGAAACCACAACCACAACCACAAATATTAGATGCACTAACAAAAATATATGCATCTCCTAATATATGAACAACTAAGTGTATTAATACAACCCATTGCAAAAACTTGTAACAGCCTATTTCAAAGCATCACCTAACCTAACCTCAAATCATATATAAACTAAAAAAATACACACTCTTTATGTCAAAGCTAATAACACACAACTCTCTAAAAAGCTACATATTGCTGCCATGAACAACATTTAAATCTGCCGACACCACTGCCAATAGCATGTGTCGTCATCGCCACCATTTTGTGTTGGTTTAGGTGGTTTTGACCGGTTGTTTGGACTAGGTGGTAATGTGGTATGCCTGGTGATATATCATTGTTATTGATTATAGTTATTTTAATTTAAATTATCATTCATTTTTAAACGTGTAACCGAACAATATTTGCTCACCGCAAAATATAGTCACCGAATACATATCGCCGTATTGCGCGGGTACCCTGCTAGTCTCTTTTTAGGAAATCTTGAATCTTAAAACTTAAATTAATGTAGTTTGCCTAAATTACTTTTAAGTACCTTTTAAACTTGATAACTTTTCAAAAACTTGACAACTTAAATTATGTCTTTTTTTAATTAATTCTACAACTTTTAAAAAACACACACTATATTAATTTTAAAAAACACACACTATATTAAGTTTAAAAACACAGCTTTTGCGTGGTCGAACAGAATCAAGATTTATAAATATAATTATTTGCATTATCTAATTGTCGTTTCTTGATATTCATCCAATGTAATATAATTCAATTCCCCCTTTCTAATTGCCATTTCAATTTTCAATAATAATAATATAATGATGTTTCTCTTTCTCATAGGCCGATCTTAAAAAGATAGTGGGCTAGGCCTCCTCGACCAAGCCCGTTTAGTATTTTAGTCCGTTTGATTAACTTTTTTATGTAAATCTTTATAAACTTCAGATTCATATAATCTAGTTAATTACTCGTATTCAAGTAGTTCTAATTAATTAATCCCAGAAATGTTATGCGATTTTAGGTTAACTTCTGCTATAATTACACAAAGGCCCTATTATAATGTATTATGTATTATTGTTTCTACTGTTAGAAAAGGAAAATCTATTGAAATGTTGTCATTTGCTTTTCTTGGTATTTATTTTGGATACGTGATTGCTTTTGATACTGTTAAAATGTATGGGCTTTGTGGGCTTGTAGCCCTCATGGCATCACGTAGCAAACAAAAATTTAAGCCTAATTATAATACATATTAACGGCAAGCAAAAATATCAAAACCAGAAGAAATAACATATTCTTCCACTTTTATGTACAATTTGAAGTTTCAAAATGTTCTTCAAACTAGGGGTGTTCATGGTTTGGGTAATACCCAAATAAACCGAAAACCGAAACCAAACATAACCGAACTAAACTTGTAACCAAACCGAATTTGCTAAAACCAAACCTAACCGAATTAAATATTTGGTTCTCGGTTCGGTTATAGTTCTAGCAATCTAAAACAAAAACCGAACTGAAATCCGAATTCAAATAAATATATACAATTTTTAATATATTTATATATAAAAAAAGATATTAAAACTCTTTCATACTATAAATATAACATTTTATAAGCTTGATTTTATTTTTATTTTTTATTTTTATTTTTGCTAAAAATCTATATAAAAACAATAAATAATTAAAATTATGTAATTAAGTTATCTGATTCGCATTTTGGTTATGGATTTCGGTTTTCGTTCGGTTTAATCAATTTTAATTCGGCTCAGTTCGGTTCTCGGTTATACACATAATTGTTTTTAACCGAACTAACGAAAATGAACCGAACAACCCGATAACCGAACCGATGAACACCCGCTACTTCAAACCCTTCATCATCATCGTTGATGAAACTACTGTTAGCATTGAATGTTCAAACAAAATAAAGCTCCTGAATACAGCTCTAAGCATCTAGTACATCTGTATCCTGCTGTTTCAAGACGAAAACCAGAGAAGAATACAAACTGCAAACCTTTTCTCAGTCTTCATCATCGCGAAAATCGTCAAGAGAGTGATCATGTTCATTATTAGTGGCACTATCAAAAAGTTCAGAATCATCCTCTTCATAAGGAACATCATTAGTATCGCCATCATCTTCTTCCTCCATCTCCGCATCCTCTTCCTCATCCTCATGCTCGCCATCATCATCATTATCATCATCATCATCACGCTCGTCATCGTCGTCATCATCATCATCATACTCATCATTGAAGTCCTCAAAATAACCGTCTTCTTCTTCTTCTTCCTCGCTATCACTATAATTGGTGGAACTTTCGTCGCTGGAGTAATCCTCTTCATCAGAGTCAACATCACAATTGGGAAAGAAACGAAACCGACGAGACACAAAAACCTTATCCAAAAAATATAGCAAAATAAGTCAGAAGAGGCAATTCCCTAGATGGTGGCAAATCAACCAACTTATTAACTACATTCCACCAAGCAACGTATTGTACTAAGTATCAGGTTTTTATATCATCAAAAACCAAGGATACCGAAAAACTATCTAAATACCATAACTAGTTCTTGATGTAGTTTACCATGGTAGTAAGTGTAAGTCTTACTTTTGTCCAAAAGGTTTGAACTTTGAACTTACTTTACTGAATCAATTGTTTCTAGCAATTAGCTACTGTAATACACATCATATAACTAATATGTATATTACTATGTACTCCTGATGCTAATTAATGGCTAATGGAAAATTAGTCCGTTCCGTACTGTTTGTTTACTTAAAAAGCATCAACAAATTCTCTTGAGTATTTAGGCAAGTTCAGTCAGCATTGAACTTTTATGTCTCAAGGATCAGCTATGCTTAAGATTTTAAGAAGGCCCAAGAACAATGTTCATCAAGGACATCTATAGCACAGTTCGACCAATATTTAGGCTGGGTGCAATAAATACAAAAGGGAAGCAATGGAAGACTCGAAAACCAAAGACCTTAGTATATTCTTTTGGACGACCTGCTTAGACATACGAGTAAGTCAAAGGGTTTGTGTTTAAATTTTTATTTAAAACCTTTAACTAGTTTCTTTTAAGGTCCTTACTACTAATAAAGTTAGCATGTTGAATATCTATTCCCTAATTCAGGGCATGTCCCTAGGTACCAAAACCATTTTACACCACTCTTTTTATTAATTTACACACTTGCTAATTATTTGTTACTAGCAGGGTACCCGCGCGTTGCGGCGGCGGGTACTCTGAAATAAAATTTTCCGGTGAATCATGTATTTTAGTTTATTATATTCTTTTTAACAATAAATTTACGGATATCAAGAATTTCATTTAGCCCGTGCCCGTTTGGGCTCGAGCCCGTTGGCCCGTGCCTGTTCGGGCTCGAGCGTTTGGCCCGTGCCTGTTCGGGTCAAGCCCATTTTGCCTGTTGCCTGTTCGGGCTTTAATATTTGTATAATGTGCTTTATTATTTGTATTAGTGACATTTAATGCACGTTGCGGCGGCAGGTACCCTGAAATAATTTTTTCAAGTGAATCATGTATTTTAGTTTATTATGTTCTTTTTGACAATAAATTTACGGACTCCAAGAATTTCGTTTAACATGTGCCCGTTCGGCACGAGCCAGTTTGGCCTGCGCCCGTTCGGGCTAAAGCCCATTTGGCATGTTGCTCGTTCGGGCTTTAATATTATTTGTATTAGTGACATTTAATGTAGGAATTGTGTTTAATTTGGTTGTACAATATGCTTGATAATTTGTATTTATTATGTTATGGGTGTTTTAACAACTGTATTAATTGTATTTATTGACCAGTTAATTAATTGACTATATTAAATAGCATGTTTTTTTTTTTTTTTTTTTTTTTTTTTTATACGCATTAAAGTGGTGTACGCTTATGCTTCTTGTCTTGTACGTCTAAAAATTATGTGCATTAAAGTGTTGTACATTATGTTTTTTTTTTTTCAATTTTATGAATTACTAATTATAGTAACATGTGTAGGCTTATATTTTTAAGACTTCCTTTTATAGGAAGTCCTAAATACATTATAATGTAGTATAGATTGACCACCGCACCCTCATACCACTCCTAAGACTTCCTTTTGTATTAGTGACATTTAATGTAGGAATTGTGTTTAATTTGGTTGTACAATATGCTTGATAATTTGTATTTATTATGTTATGGGTGTTTTAACAACTGTATTAATTGTATTTATTGACCAGTTAATTAATTGACTATATTAAATAGCATGTTTTTTTTTTTTTTTTTTTTTTATATGCATTAAAGTGGTGTACGCTATGCTTCTTGTCTTGTACGTCTAAAAATTATGTGCATTAAAGTGTTGTACATTATGTTTTTTTTTTTTCAATTTTATGAATTACTAATTATAGTAACATGTGTAGGCTTATATTTTTAAGACTTCCTTTTATAGGAAGTCCTAAATACATTATAATGTAGTATAGATTGACCACCGCACCCTCATACCACTTCTTGGTAGTAGTGTACATGATCTTAGTTGTATAGATATTACGCTGAATAACAAAAATCTAGTATTGTGTGGGTGATGCATGCTCTTATAGTGTGCAGTGTATCCTCTTTTAAAGTTATGCTATATTGTATGCTTTTAGCCCATGAATGTTCTCCACAGGTTTTTGAATCTCCAGATTATAATACCTACAACAATAATTTAGAGAACAATAAAGTACCACAAAATTTCAAAAGCAAAGAAACATACCTCATCAATATTTGTTGGGAGAGTTGCTTTATCAACTGCACTCGGAGTCCAGATCTTTATGTCGCGTTCAATCCCACTACTAGCAAGCATAGTTGTACGTG
Organism: Chrysanthemum lavandulifolium; assembly: GCA_022545495.1. Classification (NCBI taxonomy): domain Eukaryota; kingdom Viridiplantae; phylum Streptophyta; class Magnoliopsida; order Asterales; family Asteraceae; genus Chrysanthemum; species Chrysanthemum lavandulifolium. Next base: position 308,232,124 of record CM040239.1, on the reverse strand, counting down.
GGTGTGCTTCGATACAGTTTACCACCTGCTTATCTGCTTCCATAACTCGAATGAGCTCTGAATCACTTTTCCGCCAAATGAACATCCGCCCACAATCAGACCCACTCACGACATACTCACATTTAGGTCCAAAGAAGTTAACACCCTTTACTGTTTTACAGTTTCTATGCCCCTTGTAGGCTTGGGGACCATCTTTGCCACCAGTCTCCATCTCTGAATCAGAACTAACCAAATTATTATCTGATATTGCTTTTACATCACTTCCCAAACCCATGTCCTTCGAGAAAAGATAGATGGAATCATTACAGTAGGATGCAAGAAGCTCACTTTGATCCGAGAATGCCAATCCTGTTATCCCCAAATTTTCATCACCAATTAAATGTCTTGGACAAAAGTGGTCAAATGGTTTACCAAAATCGGTTGAACTGTCCCACTTGTAATAACGGATATCGTATAGTCTAGCATATTCATCTGAACCAGCAATCGCAAATAGATTAGGGTTCCTTGGATCCATAGCTATGGAATATAGATTAACAACTCGTACAAAACTTTGAGCACGCATGGGTTGACAGGTAAAAAGTTTGGTAGCCACTCCTGTCCTTAGATCAAACTGGAAAAAAGATGAAAAACAAATTTACCAGGCATACAAAAAAACAAAACAGACAAACATTGTAAAGCTCCTGAATGTGAGAGCCTCAATGATATTATCACCAAAGTGCTCAACTAATCCAATAATTAAGTGAATATAGAAGAATCATTTGTTGACTTACATGTTGGACCAGTCCGTCCTCACCACATGTATAAAAGATGTGCGGACTCCCAGGTTCAATAGCTAGTTTATGAGCTCTTCCATCATGTTTTCCAAGCAGTTTTGGAATCACTTGTCCACGTTCTGGGATAATAGCATGCCTCACCTAAAATGGAAATAGACTCGATATATTTTTCCCACCATGATGGTATATGTTCTAAAAGAACACACTCAAAAAGACGAAAACCACGAAACACGAAAAAAACGAGTATTATATACATCAATCTATTTATGAAGCCTAACGCGACCATTTAACCCTAAAAAAATACGCTACTTAATTGTTCAGTTTTAATTAAATCATTAATGATTTCTTTAGAATAAAGTATTCAACAGAATGAGATAAAGTTGAGTTATAAAGGGAAAGTATGGCTGCAAGATCATGCAGCTACAATCGCTGCATATATTGAACAAAAAACATCACCAAAAATCCTAAGTAAGCTACTTCATGATCCAAGGGAATTGATATTCGTACCAACAATTTTGAATATCCTTGTATGAGCTATCGTTGGTAAAGAAGTTAAAGGCCAATTTGAAAAGTATATTACGTAAGAAGATCTTTGTTTTGTTAGCAAATATAACCCGCAAATTACCCATTGAAGGAAAACAAATCATTTCGATGATTAATTTCTTTGATAATATCACAAACATAGATACCTAATAGATGTTTGTTAAGCTTCACAATGGACATATTCAAATTGGGATACGCAGGTGATATTTGGCCGTTAATTGCAGCTAATATAGTAATCAAGCTTGTTTTCACCAGGAAGACCTTTTACATCACTATTATGATTCAAGTACAAAAAAAAATATATTCATTCTATCACCAAGATCGAAACCTAAAAAATACCTGACCGTCAGCAGCACAAGTAACAATGCTTCTATCATCAGTGGCGGCATAATCTTTGCTTGAAAAATATTGCCATCATGGCCCGAATAAAAAGAAAGTTTAACATTTCCATTTTCCCAATCCCAAAATATAACTTTCATATCATCGGAGCCCGACACGAGAACATCTCCCTCCCCATTAAAGCTGACTGTGTTCACACATCCTCGGTGATTTTCTAGCTTCCTCGATAGATTAAGCCGTAGGACTAGATCCTAAGACATTTATTAATACATCGTCACATAAATAAATATATTTAACCAGCAAAAGGGTGTGTTTGGGGTAAGTTTATTGCATTATCATAATAATACAATAAGCTGTTATGAGTATCCAGACACCTTATGTCTTAATAACATAAATAGTGTCCGGCTTTGCTTATGCTTATATTCTAAGCACAAGCAGCTGAGGAAATAGTGATTGAATTTACTTATGTCAACTGCAATAAGTAGAAAAAACAGCCCTGTTTGGCTAAGCTTATTTATCATAAGCCGATTTGGGCTTATTTTTTATACGCTCCAATTTTGTGGCTTATTTTGAGACTTGTCGGCTTTCATAAGTTTATTATATCATAATAAACTTAAATAAGCCGACAAGTCTCAAAATAAGTCAGAAATGGGCTTATAAAAAATAAGCCGAAATTTTTTACGACTTATTTTGAGACTTGTCGGCTTTTATAAGTTTTATCATATCATAATAAACTTAAATAAGCCGACAAGTCTCAAAATGTCAGTAAATGAGACTTATAAAAAATAAGCCGAAATTTTTTACGACTTATTTTGAGACTTGTCGGCTTTTATAAGTTTTATCATATCATAATAAACTTAAATAAGCCGACAAGTCTCAAAATAAGCCGTAAAATTGGGGCTTATAAAAAATAAGCCGAAATTTTTTACGACTTATTTTGAGACTTGTCGGCTTTTATAAGTTTTATCATATCATAATAAACTTAAATAAGCCGACAAGTCTCAAAATAAGCCACAAAATCGGAGCTTATTAAAAATAAGCCCAAATCGGCTTATGATAAATAAGCCTAGCCAAACAGAAGTGCTTAATTTATTAATACATTGTCACACAAATAAATATATTTAACCAGCAAAAGGGTGTGTTTAGACTAGATCCTAAACACCTTGTTATATAAAAGAGTTTACTGGGGGTGATAAGCTGCTAATCCAAACACTACCTTGAGCTAATAATTATAAAGGATAAGAAATGATTAAACCTGAGAAGCAGCGATACGATTAAAGAATTTTGTGGTAGAAAGACGGCCGACTTCACGCCGGCAAATATCGATAACCGCCGTGTCAATGCTCGCATCACGTTCCCTTTTCTTCGGTGACGTCATCCTTAGCTGTTTTTACTTGCGTTAAAGAGATATACATAGAAGAAGAAAGTCACATTTTTTTATTTTTTACTTTTTTAATATTAATATTTTATTTATTATTATTATTATTATTATTATTTTAATTTATAAAATTTTACTTGTGTTGAAATGGGCTTTATCAGTTTATCAATTTTAAATAGGTCGAATGATAAAAAATCGTCGAATTTGACGTTTATGTGATTGTGTGTATTTGCTATTTTTTTCTACTTGTATGTCTTGAACTTTCAATTCGATCGTTATGTGTATTTTGTGACTATTCTGTAGTATAAAATGACCATTTTACCCTTCGAAATTTGAAAAATTAAGGGTAAAATAGTCACAAAATCTGTATGATAATCGAATTTTGAAAGTTCGAGACACGATAAGAAAAAAAATAGTTTACTGTGTGATTATAAAAGTGTCGAGTTCGATCGTTTTTTTCATTCTTCGATTTTCATCTGATGAAAGTACCCATATATCATACACAAACCGAGCATATTTAAATCTCGAATATGGGTTGATTCGGATCGGGTTCACTTGTGCCAAGTCTATTCGTGTTCGGGTCAATCCGAATATGAGTCAAATTCTAAAAAGAATAGCTTGTTACTAATATAAGTTTACACATCTTTTATATAATAAAAAAACTCAATTTTGGCTAAATTGAAGGATTCTTCTCATTGGTCAATTGAGTTTTCAAAGAAGAAAAAATTGAGCCATTTTTGTAGTTTTTTAAAAAGCACCTCAAACTTAAATGTGTTGAAATCGTAAAGAAAAGTAGTTAGGAGGAACCGGGTGTGATTTTTAAAACTTTGGTGTCGTGAAAGTGTTAACCATAAATTTCAAATTCCAGAAGACTTAGTTTTATTTTATCAACAAGATATTTCTAAACCGGTGCAAATTTTGGGCCTTACTTTTAAGAAAGATTTTCAATATTGGCGTTCAACGGTTCAACACCTTACTATACGTCGGGTGATTTACACATATTAGTTTTAGCTTTACACAAAACAATATACAAGCAATCATAACAAAATATATAGAGTGAATTACATAAATCGTCCTTGTGGTTTGGTGAAATAGCGGATTTTGTCACTATACTTTTTTGAGCGTTTCGTCACATGGTTTACAAATCTTACGGTTTTGTCCTCGTCCAAAAATGTCCGTTAAGTGTTTTGCACCGTTAGTCCGTTAGTGCGAGTTCGTTAAGTGTTTTGCCGTTAGTCATATTTTTAAAATGTAGTTTTTAAATTAGTCCTCCGTTAATAATAGTTATCGCCGATTTTTACGTTTTGTCCGTTTTATCCGTTTCATTCGTTTTATCCGTTTTCCCCGTTTTTTCGTTTTCGTAGTTTTACGTTTTATCCCTTTTAAATACATTTTCATATCTTTAAATCTGTTTTTACTTTTTTGTCCGTTTTTTTACATTTTTATCAATTTCGACCGTTTTTTTACATTTTTATTCGTTTTCGGCGGTTTTTTTACGTTTTTGTCCGTTTTTTTCGTTTTCGCCCGTTGTTTTACGTTTTTCTTACATTTTGTCCGTTTTTCTTTCGTTTTTAAAATTTTTTCCAAAAAAAAATATTGGAAAAAAAATATTTCCGAAAAAAAAATGAAAAAAAAAAATCAAATTTAAAAAAAAAATTGAATAAAAATTTAAAAAAAAAATTGAACAAAAATATTTTTTTTCAAATATTTTTTCAAATATTTTGAAAAAAAACGGACATATTAAAAAAAAAACATATTTGAAAAATATTTTTTTTATTCAAAATTTTTTTTGAAACGGGCAAAAACATACCAAAAACCGATAAAAACGTACGGGCGAAAACGAAAAAAAACGGACAACGGGCGAAAACGAAAAAAAACGGACAAAAACGTAAAAAGCGGCGGCGAATAAAATGTAAAAGCGGTGAAATCGGATAAAAAGCGGATAAAAACGGATAAAAGCAGATAAAAGCGTAAAAGCGATTTAAAACATATAAAAGCAGGCGAAGGGATAAAAGCGTAAAAGCGGACGAAAAGCGAAAGCGGGGAAAGCGGATAAAAGCGAATGAAAGCGGATAAAAGCGGACAAAACGTAAAAATCGGGCGATAACTATTATTAACGGAGGGTAATTGGGAAAACTACATTTTAAAAATAAGGACTAACGGTGCAAAACACTTAACGAACGCACTAACGAAGGACTAACGGTGCAAAACACTTAACGGACATTTTTGGACGAGGACAAAATCCGTAGATTTGTAAACCACGAGGACGAAACGTCGAAAAAAAGTATAGGAATAATCAAATTATTTTGGCCAAACCACAAGGACGATTTATGTAATTCACTCAAATATATATGAAATACAACTATCTAATGTATGAAATTTTCTGTATTATATTAGTGTGTATTACAAAAAATGTTTTTGTGGTATCTTATTTTTGCATTTTGTGCCATTATCAAACTTTAATTATAAAAAATGTTGTTGTTGTTCACCTTTTTTACAAATTATGTCCCTTTCACTAACGTTTGTTATTTTTTCCATTAGCCAAAAGTCAAAGCCTTGCAAAATGACTAATATCTCATTCTTTTTCTTCACTTTTATTTTGGAGTAAACTGCAAAATACATCTCGTCAGTTCGATTTACGAGGCACTACACATCCTCGCTATAAACTATTGGCTAATTCATCCTTCGTTAGCCATTATCATCACAGTCATTAACTCCGTTATTTTCTTAGTTAAGCGCTATAGAGGAGGGCTGTTTTGGTCTTTTACACATATAAGGGATGTATTTTGCGGTTTTACTTTTATATATAAGAGGATGTATTTTGCAAAATACTTTTATACTTTACTTTTTTTTTTTTTTTTTTTATTATTATTATTATTATTATTATTATTATTATTATTATTATTATTATTATTATTATTATTATTATTATTATTATTATTATTATTATTATTATTATTATTATTATTATTATTATTATTATTATTATTATTATTATTATTATTCACCATATTTTATTTTCTAATGTTTCGTTCGTTTCGTCCGTTTTTTACGTTTTCGTTTGTTTTTCGTTTCCTCCATTTTTATTTCCGTTTAGTCCGATTTTTCCGTTTTGTCTGCTTTCTTACGTTTTATCCATTTCATTCGGTTTTATCGTTTCGTATGTTTTCTTGTTTTCGCCCGTTTTTTCCGTTTTCTTGTGTTTTTTTTTTTTCCGTTTTCTGTTTCTTATGTTTTTATCGTTTTTTGTTTTGTACTATTTCAACATATTGAGAAAAAAATTCAAAAAGAAAAAATTTGAAAAAATAGAAAAAGATTTCAAAAAAATTGAAATTTTTCGGAATTTGAAAAAAACATTCTTAAAAATTTTGAAAAAAATTGGAAAAAAAATTTCGAAAAATTTGAAAAAAAATTCCAAATTTTCTTTTTCTTTAATACTTTTTTTTCAAAAAAAAAATTGGAATTTTTTCTAAATTGTTTTTTCGAAATTCTTTTACAAAAAAAATTAAATTTTTTTTCAATTTTTTCGGTTTTTTTCCAATTATTTTTTCAAAATTTTTTGGATTTTTTTTTCAAATTTGCGAAAAAATTTCAAATTTTTACAATATTTTTTTTGAATTTTTTTTTTTAAATTTTGAAATAGTACAAAACCAAACAAAAACGTAAGAAAAACAGAAAAATATAGGAAAAACGGACAAAAATGTAAAAAAACAAACAAAAACGGATGAAAAAATTCAAATTTTTTTCGTAAATACTTTTTTTTTTTAAAAAAGAATTTCGAAAAAAACAATTTAGAAAAAAATTTCCAATTTCTTTTTTTTTTTTTTAAAGTATTAACAAAAAAGAAAATTTAGAATTTTTTTTTTCCAAATTTTTTTTTCGGAAATTTTTTTTTTCAAAATTTTTTTGGAATTTTTTTTTTCAAATTTCGAAAAATTTCCAATTTTTTGAAATCTTTTTTCAAAATTTTTTCTTTTGAAAAACATATGAAAGCATATAAAAGCGATGAAAATGGATAAAAGCGTGAAAGTGTACAAAACGAGCAAACACGGAAAAAGCGGACTAAAACGGAAAAAATGGAGGAAAGCGAAAAAAGCGAAAACGTAAAAACGGACAAAACGAATGAAAACGTTGAAAAAATATGAGTGAATAATAATATAATAATAATAATAATAATAATAATAATAATAATAATAATAATAATAATAATAATAATAAAAAGTAAAGTATAAAAGTATTTTGCAAAATACATCCCTCTTATATATAAAAGAGTAAACTGCAAAATACATCCCTTATATGTGTAAAAAGACCAAAACAGCCTCCTCTATAGCAGTTAACGAAGAAAATAACGGAGTTAGTGACCAGGGATGTATAATGGCTAACGTTTGGCTAACGAAGGATGTAACTAGCCAATAGTTTATGACAGAAATGTAAGGTCTCAGAAACTGTAAACCACAAGGATGTATTTTGCAGTTTACTCTTTATTTTGTTAACCAAGAACACCATCCTAAAAAAGCCAGATTTTACCTAAAAATTATGAAGTTGTTATTTACACATCACTCTTTATTAGCAAAAACATTAATTGGTTTAGTTAATCATGCATAAGTGTCCATTGTTGGTCTTTATCTTTCTCATTTATCTTTTCCATTTGTGTCACACTGTGGTCAAACACTAAAATCCCACTCAAAAAATCAGATCAACAAGGTGTCGTTTGTTATGCGGGTTTTGATTGGGTTTTGGTTTAAGTTTTAAGGGTCCGTTTTGTTTACAAGTGGGTTTAGAATAAAATTTGAATTTGGTTTAGGATTTGCATTTGTCGTAGGTTTAGGAGAGAGAAATTATATATATACTAGTCATTAAAGCCCGCCCGATGGGCGGGCATGACTTATTATTATCGAGGACATATTTTACTGTAGCAAAAGAGCACGGGTAAAAAATGGCTAGAAAATATCCAATGAATAAATTAAGTAACAGCTTCCCAGCAGAGATACATTACTTTTCAAAAAGTGACATTGAGCTATAGCCAAATGTCAATAAGTAAAAACCAATCAAAACCTGACATTGAGCTATAGCCAAATGTCTAGATATGGCAATTTGACCTATTTACTAATGAATAGGTCAATAAGGGTTATTATTCATCTCTGTACAAGAACCATTTGTTTTATAAAAAAGCATGAATTATATAAAAATAAAAATAAATTGACGAGTGAAGCTAAAGAGCATTGTGACATGATAACGTAGTTCCAAAATCATTTAAACATTAAAAGGAATGAGAAATATCTTCACACACCTGATGCAATTGGTTCCTTTCATTCGCTTTTTTTGTTTGGCTAAGAGTACTCTAACCTTTTTACCTCAAATTATAGGTAATAGCATATCAAAAAGATTACTATGCAAGAGCTTCTGACCAAAAAGGTCTCTTATTAAAGGCAAAATCCAAGTCCTCCTAGGATCTTCTGCCAATCATTCCTGAGATATCTTATGACACAAATAGTTAGTAATATCTTATGACACAAATAGGTATACAAAATCAGTTGGCTCGTTTTTATTGTGTTTGTGTTGAGACTTCGGCATTACATGCCACCTTCTTAGATCATATTATTAAGATATTTTGATTATTGTTGTAATCATATTATCTTGTAACAATAATTGACGCCATTAACTATTCATATTTAGCGATTAAATTTGAATAAAAATGAGGTTACCTTTATTGTTAAAGTATAATTATATAATTGGCCTTTTAGTATAAGGAATATGGAAAATTATTTTACTTAAACTAAAACTCCACATAAATGAGTGCTTGCATAATGTTCAAGTACTTAAATCATGTAAGCAGACAAATTAGATTGCTTCCATTATAATGAATAAATGCATCCTTCCGTACAAATAATCATCTGCATCATCTTCTTCTTTAGTTTAGTGATATGTACAGCTTATAGTTTCTTCTATGTTGATGCGAGTTTTATTCACACTCCAAGCACTCAACGAACACAACACTTTCCGTTCCATTGTTAAAGGCAAACAGATGGGCATCGTCTCCAATGGAAAATGCTTGGTAAATCCTTGATGTTATGCAAGTCTTTCCTACTGCTCCAAAGGTCTTAAAAATCGAGTGATCTACATGCAAACATCTCAAACCAACTACATTAGATGTCATGATCAACGCAGAGTAAAGAAACAATGAAAGAAGTCAATAACTAAGTTTACTCACCAAGGTTCTCAGTGAAACTTCATCTTGCTTAGGGTCTGTGACGACAACATATGTGGGCTTATCGATCCCATTCCTTGTTGAAGATCTGTGAAATGTAGGTTGTGGGCACTTTAGATGGGTCAAAATGAAAAAAAATGTTCAAATTTGGTTTTCTTATAAGTCAATACAGTTGGTTTCGGCAATTTACTTTAAAATTCAGTATGTTGGATACCTATGCCGACCCCAGTCTTGAGACGCCCGCGTCTCATTGGTGAACCGTGTCCCTAATTTTTCCTTCTTGTGGACCCATCTTGAATTGTTTAACTGATTTGACTCGGTTACATTCAATATTGAATTTTTGATCATCTAACATCTGTTTGGCCACCTGTTGCAACATCTCAATTTCATCATATTCAATATCTTATAGAAATGGATCAATGCAATTCTCATAATCTAAAAAGCCACAAGCTAATAAGCTAGTAAGCTAATAAGCCTCAAGCATTTCCTAATTTACATAATCTCTTAAGCCTAAGCTAAGACACACACACCCTTAGTTATCACAACCAACCATTTTCTTATAACATACTTAAACGATCAACAATCACAAGCCTATATATAAAGTTCAAATATAATAGTAAAAAGGTGAAATGGGTATACCTGAGAAAGTACCTCCAAAGCTACGTGTCAAAACATTGGCTGCTTTTTAAAAAAGGTATTATCTGATCATTGCTCAAAACCTAAGAGGGTGTTTGGATTAGCTTATTTTGTGGACTAATGAGCTTTTTTAAACTGAAAAAGCGCATAAGCTCAATTTATCATGTTATAAGCTTATCTATCTAATGTTATCTCTTATTTCTCCACCAAATCGTAGTTGCATTCCTAATTATAAATTTTTTTAACTCAGTCTTCGACACTGACCATCATGGTTTACGTCAACTCCTATATAAATCCTTCACATCGAAGCTTTCTTAAACATATAGTTTGATTTAAATTTTTAATACTAACAAATTGTTCTACGGCTGATACTAACTTTCTAATTATCTACGCATTGGGCTTTCTGTTTGTAGAGACCAATGTCTCTAATTTGCTCTTAACAAACTATTATGTTAAATACTCAAATATCATGTTTGAGCCAATGTTTGGAACATCTATACGTAAATTGAAAAGAAATATTTCCATTAAGACATGAAATGCGATAATGATGTACGTAGCGTAACCAAGATAATTTATATGAAAAACTTAACGTAACGAACATGATAAGTAACATAAGTAAGGTAGAGAGACGCAATTGCTTATTTGTGATAGAAGATTGACCCAATTCACTGTAACTTCATATTGAACTTGCAATTTCAGTTTGTGGGGTCAAAGAAAATGCACATTAGGATTTGCGATTAGGCCTTCATTAGGAATGCTTATTGCCTCTGGAAATTGGACCACGTGGTCTAATTTGATTGCGTTAGACTATCAGTGTGTCAACTGTGTGGTTTTGTTTGCCCTCTTTTTTAATCTTGAATTCATGACTAATGGGATATCTGAACAGAAAAGGCTGCTAATTGTGCTTGATCTAATACGACGGTCCAAAAATAACTGCGGATACCAGTCTATAAAGCTGTATTGTGAAATTCCTTTTAGCTTATTATCAACATTTTGCAGCAAACTTGTAGTCTAACATACTGGTACAAATTTTGATGTTGCTTTGCGCCTAATGCAAATGATTTTTTTTGTAAGGTTTGCAAATGTTTTGTTTTCCACACAATATCTATTATTCATATTTCAACTTCACCCCTCATGATATCACTTCTTGTCATCCACACAACATTCATGCACATCTAATTGGATCTGGTTAGCAGTCATATGAGAAGAAGCCAAAAAAAGTAGATTAGTCCAAATGGTTCTATTAGTAATAGTAAGGCCAACAAGTATTGTTTTGGGTTGATTTGGAAGAAGAGGAGCCCAAGTGATACATGCATCAAGTTTAGATTACGCAATATACTTATGAAGAACAATTCAAATGAGAATCTATTGGCAAAGATCAGATGTATATTTGTTGCGACTCTGTACTAAATGAGCGGTATAAATTACTAATTGGTTGCATAATCTCTTTCTCCCTATTTCTTGTATCCAACTGTTTCAACTATAACAAACTGCATAAGAACACCTGGTTTCAAATCTAATAAAAACTTGTATGGAGGTAACATGTTTTCATAGCACCATATAAATGCGGTAAGACCTTAATACTACTAACAACACAACCCTGATCTTAGTGTCAAATGGTAACTCTAATTTTAGTGCCAAATAAATGAGTATGATAATTCACCAAGAAAAACCAGCATGAAACCTACTAATAGGGTTATAGACCTCTACTTAACTACAGTAAAAGGTTATACTTATAGCATTGGTATATATAATTTTCTTTTGATACAACTGGAACCAATAAAACAAAATGAGACCCCTAGTGTTGTGTTAGATAGTAAAACAAACACCGGCGAACTCAGTTCATCATACGAAAAAAATGACCATTTGTAGCTTTCAATAAATACCTTGAGAAATGAATGCCATAAAACTTATTGTCAACATATACATATGGCGAGTTACACCACAGTTGAAATAAAATGAATCTCTGATATTGATTATAGAATATTCTAGGTAGTTAGGGGGTTGTTTGGATGCGCATAAGTGTGTTTTGAAAATCATTTGTGACTTCTGAATGTTCATATGTAATAATACCACCAGTAGTGTTCAGATGCGGTTTTTCTATTTATTATTGTAATAGTCAGCAACAATGGAAATCTTAAGTAACCGAGTAACAAGAAGTGAAATAAAAGAATATTGAAAGTAAATAATTTTTATTCAAACCTAGGAAATATTTATATCACTCTCCTGTTCAGATTACTTGTATCCATGTGCTTCCCAAGCGTTTTTTCCTCTTCCATCCATAACTTATTATCAAATTGGACGTCACGAGTATGAATGATAACTAAGAAAATAAGCTATGCTAAAAGAAAACAGTAGCTCCAACTCTGTTGGCCAGTATAGCAAGCTCATCATAAGTTTGTTGATCTGAAATCGGAAACCTCGCCTCTCTCTACTCAAAGCTGATGTTGGCTCACGTTGCCACACAGTCTAACAGTGAAACTATAACAACCAAGGTCCTAAGTGGATATCACTCTCCTATACAACTCACAAACTGCTGCATATCTTTATTTTGTTTTTTTTGGTAACCATGGTCTCCGACCTTTATTATGTTTTATCCAAGATTAAATTTCTATAGTCCAATGCACCATTTTCTTTCACAATTCACAACCACTTCAAGGAAATTATTAAATGCAGATATAAACAACATTTCAAGTTTCCTACAACTGTAGCAAGGTTATGATAGTAGCAATCTATAACCTAGCAAAAGCGGAAAATTGTATATGTGTGTTAATCATAGGAAGTTGAAAAATAGTACGGACATAAAGAGCAAATTTTTAATTAGCTCGACTTAATATCGTCAATACCTTCAAGTAAATCTCCACCAAAAAATTTATTATGATGGTACAACAAATTTACCTAACATATCAGACTATCTCTTTCGTGTATAATTAACCATCAATAATGAATCAAAAGTTAAACTATGCAAAGAACCCTTGTTACTCCTGAAACAGTGTCAACGTTTTTTCAAAATTGATGCCATCATTTCTAATTCATTTTCACTATATGAGATACTTTTTTATGCACCAAAGATATAATAAACCTAGCTTTGTCAATCTTCACACTGTCAATGCTCGCATCACGTTCCCTTTTCTCGGTGACGTCATCCGTAACTGTTTTTTTACTTGTGTTAAGAGATATACATAGAAGAAAGTCACATTTTTTTATTTTTTACTTTTTTAATATTAATATTTTATTTATTATTATTATTATTTTTTAATTTATAAAATTTTACTTGTGTTGAAATGGGCTTATCAGTTTATCGAATTTTCATAGGGCAAATGACAAAAAAAAATGCATCGAATTTGACATTTTATGTGATTGTGTGTAGACAACTATTTTTTTCTTATTGTGGGCCTGTTTGGTACGCAGCTTTTTTGGAGTTGTAAACTTTTGGTTACAAAAATAATCTCCTCCAAAATAAATAGCTCTGTTTGGATATATCAACTTCAAGCTTTTATTTTAAACAAGTAGCTCTAAAATGAAAAGCTGATTCATGAAGCTTTTTAAATATATGGGAGTTAAAACATAAAATAAGCATAATGACTTATAATTACATTTAATGACTAATTTACCAAACACTTTTATTGAAAAAAGATACGACTTGTAGCTCATGTTAATGTTTACAAAGATACACCTTACTAATTTTGCTAAACATATCAGATATGTCTTGAACTTTCAAATTCGATCATTATATGTATTTTGTGACTATTCGCCATGTAAAATGACCATTTTACCCTTCAAATTTTGAAAAATTAAGGGTAAAATGGTCACAAAACTCACACAATAATCGAATTTTGAAAGCTCAGTACACACAATAAGAAAAAAAATAGTTAGCTACACACAATTATAAAAAGTGTCAAGTTCGATGCATTTTTTTGTCATTTGCCCAATTTTCATACGGTAAAGTACCCCATATATCATACCCGAAACCGAGCATATTTAAATCTCGAATATGGGTTGATTTGGATCGGGTTCACTTGTGCCAGGTCTATTCGTGTTCGGGTTAATCCGAACATGAGTCAAACTCTAAAAAAAATAGGTTGTTATAAGTTTACACATCTTTTATATAATAAAAAAACTCAATTTTGGCTAAATTGAAAGATTCGATTAACCAATGAGAAGACTCAATTTAATTGAGCCTTCTCATTGGTCAATTGAGTTTTCAAAGAAGAAAAAATTGAGCCATTTTTGTAGTTTTTTAAAAAGCACCTCAAATATAAATGTGTTGAGATCGTGAAGAAAAGTAGTTAGGAGGAACCGGGTGTGATTTTTAAAACTTTGGTGTCGTGAAAGTGTTAACCATAAATTTCAAATTCCAGAAGACTTAGTTTTATTTTATCAACAAGATATTTCTAAAACGGTGCAAATTTTAGGCCTTACTTTTAAGAAAGATTTTCATATATTGGCGTTCAACGGTTCAACACCTTACAATACGTCGGGTGATTTACACATATTAGTTTTAGCTTTACACAAAACAATATACAAGCAATCATAACAAAATATATATGAAATACAACTATATAATGTATGAAATTTTGTGTATTATATTTAGTGTATATTACAAAAAATGTTTTTGTGGTATCTTATTTTTGCATTTTGTGCCATTATCAAACTTTAATTATAAAAAATGTTGTTGTTGTTCACCTTTTTGCACAAATTATGTCCCTTTCACTAACGTTTGTTATTTTTTCCATTAGCCAAAAGTCAAAGCCTTGCAAAATGACTAATATCCCATTGTCTTTTTCTTCACTTTTATTTTGTTTTTAATTTACAATTATTTTATTAACCAAGAACACCATCCTAAAAAAGATAGATTTTACCTAAAAATTGTTAATACAAATAAGCCGTAAAAACGTTTATTTATATTTTACGATCTTCAAATGTTTTGTCGATAACAAACGTAAAATCATTTTAACGAAACAAATATAATACGTAAATAGTTTGAGTTAATAGTTTCCTAACACACTTACGTTTTCACATAAAACACTAAAACAAGTATAAGTGATTTTATGATTTAGATATATATGTACAACAACTAATGTTTACATATTGGGTTAGCACATACTTAGACTAAGTATACTAAAATGGGTAAAAACATGTATATACTAAAATGGGTAAAAACATGTAAATACTAAAATGGGTAAAAACATGTAAATACTAAAATGGTTAAAAACTAGCAAATGGTATTGACCCATAACCCATGGTTTTATATATACCACTTAACCAAGTTCATTGTATCTAGAAAGAAAACCATGGATCAACCCATAACCCATAACCAAAAATACCCATGGGCGAAGAGGGCGTTCCACGGATCCACGGCTTTGTACTAGCCGGATCCCAGTGGAAGGATCCGTGGGATCCGGGAACAAGATGAGAATTTTCTCTATAAATGAGAGCCATTTCTTCCTTCTACTCATCACTTTACACACATACTTTCCCCAAGTATTATAACCTCTAACCTCGGATCCAAGTGATCTATGTAGTTTGTCTTTTGTTTTGTGTGATCTTCAGGTTCTCTTAAAGGCAAGATCACCACTTGAAGACGCAAGCTCAAGTCCATGAGTTGCCATGCTTCGTCATCATCAAGACAACTAAGGTTCTCTTGTTGATAGTTCTTCCTTTCTCTATAGATGTTGGGTTGAAGGCATTAGTGAAGAATGCCGAAAGTGTCAAGATGAAAGCATTAGTGAAAGGTGCTCATCATCCGTGTCGAAGCATTAGTGAAGAATGCTAAAGGTGTCAAGACGAAGGCATTAGTGAAGGGTGCCAAGCGTTGTGTCAAAGGCATTAGTGAAGGATGCCGAAGAATCAAATCAAGTCGCATTTGGGAAGAATGCCTAGGTCGTATAATCGATGAGGTGCATCGTTATACATATAAGAATTTGTTTATTTCCAAGGATGGTGATATCCTTTATGGTGTTGTAACAAGGAGTAGATCTCCTTGAAATTAGGTGTTGTGTCGTGAAAGGTAGTAGTTCCTCCATAGTAATGGAACTAGGTGCTTAACCTAGTACCTAATAAAGGGTAGGCGACGTTGTGATAGGATTAGTTCTCCTTGGTGTGAAAGAACAAGGTGGTTAGCCTAGCACCGTATAAAGGGTAGGCGACGTTGTGTTAGGTGTGGTTCGCCTTGGTGTGAAAGAACTCGGTATTTAGCTTTGTACCGGAAAAGGTTAAGCGACGTTGTGAAGGCTTCTCCATGCCAAGGAGTTGGTGTAGTGCTTACGAACTCGAGTAGGTGACTCGGGAGTGGAGTAGGCAAGGAAGGTGTCCTTGTAGCCGAACCACTATAAATACTTGTGTTGTGGTGATGTGCTTTACTCTTTATCTTTCATTACACGTTTATATATCTATCTATCAACGTCCAACATAAATAACCAAATAGATTGACATAAGTCGATCTAAATATTTAAAAGGAAGTTTTAAACTGGTAAAACTATTCAACCCCCCTTCTAGTTTTCCACAATTGGCATTAGAGCTTCATTACCAAGTTTCTTAGAGTATGTTGTACTTTAAAAACTTGATACGATCCATGTATGTTTGAAAACTACAAAGAATGATTATTTTTGTCATATTTTAAAAATCATTATATTGTTTATTGTTGGACAATGATAGAATGCTCTAACATTTTTTTTAAGCATTATCCATACTTGGATTTGGAGTTACCAAGAAGATCATAAAGAATTTATCTAAATATTTCTTTTCGCAAAAAGAATGTTTAGTATTCTTACAACATAAATCTGGAGATTCCAAGAAAATCACAAAACATCTAAATACTTCTTTTCTTAAAAAGAATATTTGGCAAAGGTATAATCTTTAATTACTTACCTTTATTTATTATTATTAAAATCTTAGTTGCATGATTTATTAGTAATGGTTCTAGTAATTATTCATATTATAGTCATCATCAAATTAGTATTCTCCGACTTATTTGTATAAACTTCATTACTAACTCATAATAATGATATCTTGGTTATTCGATAACCTCAATCATTACTCATCACAAAGGATTTATTGACACTTTATCTATGTCAATAAATATCCATGTGAAACTTCTTATATTATGATAAAATGGGATTTTATTATAATAATTGAAAAGCTTCTCAAGAATTAAGACTAATTCTTAAAAAGAGAACCTCGTTCAATAGGAATAGTATTAAATCGTCAAAACCTCAAACCACAAGTTTTAGAACCTTAACACCAAAACACTAGGCGCTTTAGAATTCCCAAACCAAAGTTATCAAGGAATTTTTGAGTGACTTTTCTTGTCATGCCGGATCCCTAAGTTTATACTAGCGGATCCCATATGAGAGGATCCGCGGGATCCGTGCAATGAAGACAATATATGCTCAAGAATGATCACGTGGATGTTCCACAATAATACTCACCTCAAAGACTCACGAACAAAAACCTGTCTCGTTCATAGAGCAATTTGATCATTACTCTCAAGTTTAACAATCACTTGTGTAAGTACAATCTTCACTACATTGTTAATTTAATTCCTTGATTTCTAAGATTACAATTTCTTCATCTTTAAGAGTTGGGTTCAAATGGGTTTATTATAATTTGTCACCACATTGTTTTCTAAGATAATTTAAATCAAAGAATTAACATTGTTAATACAAATTAAACACATTTCTTGAACTCAACAAAGATGATGAGAGCAAAATTGTGATCAAACCCTCTAGGCTACTATTCACCATTAACACCACATTGTGGTCGTATTGTTTAGGAACATCATGCCAAGCAACAAGCAACAAGATTACCAAGACACCGCTCACTACATACCCATGTACCATAGAAAAGATGGATTAAGTCCGGACGATAGAAAAGCCTTTAAGTTGCTTGAAAGGAGACTTTTCATGAAGGTATAGTTATTGATCCATCATTTCTTGCAAATACCGACATAAGGAAGTATTTGAAACTATTGGGTTTGATTATTTATTGATATAAACGAGCAAATTTTTCGGTCTTTGTGCTTGAGTTCTACAAGACTATGGGTATAATTAGAAATGATGATGGATCCATATCAATTGAATTCACCATAAATGGACATGAGTACACTCTTTCACTTGAGGAGTTTGGAAGAATTCAAGGGTTACATATGATGGTGTTTGTATGTATTCTAATGAGTGGTCGTTGAGGAGATACAATCTATGGGTGATCATCACGACATTTATCACGCAACAATCCCTAAGCAACCACGGTAGTGGACACCGTGTTTATGCCAAGAGCATCCCCATCAAGGGTCACTAGGAAGTCGAAAGTGATCTATAGGATCCTTTCCAAATGGAGCTCTCGGAGATGTACCGTTGTATAGAAAATGGGAAGATGTGATAAGGGAGAATGTGGTGTATCTAGTAGGAAACAAGGATCACCCCAACGCATGTCTAAGCTTCATGATTTATTGTCTAGTAAGCGAGACTCGATTCAACGTTGCCTACTACATGGTCAAGAGAATGGCAAGTGTAAGAAACATGGATAAGATGGTGCTCCCGTATGCAATGCTCCTAACTCGTCTTGCTAAATTCACCTTTGCATTAGATCCTTCTCCACAAACTTATGACCATAGCTTTTGCAACAAGGTTATGGTACCATTGACCGAGGGAAGAACCACGAGGTTTATGGTAGATGGCAAGAGGCCTCACCCACCCACGGATTCCTCGGAAGAAAGGGAGAGACCAAGAGAAGGTGAAGGAAGTAGCAACCCACCTGAAATACCGAACTCGATCCTTTGGACTATATCAACCAATTCGGATGTTCTGGTGCATCACCGAATGGCAACAACCAAAGGAATCTTCAAGTGCTTTGCCAACTTCTTGAAGAAAAGAGGTAGAGTGGAGAATGGATGAAGATGAGAAGGAGAAGAGAGGTAAGGTCTTAGGACCCAAATGTATGTTGAAAAATTTCAAACAATGACTTGTAACACTTTAACTATGCTCGTAGTATGTAGGTATCGCCATATCTTGGCACTAAACAATCCTAACTTAGGTATTTGGAAAATGAGATTTTACGACCTCTTGAGCGGTCGTCGTCACTCATTCTAGGAATTTTAGCTCTTCTTAACTTGATATACATTATATTAGTTGTGTTCTTGCATCTAGTCCCTATAGAAACAACTAGGAAAAGCATTTACTATAAAGTGCAAAGTTGCACATTTCTTGAAAGCTCTCGATCCGCAGCTGGCGGATCCGGCTTTTGAACTAGCCGGATCCCTCCCATAAGGGAACCGCGGGATCCGTGGCATCCGATATGCAATCTGATTTGGCTACATCAAAATAGTCTACTAGATCACCTCAAACAAGTCAAACATAAGATACTAGAGCCAACTAAGTCTTCCTCAAATAGTTGAAAACCTCACTCTCATCCATGGCTTATCTAGGATATAGTTTCAAATATTTTGATTTATCAACTAGTCAAAACTCACCATAATTCCGCTCCAACACTCACACATTATCTATCACGTTTGATAGCACTTAGTTTGGTCTATCCTTCAATTTTAGCAAATTGATCTCAATCATCTTTGACTCAAAATTAGGCTAAAATTAGTTTTTCATTTCTTTTATTTTTAAAGATTTTAGTAAATTCCTCTTAGGACATCATCTGACTTCTAGGACTTGTTATCACCATTTCTCCACATCAAATTAAATGGAATCCTTGTCAAACATATAGTTAGACTACCCAAGGTTAATTTTCTTGGCCAAAACCATCATTAAACACCATTACTTGTTATGGTTGAGGATTTAAGATATCCAACAGATAAAGACTTCAAAATTAAGTCAAAACCTCGAAATCCATTAATAATAAACCTTACAAAAGCATGATGATTTCACCTAAACTCAGTTCGATAGCCGGATCCTCGGTCTTTAACCAGCGGATCCTCACGAGAGGATCCATGGGATCCAGATGCAAAGCATAAATCGCCTTCTATATTCAAATTCAAGCACCTTGTGGTTCTCTAACCACTTTTAGCATACATTAATTATCCTCCTAGAGTGATCAAAACCTCAAGAGCATGCTTAGTCTTCTAAGTGGCCAAGAATTTAATTTCCTAATTCAAATTATCCTTTATAAACCAAACAACCTTAGGTTTAAGGCACCATCCTCAATTCCCTTCGTAAATCAAAGAATTAGAAGCTCATTAGCATCATCATCACCATGACTAAGGCTCTTAGCAACAACTCTTCAACCATAGGATCATCCAAAAGAAAAGGTCAAATGATCCAAGAAATCTCATCCACTGAAACATCTCCCATTAGAGATAATGATGCTAGAATCCCACCTCATCAAACTCATCCAAAGGCTAAGAGAACCGCAAGGATTAGCATCAAACCTTTCGAACTAGAAAAAGGATCACCTAGTTCAAAACCAAACATGGCTAGTTCTAGCAAGCCATCAAAACCCTCATTCATTGAGCATGGACTACAATCCTTGAATGAGCCTCTCCCACATCCAAACATCTACTCATTGGATCATTCACCACCAAGAACTTCCCATTCACCAACTGATAACGCTACACGCATCGTTCGGGGTCAAAGGAACTTCCTTTTCTTCGAGCAAGTTTTATAACACCCTAGGCAGTGAACCTAATCGTTGTAGTGTAGTATTAGGGTAAGCCACGGGTATTGATATCGTTCTCTAGGGAATAGGAATGCTAGTGAGAAGTTACTACGCTAAGGTTGGGGTTGAGGAAGATTATTTTTTATCTTTTATGTTTTTAGGAATTAGAAAGGTACGAATCTCGGGGTTTGGATTTGGGGTTGGTATTTCACCGATTACTCTACTTATCTAATTATCTAATCTAAGGTGTATGTAGTCTATGTCTAATTATTGTGTGCTCGTATGATGGTTTAAAGATGTGTTCACTTAGGTTTTATTACTCCTAATTATCTCCTATTGATGGTTGAATTGTCACGCCCTTATTCTTAATCGCGTTGTGTGTCTAAAGTCGTAGGGTATGCGCTTGTCCCTAACTCTTTGAAACTACCAAAGGGTCTCGCCTACAAAATCTCTAGGAATTATAAACTCTAACTCTAAGGTACTCTTTGGATGGTTTAGCCTACAACTACTCTAGGTGTTATAGTCTAAGGTTCACAAAGATTAATCAAGCATTAACTACACAACGAATGACCTATCACATTACTAGATCATTAACAATTAAGATAACCAATCAATATTCAATAATTAAGTTTCATATTCCCTAAGCAAACACACAAGTAAATTACCCGGACATGGAGAACATGCAAGCATACACATAAATAATTGAAGACATAATTGAATAAATGAAGTAAAACACTTATCTTGATGTAAGATAGGGGTTTGAACCTTAAAATCTTGACAAGACAAACCTTGGTTCGGTTTAGGTTTTACCCAAAAGACTACACACTAAACCGAAAATTTCGGATTCTATATATAAGATTACAATCGCGACGGCATCACCTTATGATTTGTGACGCCGTGGTCGCCGTCATTAGGGTTTCGCCTTGACACGTTAGTCTTGCGACGGCGCCACCTTATGCTTGTGACGGTCCCTTCGCCTCGACGCCTCGGATCAAATCTAGGCCGCCCGAGTTGCGACGGCCTACTCTTTTAAAGCCCGACACCGTCACTTGAAAATAAGCAATTTGGCTACCGAGTCATTAAAGTGATGCGACGGCGTCCGTGTAACACCGACACCGCCTCCTTGTATTTCAAAGAACTGAGTGTCTCGATTCTTGACTTTGGCCATTTTCTTCAGATATCCGCTTTTCGTCCAAATAAGTGCCATTCCAAGAATTTGCCTTCAAGAGACCTAAAAAGTGAAAAGGAACGATATTAAGTAATAACGGATACAAAAGTGATCAAATAAGGGCTTAAACGACCCTCAAAAGGTACATTTTAAAACCTTATCAAATATCGCTACACTTGGTATTTGCTTGTCCTCAAGCAAATGTGCTTTTAGCCAATTAATTTATAAGTTAGGGGTCATGAAGCATTGGTTTAAAACAGACCACAACACATATAAGCCCTTAAAAGTCATAACAAGCACGGAAATTACATACTAGCACCTCACATGGGGTGTTTGATACTCACATCTCTCGGTGTATATGAAATATAATAAGTTGGAAATGGAAGATAAACACTCATTAACCGGTCCTAGTACATAGATTACCATAGGCTTGAGAATAGATCAAACCTCCATCGCTTTGGCGTAAGCACCTAGGAAAGACTATCAAAGAGGTCTTTAAAGGGTTGTAATGTTAGGCTTACGGTAGGAATCAAAGGGTTCAGTGTGGAGAGGCTATTTAGTGGTGGCAAGTCAAAAATCTTTATGTTACAAGCATACGAAGAATGGCATTGCTAAGCCAAGACTCGACACTCTAGACTCTAGGTAATCAAACAAACAAACATAAATTTAAAGGATAGATGTAGGATGGTAGCCCGCTTTTTTTGTTTTGTTTTTTTACACTCTTTTTTTCTTTTTCTTATTCTATTTTTTTCGATTTTTTCATACACTTTTACTCTACCATCCTCTACGGTAACATCAAAATGATAGGGATTTATATGCACATCCCTACACTTGTGTTTTTATTACTCTAACACTAATTTGACCCGAATTGAAAAGATCAAAACACTTGGAGTACATTATTACGCAAATAAAGGAATTTGAAGTTAACGCCCTTCCGTCATTTCATAAACTTTAACTTTTCCCATGAGTCCCAATCGTCCCAAAACTGTGTACAAAGGATATGACTCGACTTAGCAACTCATGCAAGCAACTAGATAATTGAACTAAAGGTTTAGGGTGATAACAATAATGCACTAAAAGTGAGTGCATACAAGGTAGGCTAAGGCGATTTGGGTGTACATTTGGGGGTGGGGTGTAAACAATGCTCTTCATTGATATTCCGGAAAAACCGAAACATCACGAGAACTAGGGGTGAGCAAAACAAACCGAAAAAACCAAAACCGAACCAAAAACCGAAAAAACCGACCAAAACTAAAAACCGATGGTTCGGTTTTTACTTTTTCAAAAACCGAAAAATATGGTTCGGTTTCGGTTTTCGTCTAAAAACCAAACCGCAAAAACCGAACCAAACCGAACCAATTTTATTATATAATAATATCTAATTAATATAATATGATTAATAACTAAATAAATCAAATTTATAAGTTCGTATTCATTTTGTGAGTGGATTTAGAATATATTTATCTTAACGTTTATATTTATATGTGTGTTTGTCGTGTCGCGTGTTTTGTGTAAATATATCAATAAGTATTCGATAATAATTATATTACGTGTATGTTCACTTATATGTGTATGTCTCATTTATATGTTTGTAATTGTAGAATTATGCAATAAACATTATTATGCTTAGATTGAAAAAAAGTAAAGAAGAATTAACTAATTTTGTACTTAAAACAAGTTTGTTGCTATAATTTGGCCATACCTAAAGATTAACGGTTAGAAACCGAAAACCGAAAACCGAACCGAAACCGATAACAAACCGAAAAACCGAACCGCTAAAATCGAACGGTTTCGGTTTTGGGTTCTACAAAACCGAACATTGTGGTTCAGTTTCGGTTTTAGCCAAAA
Source organism: Chrysanthemum lavandulifolium (assembly GCA_022545495.1). Classification (NCBI taxonomy): domain Eukaryota; kingdom Viridiplantae; phylum Streptophyta; class Magnoliopsida; order Asterales; family Asteraceae; genus Chrysanthemum; species Chrysanthemum lavandulifolium. The sequence continues at coordinate 308,208,629 of CM040239.1, read as the reverse complement.
ACCGACCCAAACCGAACCGTGCACACCCCTAACGAGAACCGCGAAAAGGATAGGCTCTGAGGGGTTAACTAGGGGTATCGTGTACTAAAGATGAGTACAACGCAAAGGTGTGGGGGAGTTACTCAACCGATGTGGAAGAAGTAATTATATTACAGGTATCAAACAAGGGTTATCCTAATGTCTCTTATCATTTAGTTATTCCTAACTACACAAGTGTAGTCTTACTAGCGATCTCGGGATGCATCACAAAACAAGTTCTAGAATCTATTATACTACCGGTTCACACACTAAGCATTAAAGATGAATGCTTTAATTCCTACTAATCTAAGGGCGATCCTCACATTTTGGGTGGAATTTAAGTGGTAAAGGGTTTTTGTGCTAGTCATGCAATTTCCTATCCATGAGACGCTTTTGTTAAGACTAATGGCCCACTCCTATATGTCATAAAAAATTTTAAATTTGGTGCCAAAATTACCCTAACCGACATTTTCTCATGGTTTATTACACAAATGCAATTGGACAAAGCAAATAGTCAAGGATAAGCATAGTTTCAAAGTTCCGCTTTATTTTCCTCCCTACATTTAAACCGAACATTGTCCCCAATGTTCCCCGAAGTATCAAAGTTATGATAATAGAAGGTAATGAAAAATGAAAGAAACTAATACTCCCCCGATTAGCTCGGCAGATCCGTGTAAAGTGGTGGTTAAATCTTTCCCAAGAAGAATGTATCGTGAAAAGCTCCTTCCAATCTCATGTATCTTCTTCTTAATAAATTAAACCCGCATACTGAAGAAAACAAACGAAACCTTCGCGTAAAATCGTGGTAATATATATATAAGACTCTATTAAACTAGGATATAATGCTTGTGGAATGGATGTTTCTGAAACTTCGAAAATTAAGACATGAAAATTCCAAAATTTTATAAGTAGCTCGTAAAACGAGAAAAAGTAATCTGTTGTTTTACTCCTTCCCGACGCCGTCGGTTGCGATCTCGACGCCGCCAAAGTTATCCCGACAAAAAGCGGTGCGATTTTACGGAAAAAATTCGGAAAATTTATATCTTTAGAACTGGAAAATTTCGCAAAACATTCATTATGACTCGATACAAGCATTTGACTCGAACAAACACACATATATATCTTTTAATTAATTGAAATTCTCATGTTCACGTTTCTTTTGAAAACGTGTGTAATCCTCCCTACACTTATCCTTTATGTAAAATACCTTTATATGCAATTAAGACGAGGTTAAAAACAAAATAAAGCATTTTTACAAATTTAAACATGAGAACATACAATAATGAAAAGATATATGACACATAAATAAAAATGAAAAACAAATACACATGGGTTGCCTCCCAAGAAGCGCTTGTTTTTGTTCGAGTCACGAGCCTGACTCTACCCTTATTTAACGGATAAAGGGGAGGTTTTCCCTACACTTAGGTTTAAGTGCGGGTGATAGTAGCGATACACACCCTTAGGGTGGAAATTTGCTACGTGAGGAGAGGGTGATGGGTGATTTATATGCTCAAAGGAGTGTACTCCATTCATTATAACCTTACCTAAGTCTATTGGTATAGTGGGTGAATCAAATCTCTCTCCTAAAAATGGATCATCTTCTATCAACTTCAAAAGATTCTTAGTTAAGGATCCATCTTGACCTAATAAACCCGGTTTAAACCCATAATGTTTCTTGTTATCAACCATGAATGGGTGATATAAGTGTGTAAGGTCATGAGTTACTCCTACATTAGCTTCCACTCTACATGGACTAGAGTCTACCACCTTTATCAAGCAACTACCCGGATTATTTATTTTGATGGGTGGATTGGGGCCTAATTCAATTCCAAGATTCACATCTAAAGACGAAAAATTGGGTAAGGTTTTTGGTTGAGGCTCCGGTTCATCAAAATTAGGAACTTCCCTAGGACTAAGAGAGAGGTCATGACAACAAGCATCTAAACCTACATTCTCTAGTGGCGTTTGGTCCAAAGGTTCTATATCAATCGGGGTTCCTATAGTCTCTTCTACTTCTTAGGGTAAGTTATAGGCGATGTGTGTTCCTCAAGTGATGGTAGGGCTTGTGGGCTTGGAGTTTCCACCTTATTCTCCATTACATCTAGATCTCCTAAGCATCTCAAATCCTTCTTTAGCCATTTCAAATTCTTGGTCCGATTCATAAGAATCATTCTCAAAAATTTGATCACTATGTTCTATTTGCCTAAAGGATTCCTCACGCGTGTCATATGTTTTGAAATCTATCCCACGCATGCAACTAGGTAGTTCAAATATAACCATCTCACAATCTTGTTCGGGTTTAGGTTCCATGTTCTTAAAAACTAGGTCTTTTTGATCATGATGCCTAAGGTTGGGTAAATCCTCCTTATCCGTTTCCTCAAGTTGTGACAGATGATGGTTTATGCTTAGGAGGCTTTTCTCAAAAATTTTCCAGAGGGTCTCACTAAAAGGAGTTGATTCTAATAATGATCGTTGAATAGAAGCCACACAAGCACAAATTTATCAAATCCATCCAACCTTACACCCGTCTCCTTTTGGATATCTCTAAGTTTACTCACAAATTCATTAGAACAATAAAAACCAATCCAATGCGAAATTAATTGTTCCTCATTTGTTAATGATTCAAATGCAATTTCACTTGCCTAGCGACAAATGAAAAGGGCTTTACGAACACAAACACAAAGAAGGGGATAGACTACAAGGAACCTAAAATGAGAAAAGGCTTACTTGATAGGAATCAAGCAAGGAAACCTAACGAGGTGGACTCTAACTAGCTATTCTATTCCCGCAGCCGCGCCAAAACTTGATAAAGCTACACGTCGTTCGGGGTCAAAGGAACTTCCTTTCTTCGAAAGCAAGTTTTATAACACCCCAGGCAATGAACCTAATCGTTGTAGTTTAGTATTAGGGTAAGCCACGGGTATTGATATCGTTCTCAGGGAATAGGAATGCTAGTGAGAAGTTACTACGCTAAGGTTGGGGTTGAGGAAGATTATTTTTATCTTTTATGTGTTTTAGGAATTAGAAAGGTACGAATCTCGGGTTTGATTGGGGTTGGTATTTCACCGATTACTCTACTTATCTAATTATCTAATCTAAGGTGTATGTAGTCTATGTCTAATTATTGTGTGCTCGTATGATGGTTTAAAGTTGTGTTCACTTAGGTTTTATTACTCTTAATTATCCCCTATTGATGGTTGAATTGTCACGCCCTTATTCTTAATCGCGTTGTGTGTCTAAAGTCGTAGGGTATCCGCTTGTCCCTAACTCTTTGAAACTACCAAAGGGTCTCGCCTACAAAATCTCTAGGAATTATAAACTCTAACTCTAAGGTACTCTTTGATGGTTTAGCCTACAACTACTCTAGGTGTTATAGTCTAAGGTTCACAAAGATTAATCAAGCATTAACTACACAACGAATGACCTATCGCATTACTAGATCATTAACAATTAAGATAACCAATCAATATTCAATAATTAAGTTTCATATTCCTAAGCAAACACACAAGTAAATTACCGGACATGGAGAACATGCAAGCATACACACAAATAATTGAAGACATAATTGAATTAATGAAGTAAAACACTTATCTTGATGTAAGATAGGGTTTGGAACCCTAAAATACCTTGTACAAGATGACTTTGGTTCGGTTTAGGTTTTACTCCAAAAGACTACACACTAAACCGAAAATTTGGATTCTATATATAAGATTACAATCGCGACGCCACCTTATGATTTGTGACGCCGGGTCGCCGCCATTAGGGTTTCGCCTTGGCCACGTTAGTCTTGCGCGGCGCCACCTTATGCTTGTGACGCCGTCCTTCATCTGACGCCGTCTGGATCAAATCTAGGCCGTCACGAGTTGCATGACGGCCTACTTTTAAAGCCTCGACACCGCCACTTGAAAATAAGCAATTTGGCTATCGAGTCACAAAAGTGATGCGATGGTGTCACGGTAACACCGACACCGCCTCCTTGTATTTCAGCACTTGAGTGTCTCGATTCTTGAATTTGGCCATTTTCTTCAGATATCCGCGCCTTTTCGTCCAAATAAGTGCCATTCCAAAGAATTTGCCTTCAAGAGACCTAAAAGTGAAAAGGAACGATATTAAGTAATAACGGATACAAAAGTGATCAAATAAGGGCTTAAACGACCCCTCAAAAAGGTACATTTTAAAACCTTATCACCAACCTTTTCATTGAATAGGGAACCACCTACAACACCAACTAGCCCATCATGGGAGACAAGGAACAACCTTGATCATATGGAAGAAGTTCCATTACCACCTTCATTTTTAGAACCTCTTCCTACTTCTCAGAATGAAGACCCATAATCACACATAGAGCCTCCTCAAAATATCCATCTCCCTCCGGGTCCAAACCAAGACAATAATTGTCCAAATTGTCTACACACTCAAGGACTTGTTCAAGAAGCACGAAATGAGATACATTTCATGTTTAATCATCTTCTTGCAAAGTTGGATCAAATCAACAAGTCCACTCATCCCTAGACTCAAGCACATTGTAGCTTTTTAAGTCTAGTAACTAGGTAGTTTTTAGTGGTACTTGTATGTCCTAGTTCATTCTCTTAGTTTTAGAGATTTGTTTGATCATCTCTTGTTTTTATTGAATGAATATTTATTTGCCATAGTTGTTATGTGCTTTATGTGTTGTGCTTGATATATCATATACTACCTCACATATTCGTTAGCATTGATTGAAACACTCTCATTGCTGAAGAAACTGTCAACAAACAGCCGGATCCCTCCATAATGCCTAGACGGATCCCTTCAAGAAGGGAACCGAGGGATCCGTGGATCAGAAGCACAAATTTCTACTAACTTGAGTTTTATTTGCAGGAAATTATGCACTATACTCTTGTTTTCTAACCTTTACTTTGTAGATTTTCAAAATAACAAATGAAGATTTTTGACACCATAAAGCTAGGGGGAGCTTTGTGTCAAACGAAATTGCAAAAACATTTGCAACTTAATCCGATTTTGGACTATACTTCATGACACCCCACTGCAACTTTGCAATTTTCAAGGGAGCACGTTTTCGTCACTTACACGAACCATTTGCAAACTTAATTGCAAACACAATTAGTTTATTTTACGTCATGTCCTTGACGCCTTTCAAAGGGATGGACTCGTCAAGGGAGTTAAGACGAGTACCATTCCGTCGGTTGCTCTCTTTACATTTTTACATACCTTTTCTTATAAAATTGTATTAGTTTTTTTAACACTTTTGTTTCGACAAAAGGGGAGAAGAAAGTAAAACTAAATTCAAACTTTTACAATTTTAGCTTTTCCTTAAAATAATTTTATGTTTTGTCATCAACAAAAAGGGGGAGATTGTTAATACAAATAAGCCGTAAAAACGTTTATTTATATTTTACGATCTTCAAATATTTTGTCGATAAGAAACGTAAAATCATTTTAACGAAACAAATAGAATACGTAAATAGTTTGAGTTAATAGTTTCCTAACACACTTACGTTTTCACATAAAACACTAAAACAAGTATAAGTGATTTTATGATTTAGATATATATGTACAACAACTAATGTTTACATATCAAGTTGTACATACTTAAACTAAGTATACTAAAATGGGTAAAACATGTATATACTAAAATGGGTAAAACATGTAAATACTAAAATGGGTGAAAACATGTAAATACTAAAATGGGTAAAAACTAGCAAATGGTATTGACCCATAACCCATGGTTTTATATATACCACTTAACCAAGTTCATTGTATCTAGAAAGAAAACCATGGATCAACCCATAACCCATGACCCATGACCCATAACCAAAAATACCCATGGGCAAGAGGCGTTCCACGGATCCTGGCTTTGTGCTAGCGGATCCCAGTGGAAGGGATCCGTGGATCCGGGAACAAGAGAGAATTTTCTATAAATAGAGAGCCATTTCTTCCTTTCTACTCATCACTTTACACACATACTTTCCCCAAGTATTATAACCTCTAACCTCGATCCAAGTGATCTATGTAGTTTGTCTTTGTTTTGTGTGATCTTCTAGGTTCCTCTTAAAGGCAAGATCACCACTTCTTGAAGACGCAAGCTCAAGTCCATGAGTTGCCATGCTTCGTCATCATCAAGACAACTAAGGTTCTCTTGTTGATAGTTCTTCCTTTCTATAGATGTTGGGTTGAAGGCATTAGTGAAGAATGCCGAAAGTGTCAAGATGAAAGCATTAGTGAAAGGTGCTCATCATCCGTGTCAAGCATTAGTGAAGAATGCTAAAGGTTTCAAGACGAAGGCATTAGTGAAGGGTGTCAAGCGTTGTGTCAAAGGCATTAGTGAAGGATGCCAAGAATCAAATCAAGTCGCATTTGGGAAGAATGCCTAGGTCATATAATCGATGAGGTGCATCGTTATACATATAAGAATTTGTTTATTTCAAGGATGGTGATATCCTTGATGGTGTTGTAACAAGGAGTAGATCTCCTTGAAATTAGGTGTTGTGTCGTGAAGGGTAGTAGTTCCTCCATAGTAATGGAACTAGGTGCTTAGCCTAGTACCTAATAAAGGGTAGGCGACGCCAGATAGGATTAGTTCTCCTTGGTGTGAAAGAACTCTGTGGTTAGCCTAGCACCGTATCTGTGGTAGGCGACGTTGTGTTAGTGTGGTTCGCCTTGGTGTGAAAGAACTCGGTATTTAGCTTTATACCGGAAAAAGGTTAAGCGACGTTGTGAAGGCTTCTCCGCCATAAGGAGTTGGTGTAGTGCTTACGAACTCTCGAGTAGGTGACTCGGGGAGTGGAGTAGGGCAAGGAATGTGTCCTTGTTGCCGAACCACTATAAATACTTGTGTCGTGGTGATGTGCTTCTTACTATTTATCTTTCATTACACGTTTATATATCTATCTATCAACGTCCAACATAAATAACCAAATAGATTGACATAAGTCGATCTAAATATTTAAAAGGAAGTTTTAAATTGGTAAACTATTCAACCCCCCCTTCTAGTTTTCCACAAAAATTATGAAGTTGTTATTTACACGTCACTCTTTATTAGCAAAAACATTAATTGGTTTAGTTAATCATGCATAAGTGTCCATTGTTGGTCTTTATCTTTCTCATTTATCTTTTCCATTTGTGTTACACTGTGGTCAAACGCTAAAATCCCACTCAAAAAAACAGATCAACAAGGTGTCGTTTGTTATGCGGGTTTTGATTGGGTTTTGGTTTAAGTTTTAAGGGTCCGCTTTGTTTACAAGTGGGTTTAGAATAGGATTTGAATTTGGTTTAGGATTTGCATTTGTCATAGGTTTAGAGAGAGATTTTATATATATATATATATATATATATATATATATATATATATATATATATATATATATATATCTATATTATATATAACAGAGGCATTTGGCATTAATGCCACGTCAATGCCACCTAAGCATTATATGTCCACCTAAGCAATTTAATAATTCAACTATTAATCCAACTATTTTTCCCGTTTTAATGTATAATTTATATTAATTTTAATATTATTTTTCAAATTTCGATATAAAAATGTCATTAGTGAGATTTGAACTTGGGTTGTTTTTAAGAGTAGCATTAATAACTTGTGTGTTTACCAATTAGGCTACAAGTTATTTTGATAATTATGTTGCATTCTATAATATATAATTAGGTCTATAAATTTCGAATTTAATAAAATATTTATGAATCTGTATTGTTTTAGGATTGTGTTTGTGTGTTGATATTTACTTAAAATAAGATAAGCAACTTAATTTTTTGGTTATATCACGTAAAAAAGAAATCTCTATTCATAATATGCTCTTTCTCCAAACCCTAATTTCATCTTTTCCACAACCTATTCTTCTCAATTCTCTCATGTAAATCTTCTTTTTGTGTTTGAAGGTTGAGAATACCAGGGTGCATACAAAGCCATAGCCACAACAAAGAATATATCTAGCTGATCAAGGTATTTTTTTTACGATGAACCATATACGGTATTCTACTGTTGTAACGTTGTAGTTAATCTGATTAAACTTTTTAAGTTTTACTCAAAAAATATAATCAGACAGACGCATGTGATTGTTTTAAACTACGCTTGTGTTGGCTAGAAGAAACCAACTTTATTTTATTGATGATTATATTGCTATTCTATAGGTACCAAGTGCTTAATGTATAGCTTAGTCCACTAATGTTTGTATATTTTTTGTTGCAAGTTTTGATCCTTTAACCTATGTTCATTCTTATTCTGCACAAAGGTATGCTTTTTCCTTTAGATTTAATGTTAAAGTTATTGTATTCGATATATATATGTGTTCTTAAAACCCCATGCAACCAATCCAATTGGTTTCAGATTATCTTTAAGGGAATCATTCGCATCATCTACATTTGAAAGTTCCTTAAGTTAATCAGGGCCAAAACTAATGTTATTCTTTTGAATTTGGCAGGTCGTCATTACAGATGGAATGGGAGGGGCTGCTATGTATAAACTTGTGCGTGTTGGACATGACAACCTTATTGGAGAGATCATCCGTTTGGAAGGAGATTCTGCTACAATCCAAGGTACGTTAGCCTATATTTATAAAATTTGTTCGTTGACATTGAGAGTGTTACCTTCATCGAAATATATAGAATCGTAAAAGAGGAGATATTGATAGTTATGTGTAAAGATTGTACCTTAAGCTAATCGGATTAGATTCTCAAACATTGCGTTTATAAAGCAAAACAAAAGACAAAAACGAATATAGCTTCAGTTTCTTTTCAGATTATATGTTCAGATAATTTGTAGATTATATGTTCAGATAATTTGTGAAAGGCATGAAATTTTTGCATATTTTCATCTTCATCAAATGCCAGACCACTGCCGCTGATGAAGAGAAAACAGAAGTGAGACTAGAGTATGCCGCTGTCACAAGGTTTGTTTTAAAAAAAAGTGGTTATTTCGGTCCCTATTCCGCGTGGAGTGGTACCGGATGTCAGCTTCTTCACAGGAATATGGAGGTGAAGTCATGTCTTTTCTTATTATTATTAATTAAATATTTAATTTTGTTATTTGTGTACAAGTGGTGAACAATAAGTAGTAAGCAAATGAACAAGGTGTTAACCTCTGTATTCTCTTTTTTTCGATCTGTGTTTAACTCGAAAAATCCATGTTGGAGTGGCCTATGGATCGATCGATAAATCTAATTGCACGTCGGAGATACATATTTACACATTTTCAAATTTTATAATATGGTAATTATCATTTCATCTGAAATCGATTGTGACTATGCAGCGGTTTTCTGGAGTTTTCTGTTCCTCGAGTTGATCGGTCAAAGTTCTTCCCCGTCACTGTGAAGTTCACCGCTGCATGTACCTACAGCAACCTGAAGGTATATATATGTTCCTATTCCAAACCCTGTTAAATGTGGTGATTTTTTTCACCTTATTATTAATAAATAAAGCAAATTACAAATTATGTGACTAAACATAGAAGTATGTGTACTGTGATTGATTGATCAATGTATATATGTTGCAGATGTGTATCGTCCCTCTCAAAGGACTAAATCAAATGGAAGCCTGCTAAGAAAATGGAAAAGACTCTGTTCGACACTCAGAATATTCTAAAACACAACAGTCACAAACTTCCATTTCCCAGTGGTCGTCCCCTAAATTGGACATTGAAAAGTGAAGCTGAATCATATGTGCCACTAAAGAGTAAGTATCATAGTATGTGCCATGTGCTTCTATCTGAGATAAATGTTATGCATAATTTATCTAATTTTATTTTTATTTTTTATTAGTTAAGTCAAATGCCAGACCACCGATGCTGATGAAGAGAAAACAGAAGTGAGACTAGAGTATGCCGTTGTCACAAGGTTTGTTTTAAAAAGTGGTTATTTCGGTCCCTATTCGGTGGAGTGGTACGGATGTCGATCCTTCACAGAATATGGAGGTGAAGTCATGTCTTTTCTTATTAGTATTAATTAAATGTTTAATTTTGTTATTTGTGTAGAAGTGGTGAACAATAAGAAGTAAGCAAATGAACAGTGTTAACCTATGTATTCTCTTTTTTCAGATACAGGTTTAACTCAGAAAAATCCATGTTGGAGTGGCTTATGGATCGTATCAATAAATCTAATTGCACTTGCACGTCCGTAGATACATATTTACACATTTTCAAATTTTATAATTTGGTAGTTATCAGTTCATCTGAAATCGATTGTGACTATGCATCGGTTTTCTAGAGTTTTCTGTTCCTCGAGTTGATCGGTCAAAGTTCTTCCCGGTCACTGTGATTTCTTTTATAATGAAAGTTGGACTAATGATATGCGCAAAGTAGTCGAACATATTCGTTCCCAATCCCCTGATGTTCCTTTGTTCATGGTTGGAACCAGTCTTGGAGCAAATATGATGGTAATTTCTATGATTATTGCATTAATATGGTATATGTAGTCGAAACACATTTGTGGGTCATTAATGGGTTGTTAACCAGGTTATAAACATGTAAATAGTCAAATAGTTAACTCACATTACCCTTAACTGCAGGTAAAATATCTAGGTGAAGATGGGGATGACATACTTTTAGACGGGGCTGTAGCTGTTTGTTGTCCTTGGACCTTCTTTTTGGTATTTCAGAAACATAGTTTGGAGATTTAACCAAAATACGAATATCGCTTAGTATAAATAAGGTTTTAGTACTCGAAAACTTATTCTCCAATACATGGCAGCTTTGTGACAAGTTTATTGGGTGAAATGCGATACAGATGTTTATGATAAAGCCTTGGGAGCTGGTCTAAAACGTTATGCAAAAATGTATGCATTACCTTTTAAAACTTCTTTGAGACATTATAATTTTGTCAATGTCCTCATTCTTTATATTGCTTTTTTATGATGCAAACTTGGCTCTTTTTACAGGCATCAAGAGTTCTTTACTCGTCTTTCGGATTGGGGTGGCATTGAAAAGGTCATCTATCTTCTCTTTTATTGTTGTCAATTGTATTGTTATCGTGTCCCAAGCAAAATATATATAGGGGGAGTCTCTCACCTTTAGTGTTAGATAGCAATTACGACCCATTTACAAATGAATGGGTCATTTTTTTTGTTATGTTAATCTCTCACGGGCCAATTAGGTTAAGCTAATAAGGAAATGGATCAAACGGATCGGAAGTCACCAATAATGTTTCAATAACCGGTTGGAGGTTAAACGATAATTCTTTTTAAAGTATGTTAGTAGTTGCGTTCTATAACATAATTCTGTTTTATAGTTTAATATTTTGTAACCATGGAAAAAGAATTCCTGCAGCTGGAATGCTACAGGTATCTGTTCAACCTTATAAGTTTTACATACACTTTAAAGTTCAAAAATAATAAAATAAAAAATAAATAAATAAAATGTGTTGTGAAGTTTTACGTGATTATGTAGATGTGAGAGTTTCATATTTAGTTTTGAGTTTTCACTTTTATTGTGGCACTTGACCGAGATATAATCTTCATGTGCGTGCATGTGGCTTTGTTAGCCTTTGATGTGATGCATTTGTAAAACCATGAAAGTGAGGGTTCATGTCTTTGTGAATTATACAAGAACTACAAAATTGGTAGTTTGGTATGTATATGTATAAGAATGAGTACCACACGTATATGAGGCACCTGTAATTTTTCAGTTACAACGCACTTATGGCATCTACAGAACCATGCGCAAATGCAGGTTGCCGACTCTATTGCAAAAAATGTTTTGTCCAAACATCTGGCACGTGGTAATCATCGCCTCTAAATGTACTGTCACTTATGGGGCCTGTTATATGCATCATTTTCCGCTTATTTCTTTGTACCCATACTAGAAGTCTTGCCTTTTTAACCACTTTCAATTCTTTTTAAAAGTCTAAGTATATGATTATAGATCATTCACTACTACATAGTTTTCTTAATAATTCACTGAATCCAAGTTTTTAATTTTTTTAATTAATATTTCCGTGTGGATGTTGCTTAATGCCACTATATGTCCCATTTTATGTAATCAAATATTCAATGGCAAATGCATTTTTCCTTACATAAATACGAAGTTTCAAGAGACAACCAGATTCTTAACTTCTTTTTCATGTTTTTTTTTTTGACATGATCATAATATAAGATGTACAAAGTGCTCGAGCAAGAGTGTATAATATCACACACGACAGGTACACATGCACCTTTGAAATTCCCTCTATATATGTATAAAGTGGTGGATGGATGAAAATTTTCATTGTGCACACCACAAATTGTCGAACTATAAACTAAATAGCAATAAATGGTTGGTCTTTCCTCTATTTCGGAGAAGAAGGTGTGGGAAAATGATTGATGAGGTGTGATTTAAGAAGGATACATCATAAGCAGTTTAGATTATATAAGCACTTCAATCTTCTTAGAAGTAAGCATTTAAGTAGAAAAAACACCCTCATAGAGGGCATTAGTTTTACAAATGGTAGTGGGATGTTGATTGTTTGTGATAGTTTATTTTTTTATAGATGTTTGTTAAGAATTTTAAGCAGTCCTGAACATCCTGATAGAGGGCGTTAGTTTTAGAAATGGCAATGGTTCCTTTCTTACATAAACCGTATTATATATTCCGTAACACCCATGCATTTTATATGTGTTTAAGTACTACAACACAAGTGACATTAACTTTTTATCTGTCATATGTGGACTTGGATTGAACCTGATATGCAAGCTACAGTGCGCGTGCTCAGAGACGACCACAACTACACTACAGTTGGAGATAAGCTGTTTGTATTCGGAGGTACTGATGGGAGTGTTCCTTTGAAGGATTTGCATATCTTGGACACCTGTCAGTTGCTACCTTCCTGCATTTTGCACACATTTAATGTCGATCATTATATCTTTTGGACTACTACTTTATATTAGGGAAAATGACAAAAAAATGTATCGAACTCGACACTTTTGTCGTCGTGTGTAGCCAACTATTTTTTTTTCATTGTAACACAAACCTTTGAATTTTTGTCATTGTATGTAGCCGCTAGGTGAATTTGTGTTATTGTATGTACTCGCTAGGCTTAGCGTTACATCGTTAGTCCTTTTATATTAACAGTCGTTAGTAAGTTACTTAAAACCGTTTCGTTTTTATTCGCTTTCATCCGTTATTATACGCTTTCTTCCCTTTTACACGATGCCGCCCGCTTACATCGCCGTCCGCTTTTACCCGCTTTACATCGCTTGCCCGCTTACACGCACTGCGCTTTACACGCCCGTTTTACCCGCTCGCTTACACGCCGTCCGTTTACACGCCGCTTGCACGCCGCTTTTACACGCCGCGCTCGCGTTTACACGCCGCTCCGTTACATCGCTCGCTTTTACACGCATCGCTACACGCCGTCCGCCTTTACATTTTTACACGCCTTCCGCCTTCATTTTACACGCTTTTCCGCTTTTACGATCCGCTTTTACATCGCCGCTTTACACGCTTTACACAGCTCGTTATCCGCTTTACACGCGCTCCGCCGCACGCTTCGCTTACACGATTTTGTCCGCTTTTACACGCCGCCGCTTTTACATGTTTCATCCGCTTACACGCTTACATCGCTCACACGCTTTTTTCCATTTTTACACGCTTTATTCTTTACACGCTTAAAATGAGCGAAACGTAAATACGTAAGAAAACGTAAAACTAAGAAAACGTAAAACGGACAAATGGTGTAAAACCAAGAAAACGTAAAACGGACGAAACTAAGAAAACATGTAGAAACGTAAAACGGACGAAACTAAGAAAACGTAAAACTAAGAAAACGTAAAACGGATTAAAACGTAAAACCAAGAAAACATGTAAAACGAGCGAAAACGTAAAACGGAAGAAAACGTAAAACGGACAAAATGGTGTAAAACGGACGAAACTAAGAAAACATGTAGAAACGTAAAACGGACGAAAACGAAGAAACGTAAAACGGATGAAACTAAGAAACGTAAAACGGACGAAAACATGTAAAACCAAGAAAAATGTAAAACGAGCGAAACGTAAAACGGACGAAATCGTAAAACTAAGAAAACGTAAAACGAGCGAAAACGTAAAAAGGACGAATCGTAAAACTGATGAAACGTAAAACTAAGAAAACGTAAAACCAAGAAAACGGACGAAACGAAGAAAACATGTAGAACGTAAAACGGACGAAACTAAGAAAACGTAAAACCAAGAAAACGTAAAACGACGAAAACGTAAAACTAAGAAAACATGTAAAACGAGCGAAACGTAAAACCAAGAAAACGTAAAACGGACAAAATGGTGTAAAAACGGAAGAAAACGTGTAAAAACGGACGAAAACGGAAGAAAACATGTAGAAACGTGTAAAAACGGACGAAAACGGAAGAAAACGTGTAAAAACGGATGAAAACGGAAGAAAACGTGTAAAAACGGACGAAAACGTGTAAAAACGGAAGAAAACATGTAAAAACGAGCGAAAACGTGTAAAAACGGACGAAATCGTGTAAAAACGGAAGAAAACGTGTAAAAACGAGCGAAAACGTGTAAAAAAGGACGAAATCGTAAAAGCAAGAGCGTGTAAAACTAAGAAAACGTGTAAAACGGAAGAAAACTAAGAAAACGTGTAAAATGGTGTAAAACGGACGAAACGTGTAAAACGAAGAAAACGTAAAAAGCGGCGGCGTGTAAAGCGGACAAAATCGTGCAAAACGGAAGAAAGCGTGTAAAGCGGACGAAACGGAAGAAAGCGGCGGCGTGTAAAACGGACGAAATCGTGTAAAAACGGAAGAAAACGTGTAAAAACGGACGAAAACGGAAGAAAACGTGTAAAAACGGACGAAATCGTGTAAAAAGGGAAGAAAACGTATAATAACGGATGAAAACGAATAAAAACGTAAGAGAACGAAATTTTAAGTTACTTACTAACGACCGTTAATATAAAAGGACTAACGATGTAACGCTAAGCCTAACTGGTACATACAATAACACAAATTCACCTAACTGGCTACATACAATGACAAAAATTCAAAAGGTTTGTGTTACAATGAAAAAAAAAATAGTTGGCTACACACAATGACAACAAGTGTCAAGTTCGATACATTTTTTTGTCATTTTCCCTTTATATTATTACCCAAATGTATTATCTCATTATTTATATGATTTTGTATTGTAAGCCACAAAGACATGGATGGCACCATTAGATAACCATGAAGCACGAGAAGACACAGTGCTGCACTTTTTGGCAAAAGACTTTTTATCTTTGAGGGATCTTTCTATTGACACTACTGTTGAAGAATTTCTTAATGATTTATACACATTAAACATTGTTGAGTGTCCTGCCCAGACTATGTCCATAGCGGCTTATAAAAGATAAAATATAGACTATTTAATAGTCATAGTTCACTGTATATCAATTTTTGAAACTGTAAAAAAATGGATGGTTTTGTAGGAGGCGATTGGTGGCAACATCCTTCCCATCTGTAATGGTGATGGCTACAAGTTTCATGTTGCTGAGAGAGAGGACATTGATGTATATAGCATTTTTTTAAACTTATCAACACACATTTTTGTCTAATAAATGGTATTTTGATATGAAAATAACTTTTTATTTCAGGTAAGGATGTTGGGTTCAGGTAGGCCATTTTTAATTAAGGTACAAAATGCACGTCATATCCCTTCTGAGGTGTCCGTTAAGGAAATGGAAAAGAAGATTAATAGTCTGGAAAGTAAACGGGTTAGAGTAAAACATCTCAAGGTTTTGGATAATCAAATATGGAGCTTAATGCGTGAAGGGGAAGCAGAAAAGCAGAAACAATATGCTGCTTTGGTATGGATATCTTGGTCATTACGAATTTAATTTTTTTTTGTGTGTGTTTTTGTTTTTATAGGTATATAAAGCGCTTGAGCTTTGATTAGTCGTTGCAGAAGCTGCTCAAGGACTAAGGCTTCCTAAAGACGGCGAGTTTTATCACGACGCTCCCTTGATATAGAGAAAATGAGTGTTTTATCACGACGCTCCCTCGATAGTACACTTACCGGTATTACAATAAGCTCAAACTCAAGCAACTACACAAGACAGCAAAGAGTTTGGCGAGCGCGCTGTCGAGGAAGCATTGATAATTTGAATGCAGCATTTTTGTAAGTACATAATGGGAGAAGATCAAAGCAAACATGCCTAATGTTGTCTACAAAGAAGCTTTGTTTAGAATTTTAGTTAACTGTTATATCACTTTAATACATTTTCATTATCTACAACTTTACAAACATACATAAAATTCATAATGTTATAAAAATTATATATGTTGTGTTATTAACCATCCACTAAACCATACAATTATTTATAATTCTTAACAAAAAAAAAAAAAAAAAAAAAACAAAACAAAACCAACAACTAAAACCAAAGAAACAATTGTTTTATAATATTGTTTGACAATTCAAAATAAATGTATTTCGATTAACAAAAACAACAAACAAATAATTATAAGTCATGCCGCCCATTGGGTGGCTGAAAACTAGTATATATATATATATATATATATATATATATACCGCCCGATGGTGGCATGACTTATTTATGGGGACATATTTTATCAGAGCGAAAGAGGACGGGTAAAAAATGGCTAGAAAATATCCAATGAATAAATTAAGTAACGGCTTTCCAGCAGAGATACATTACTTTTCAAAAAGTGACATTGAGCTATAGCCAAATGTCAATAAGTAAAAACCAATAATTGTCAATAAGTAAAAAAACCAATCAAAACCCGACATTGAGCTATAGCCAAATGTCTAGATATGGCAATTTGACCTATTTACTAATGAATAGGTCAATACGGGTTATTATTCATCTCTGTACAAGAACCATTTGTTTTATAAAAAAGCATGAATTATATAAAAATAAAAATAAATTGACGAGTGAAGCTAAAGAGCATTGTGACATGATAACGTAGTTCCAAAATCATTTAAACATTAAAAGGAATGAGAAATACCTTCACACACCTGATGCAATTGCTTCCTTTCATTCGCTTTTTTTGTTTGGCTAAGAGTACTTAACCTTTTTACCTCAAATTATAGGTAATAGCATATAAAAAAGATTATTATGCAAGAGCTTCTTACCAAAAGGGTCTCTTATTAAAGGCAAAATCCAAGTCCTCCTAGGATCTTCTGCCAATCATTCCTAAGATATCTTATGACACAAATAGTTAGTAATATCTTATGACACAAATAGGTATACAAAATCAATTGGCCCGTTTTTATTGTGTTTGTGTTGAGACTTCGGCATTACATACCACCTTCTTAGATCATATTATTAAGATAGTTTGATTATTGTTGTAATCATATTATCTTGTAACAATAATTGACGCCATTAACTATTCATATTTAGCGATTAAATTTGAATAAAAATGAGGTTACCTTTATTGTTAAAGTATAATTATATAATTGGCCTTTTAGTATAAGGAATATGAAAAATTATTTTACTTAAACTAAAACTCCACATAAATGAGTGCTTGCATAATGTTCAAGTACTTAAATCATGTAAGCAGACAAATTAGATTGCTTCCATTATAATGAATAAATGCATCCTTTCGTACAAATAATCATCTGCATCATCTTCTTCTTTAGATTAGTGATCTGTACATCTTATAGTTTCTTCTATGTTGATGCGAATTTTATTCACACTCCAAGCACTCAACGAACACAACACTTTCCGTTCCATTGTTAAAGGCAAACAGATGGGCATCGTCTCCAATGGAAAATGCTTGGTAAATCCTTGATGTTATGCAAGTCTTTCCTACTCCTCCAAAGCTCTTAAAAATCGAGTGATCTACATGCAAATATCTCAAACCAACTACATTAGATGTCATGATCAACGCAGAGTAAAGAAACAATGAAAGAAGTCAAGAACTAAGTTTACTCACCAAGGTTCTCAGTGAAACTTCATCTTGCTTAGGGTCTGTGACGACAAATGCTCCATATGTGGGCTTATCGATCCCATTCCTTGTTGAAGATCTGTGAAATGTAGGTTGCGGGCACTTTAGATAGGTCAAAATGAAAAAATATATTCAAATTTGGTTTTCTTATAAGTCAGTACAGTTGGTTTCGGCAATTTACTTTAAAATTCAGTATGTTGGATACCTTTGCCGCCCCCAGTCTTGAGACGCCCGCGTCTCATTGGTGAACCGTGTCCCTAATTTTTCCTTCTTGCCGACCCATCTTGAATTGTTTGACTGATTTGACTCGGTTACATTCAGTATTGAATTTTTGATCATCTAACATATGTTTGACCACATGTTGCAACATCTCAATTTCATCATATTCAATATCTTATAGAAATGGATCAATGCAATTCTCATAATCTAAAAAGCCACAAGCTAGTAAGCTAATAAGCCTCGAACATTTCCTAATTTATATAATCTCTTAAGCCTAAGCTAAGACACACACACCCTTAGTTATCACAACCAACCATTTTCTTATAACATACTTAAACGATCAACAATCACAAGCCTATATATAAAGTTCAAATATAATAGTAAAAAGGTGAAATGGGTATACCAGAGAAAGTACCTCCAAAGCTACGTGTCGAAACATTGGCTGCTTTTTAAAAAAGGTATTATCTGATCATTGCTCAAAGCCTAAGGGGGTGTTAGGTTTAGCTTATTTGTGGACTAATGAGCTTTTTTAAAACTGAAAAAGCGCATAAGCTAAATTTATCATGTTATAAGATTATCTGTCTAATGTTATCTCTTATTTCTCCACCTGATTGTAGTTGCATTCCTAATAATTAAAATTTTAACTCAGTCTTCGACACTGACCATCATGGTTTTTATGTCAGCTTCTATATAAATCCTTCACATCGAAGCTTTCTTAAACATTTAGTTTGATTTAAATTTTTAATACTAACAAATTGTTCTACGGCTGATACTAACTCTCTAATTATCTGCGCATTAGGCTTTCTGTTTGTAGAGACCAGTGTCTCTAATTTGCTCTTAACAAACTATTATGTTAAATACTCAAATATCCTGTTTTGAGCCAATGTTTGGAACATCTATACGTAAATTGAAAAGAAAGATTTCCATTAAGACATGAAATGCGATAATGATGTACGTAGCGTAACCAAGATAATTTATATGAAAAACTTAACGTAACGAACCTGATAAGTAACATAAGTAAGGTAGAGAGACGCAATTGCTAATTTGTGATAGAAGATTTACTCGATTCACTGTAACTTCATATTGAACTTGCAATTTCAGTTTGTGGGGTCAAAGCAAATGCACATTAGGATTTGCGATTAGGCCTTCATTAGGAATGCTTATTGCCTCTGGAAATTGGACCACGTGGTCTAATGTGATTGCGTTAGACTATCAGTGTATCAACTGTGTGGTTTTGTTTGCCCTCTTTTTTAATCTTGAATTCATGACTAATGGGATATCTGAACAGAAAAGGCTGCTAATTGTGCTTGATCTAATATGACGGTCCAAAAATAACTGCGGATACCAGTCTATAAAGCTATATTGTGAAATTCCTTTTAGCTTATTATCAGCATTTTGCAGCAAACTTGTAGTCTAACATACTGGTACAAATTTTGATGTTGCTTTGCGCCTAATGCAAATGATTTTTTTTGTAAGGTTTGCAAATGTTTTGTTTTCCACACAATATCTATTATTCATATTTCAACTTCACCCCTCATGATATCACTTCCTGTCATCCACACAACATTCATGCACATCTAATTGGATCTGGTTACCAGTCATATGAGAAGAAGCAAAAAATAGAAGATTAGTCCAAATGGTTCTATTAGTAATAGTAAGGCCAGCAAGTATTGTTTTGGGTTGATTTGGAAGAAGAGGAGCCCAAGTGATACAGGCATCAAGTTTAGATTACGCAATATACTTATGAAGAACAATTCAAATGGGCATCTATTGGCAAAGATCAGATGTATATTTGTTGTGACTCTGTACTAAATGAGTCGTATAAATTACTAATTGGTTACATAATCTCTTTCTCCTTATTTCTTGTAGCCAACTGTTTCAACTATAACAAACTGCATAAGAACACATGGTTTCAAATCTAATAAAAACTTGTATGGAGGTAACATGTTTTCATAGCACCATATAAATGCGGTAAGACCTTAATACTACTAACAACACAACCCTGATCTTAGTGTCAAATGGTAACTCTAATTTTAGTGCCAAATAAATGAGTATGATAATTCACCAAGAAAAACCATCATGAAACCTACTAATAGGGTTATCGACCTCTACTTAACTACAGTAAAAGGTTATACTTATAGCATTGGTATATATAATTTTCTTTTGATACAACAGGAACCAATAAAACAAAATGAGACCCCTAGTGTTGTGTTAGATAGTAAAACAAACACCAGCGAACTGAGTTCATCATACGACAAAAAATGACCATTTGTAGCTTTCAATAAATACCTAGAGAAATGAATGCCATAAAACTTATAGTCAACATATACATATGGCGAGTTACACCATAATTGAAATAAAATGAATCTCTGATATTGAGTATAGAATATTCTAGGTAGTTAGGGGTTGTTTGGATGCGCATAAGTGTGTTTTGAAAGTCATTGGTGACTTCTGAATGTTCATATGTAATAATACCACCAGTAGGCCGTAGAGATAGTGTTCAGATGCGGTTTTCTATTTATTATTGTAATAGTCAGCAACAATGGAAATCTTAAGTAACCGAGTAACAACAAGTGAAATAAAAGAATATTGAAAGTAAATAATTTTTATTCAAACCTAGGAAATATTTATATCACTCTCCTGTTCAGATTACTTGTATCCATGTGCTTCCCAAGCGTTTTTTCCTCTTCCATCCATAACTTATTATCAAATTGGAAGTCACGAGTATGAATGATAACTAAGAAAATAAGCTATGCTAAATAGAAAACAGTAGCTCCAACTCTGTTGGCCAGTATAGCAAGCTCATTATAAGTTTGTTGATCTGAAATCGGAAACCTCGCCTCTCTCTACTCAAAGCTGGTGTTGGCTCACGTTGCCACACAGTCTAATAGTGAAACTATAACAACCAAGGTCCTAAGTGGAAATCACTCTCCTATACAACTCACAAACTGCTGCATATCTTTATTTTGTTTTTTTTGGTAACCATGGTCTCCGACCTTTATTATGTTTTATCCAAGATTAAATTTCTATAGTCCAATGCACCATTTTCTTTCACAATTCACAACCACTTCAAGGAAATTATTAAATGCAGATATAAACAACATTTCAAGTTTCCTACAACTGAAGCAAGGTTATGATAGTAGCAATCTATAACCTAGCAAAAGCGGAAAATTGTATATGTATGTTAATCATAGGAAGTTGAAAATAGTACGGACATAAAGAGCAAATTTTTAATTAGCTCGACTTAATATCGTCAATACCTTCAAGTAAATCTCCACCAAAAAATTTATTATGATGGTACAACAAATTTACCTAACATATCAGACTATCTCTTTCGTGTATAATTAACCATCAATAATGAATCAAAAGTTAAACTATGCAAAGAACCCTTGTTACTCCTGAAACAGTGTCAACGTTTTTTCAAAATTGATGCCATCATTTCTAATTGATTTTCACTATATGAGATACTTTTTTATGCACCAAAGATATAATAAACCTAGCTTTGTCAATCTTCACAGTGGTCTGCAACCCAGGTAATAATATATAAATAGTGTCGAGACTAGTATATCAATTCTTTTCCTTAATACGTTTTAAAAAACTTTGCAGAGAAAAAATACCAGGAACATAACGAGGAAACAATCCCGACATCATTTCTTTGCAGGGCAGTAGTAAAAAGCCTCCTCGTATTTGTGCTCGTATACCAACCGAGAAAGCTCTATTGTTGGATTCAATGGCGTGTCCATCTATTACATAAAATAAGTATATAAGGATTTTGTTGTGATACATCACAGTGATTGAATAGAACATAACATAGAGCTAAAATAACCTTATAGGTAATTTCATAATTAGGCGTTCACTGAAAAATACCAGCTACATTACCATGCTCAAGCTTTTTAAAACAATAGAGCATGCTTAACCCCTAATACTTTATAACAAATTATACGTTGAAATTTAAAATGGATAATATGGGTTGAAAATTAAAGGTAAATAAATAATTACAACTCGGTGGATTACCAGCTGAAATAAGCTCATAAGACCTGGACTTGAAGTGAAAGAGCGGCATAACCTGAACATGTAAAGCAAACACTGCAAACTTAGGCATTGCCGACGATCCAACCGCAGCAAATGATTCCATGTATGCAGTTAAAACCCATGTCTTCACATTCTGGCCAGCAACCCAGCCACCAAACTAACGTAAACAATATGTATCCACCCATACTCCAATGAGTTATTAGTCCACGACCTTAACTTGATGTATCCATCATGCTAAAATGGAGGGATACTTTCAGACTTAAAAAGCATGATTCCTGATCAATAAGTGAATGAAAAATCTAAAATGAATATGAACCAAAGTTAATACTAAAATTGAACAAATATAAACCATAGATACAAAGCTCTAATTGGTTGTTTTTTCATCATTCAAGAAGTATAAAGTACAATCCACATCACCAAATTTAACCTGACCACACCTGGAACCCGAATGAAACCCACATATAACACCACAAAATTAGTCCCATTCCTCTCAACAAAACTCATTTTTGTAATAATTGACTACAATATATCACCCAAGGACAAATAAACAAAAGCAAAGAAGGTAGCAACAAAATCGAAACTTGTCATTTTCTTTTGCAAAATCCAGTATCTCATGTTGTAAACCTGAGCTACTACTTGTAAACCTGAGCTTAGGAGTAGTCGAAATTGAAGATGTAATAAAAGGTAGCGCCTGGACAACTACAACACCAACTTCAGCATCCATAATACTACCAGCCAACAAATCCTATAAACCAGAAACAAGTATACCACTAACAGAAAGCCCCTGAGAAGAATCGACACACAACCTCTTAACAAGATTAGAGGATGTGCCAGTAGTTGGTGAATAAGGGTTCTCTTTCCTCTTTAACCGAGGCCCAGAGGCAGTGTCTTCAGTAGCTAGAGCAGTAGCTTCCAAGGCCGATTCATCTCCAGCATTAGCGCCACCATCCTCAGATCCAAAAAGCTCTTTAACACCAGCCTCTAATTCAACCTCAGCACGGGGAGGAGCAATGGGAAGAGTGGAATTGTACGCCTAACAATAGTTTCCAAAAGCCTAGGTTCCCCTTCACGACGACCACGCCCAACAACCCTCACCTTCATAGGATCGGACACATGAATGTAAGCAGTCATATCCATCACTGCACAAAAATGAAGCAGGTTAAAACATAAACAGGCAAGGAAATGAAGAAAAATATACACAAGACAAGATACCCACCCGTTCCGTCATCATTAAGAAATTCAGGGTACGTTTCCTCATCCAAAGGATAAAAACGGCTTAGGCCAACCCAGCAGAGGAATGTATCAAGGAACTTCCAAAATGGGCAGGATGGGCAACCAAAGTCGCATAATCGTCCATATTAAATTCATCAGCGCGAGGAACGGGTCCTTAAAAAGATTTCTATTGGCGTGCCATGGAAACAGAGTAGGACAAGCGAAATCATCAACCCGAAAAAATGATCATTCCAACTCTTTAAAGAGTCAAGGGGTTTAATATAACAGACGGAAGCGCCATCACGTTTAATAAAGGACATCCACCCTTTATTTTTCGAATTAACATAAAAATAGCGAAATAATCCAACAATCGGAGAAATACCATGAACGCGGCACAAGATTTCAAAATGAGAAACCTTAGCCGCACCTATAGCAGAAAGCTGAGTAATGTTAATATGATAGTATCTAAGAAGATCCATAAGGAAAACCGATAGCGGAAGGCAGAAGTTTGCAAAATCAAAAAACCAAGTGTACAGACCAATCTTATTCCTAGGACGTTCATGCATAGTCTGGTTGGGTGAAGGAAGCTCTGGGTGAACTTCGGGAGGAATATGAAACCTACCGCAAAAGGTTTCAAAGGCTTCTCGGGTAAGATGACATTTAATATCAGTAATAGTACCCATGACGGAAGAATAAAAGTCAAGATCTAACTCGGTAAGCGGACAGATCCTCTTTTAAAAAGAAAAGTGAAGCAGCACAAAGTACATAAAACAAGATAATGAAGAAATTGCGACAATGGTGAAAAAACGAAGAAAGAAAAGTGAAATGGTAAGGCAAAGTATTTATACTAGCGGTATATTCAGCCTAAGATAACATAAGATGATTACACGTGTTGGCGACAATCTAGTTAAACGGATAGGATCAAAAGTAAAAGATAAGGATGACAACACGACGGGTGGGCCACTCGGTCAAATCATTCAGAAGATGAAAAGCCCAAAAGTGTCCACGTCGCACGTTCCACCTACCAAGAAAGAAAGCGTCAGAGAGATGCTTCGAAAGCGCGGAAGAAAAACCGTTAAGTTACCTTAAGTCTAGTAAAATTCACCGCACGCGACAAACGAACCACACACAATGAATAAACTAGAATGGGGGGACTTGATGACGTATAGCACGTACAACATGCCTATTGGGCTCAACTTGTGCTATACGCATTCCGGTCCCAGGCCCAACAACAAGACAACCACAAGACCGGATCGCCAGTAAGCCCAATAACAAAATTGGCTATGGTCCGGACTCAAAGACGCACGCAGAATACTTAGCGGACCAAACCCATGGCGCGAAGGTGTTCTGTGTCCGCATCCACGATTACTGCGGCACCTTGCCCGACAAGGGTCCCACTCCGGCAACTAACTTTTATAAGCGAAATGTTAGGAAACCCTAGCATTAGCCTCGCCTATAAAAAGAGTCCTAATCCTCTCATAAGGTACAATTTTTCTTACATAATAACACACACACTTTTATTCTTTGACAAGAATGTATACTTACTCTCACGCCTGAGCTTAGTCGTGGGGTCCGTCCTCACGGTAAGGCTAACGTTTTGCTTTCATTCGTGCAGGGATCCAATCTATCACTTGGCTTAGTACATGATTCAACCCATCGGTAGCTTGTTGGCCCGACCCAACACGCGTTCTATACACATATAAATTTCAACTCGTCACACTTTTTGTACTAACATTGCTTATTGCATTTTTATACAATAGACAAACTTCTACTTTAATTTGCAAGTAAAATACGCTTTATTGAATAAACACTTTTAAACATTTTCTAATCAGCTGAAAAAGTATTTGATTAAGTAAAAGAAATAAATAATAAGAAACGTTGACAATGGATTTTAGATGTTTAACAAGGTCAGAATCAGCAGTAGGTTCGTGAGAATGCTCTACAACAAATTCATCACACATAACAACTACTAATATTAATAAAAACATGAATATAACTAATACGAAGTAAGGTTGGTCACAGTCGACCGGAGGAAATCGGTTGGTCACCGAAAAATTTGACCCACGACCGATGTTAACATCGGTCGACATGGTTGTGGGCTCGGGTCATCACATCGGTCGACAATCAATTTTTTGGGACATCGGTTCAAAAAACGACCAAATTAATATTGCTCGTCCTTTTTTTTCTCTTTTTTATTTTTATTTTTTGAGTTTTATTTTTTGAGAGGGTAAATAATTTTGAAGGTGATGTGTTTTATAAAGATTGAAAGGTTCGTGGAGGAAAAAAGAATGCAAACATAAACGCATATTGATGAAAAACACAAATTACATTGAACAAGTAACTGAAAACATGAAATACATAATACGCTTAAACATAAAAAACTATAACACATACTGATGAAAATAAAACTACTAAAACTTAATAAAACGAGTCATCTGAGTCCCAACTCTCAGAACTTTGAGAGGAATAAAACTCGCCATTAACGAGCCGAGTATCCATTATGTCAAAGTAGTTATCTTGAAGATACTGAGCTTCCCTTGCTTGTTCACGACGAGCGACTTCTCGCGTGCTCGCTTCTTCCATAATCTCCTATAGTTTTCTTCGTCTTGTTCAAGTTGATGAAGGAAGCCTCACTTAACCCGAATGGGTTGTTTTTAAGATCCACCTGTGGACTGTTCACATGTGGAGTTGGAACAATTGGATTGTTCAGAGGTGGAGTGTTTAAAAATAGGTTTTCCGGTTGGAAAACCGGAAAGACATTTTCAGGTGGTGTTGAGTAAACTTCAACTTTTTCTGAATTTGAAAAGCTAGTTGGAGGAAACTGTGGTGAAGTTGAAAAGCTTGTTTCCGGAAACTTTGGTGGACTTGGGAATTGCTGAGAAAAATCTTTGCGAGACATTTTTGTGTGTGAATTGTGTGAGTTGTGTGTGTAACTTGTGACTGGTAGGGTTGTATATATAGTGTCATCAAGTAGCTGTGATTTTGAATTTGAATTTTAAATAATCCCGCTCCTATTTGAATTTGAATTTTGAATTTGAATTTGAAATTTGAATTTGAATTTGAATGATGTTTCATGCTCTTCCTTAGGCATCAAGTAGTTGTGATTAATCTATAGTGTCATTTACTCTTTACTCTTTTAAGTATTGTAATGTTTATTTTAATTTAGTATTGTAATGTTTATTTTAATTTTAATGAATTAAAATTTAATGTTTTAAATGTTTGAAAAAAAAAAAAAAAAAAAAAAAAAAAGCGTCGGTCATCGATCGTGGCATCTGGTCGTGTCGGTCGTGGGGAGAGAAAGCTGATGTGGCACCTGGTGACCTTGGTCATGTCTGGTCACGATTGTGTCCAGCCTAAGAGTTAAAGAGAAGTTGAACTAGGTGGGTTTGGCAGAGGGTTTAGAACTGTAGTCATGAGTGAACTGCACTTCCGACGGTTGTTCAACGGAAGGTTCAGCCGAAGCTTGAGACGATGACATGGCGGAAGAAGAACAATGGCGACTAATTAAGAAACGACGTCGTTGTGGTAAAGAAACAACAACCTGTGATATGAATCTTCGTAGCATTTTGCTGGTTGTGGACTAGTGGTGAACGAACCTTTGAACTGAACACACACACACTGATGGGTTTTGTTTCTGAATGTTCTGAGTTTGTGGTTGGCGTTATTGGTTAAAATAAAAAATAATCGTAAATTGAAAAGAAAATAAAAGTGGGAAGAAGATGAGGGTATATTAGTCATTTCGCAGGGCTTTGACCCTTACTAACGAAAACAATAATGAGCGTTAGTGAAAGGGACATAATTTGTGCAAAAGTGTGAACATCAATGACATTTTTTGTAATTAAAGTTTGGAATTGGCATAGGGTGCAAAAATGAGATACCGCAATGACATTTTTCTAACTTACCCTATAAAAAGTGAATGTGTATAAATCAATACCTTTATACTAGCAGGGTATCCGCGCGTTGTCATAGCGAGTATCTTGTAATCAAAACTTCTGCGAACAATATTATTTGATTTCATAATTTTTGTGATAATACTTTACGTATGGCAAGAAATTTAAGGAATAACTTTATAGCACACTATCTCATATAAATATGGTAGAGTACCCGTGCATCGTGATGCAATGATTATACAAAAACAGTAGTTAGTAGTATTACGAAGTTGTGACGATTGATAGTGAAAGGTACTTACTAGTCATTTTTCATACCATATAAACCACCTGGAGGTCTCAGGTTCAAACCTTGGAGAAAAAATTAATCGCCATGTGATATTCAAAAGCTATTCATTTTTTATACCATGTAAACCACATGAAATCTTTCATAATTTGACATGTACGATTCTTTTCAATCGAATTTAAGTGTTTGAATTATGATGACCATATTAGTAGCTTGTTTCGTTTGTACCTTATGGTATATTAATTGTACTTTTGAATGACGTGGTATTTTAAGGCTAATATTAATCGTAGGTATTGTATATATTATTAAATAAAGATAAGTTTATTATTTGCACATTTAACTTTAGAGTAAAGATCATTTATATACCATACATTATTTTATATATTAAGGGATTAATCTTCATTCTCCATCTCTCCTCCATCTTTATTTGATCTAATGGATGAGATTAATCCCAACAATTTAAAAAACCCACTTTCATCTTTTTTCTTCAAATATTAATATCTTTCAAACCGTTAATCGTTAAGTGGAAAAAAAAATACTATTACGACGAGCATTTAATTATCTTTCTATAGTATACACTTGGATATCCTTTCGAAATTTTCTTTTCGTGTTTTCACGCTTTTTTTTACATTTTTCATTTTTTTACGTTACTGAAATTTGCATGAAAAAATCACATGTGATTAACACACTAATATGAATATCACATGTGATATTAGTGTTAAATCACATATGGCATATGTGATTTAACACTAATATCACATGTGATATTCATATGTGATATTCATGTGATACTCAAAAAATAAAATAAAAAGAACGTGAGAAAAACAATATTTTTTTCTTTTTTTGAAAGTATAACAAAGTGCCGGTCTATAAAAAGATAATTAAATGCTCGTCGTGATAGTGCAATTATTTTGCCTAACGATTAACGGTTTAAAAGATATTTAAATTATAAAATAGGTGAAATATTGAAATGCTTTTAATCTCAGCCATTGAATTCTTTTTAAATGAAGGGTGGGGATGAGTCCCTTGGTATGTAAATAAATTTTGCTATGTAAAATAACTCTCCTCTCAACTTTATTATTCATATTTTTAAATTGTTATTTTTGTGATTGAACGATTTGTACAATATACTATATTACAATATTTGTATTGCTTAGTGTTGGGAATTATGCGAAGAAGGATTTTACTGTCAATCTTTAGAAGGATTCATTGAAATAGAAGCGTAATCTGTTCAAGAAGAGATTCTATTGAAGTATAAAAGCCGTGCTGTGTATCTCATTGAAGAGTGGAAGCTGACTAGGATCTGCACACGCTTTATTAATTATATGCTAACCCATCATTATTCTTGAACTGCCCGAGGTTAGCATGGGTATTATTGTACTGCTCAATATTGTTTAAGTGTTTAGTCATTAAATGCATGCTTGCATGCTTAGTCGATTGAGTAGTAATAGTTTAGGGTTCCTTGTCTATAAAAGGAACTTCATAGTTTGTAACAGATAACTCATTCAAAACATAGAGTTTCAGTTGATAAAAGATCCATAGAGGATCTAAGTGTTCTTAGTTATAACAACTTGTATTTACATTCCGCTATAGAATACTAGTTGTAGAGATTTTCCATTAGTTTGCTTATGATTACATAGGCAACACTAACGATCCACGAGTGCTCAAGATCATCAAGGTGCATGCGTGTTCAACAAGTTTAACAAGTGGTATCGAGCCTCGGGAAAGTCTCTACGATCATCGAGAACCATATTTACCTCACCCCATACAACCAAAACACATTCACCATGCTCGGGCGATGATGAATCGAAGTCACCAACAACAACATCAAAACACCACCTCTATGCAAAGAACTTAGTCTCTCCAACAAGAATGGTAAGTTTCCTTATCTCGAAAAAGGAAGAATATGATCATGGACAATGAAGATGCAGAAGCTGGATCTCAATATTGATTAGAATCTTTGGGAGATTGTGAAGAAAGGAAGCGATCGAAGAAGACTATCCTGATCTTGATGGTAAGTTTACCATTGCTCCTCCCAAAGCTCGCCAAGAGATTCTAGGCGTGCAAAGAGAGCACAAAGTGAGAACCATCCTTCAAGCTATTCACGAAGATCACTTAGGTGATTTTCACCACATGGATGATGCAAAGGACATATGGATGGCGCTTAAAGCAAGGTTCGGTGGAAATGAAGAGTCCGGAAGAATGAGGAAGTCCATCTTTGAGACAACACTTTCAAGAATTCAATATCTCGAAGAAGAAGGTATCCACAAGGGATCGACGGGTTTCATAAGATTACGAGTCACCTAAACCAATGAATGCAAAACCCGACAATGATGATTGCAATTCAAAGTTCCTTCGATCTTTGCCTCCATCATGGTTACATGTAAGTATAGCCCTTAAAGCTAAAGGTGGTGGACATGCTCACTTTGATGAGTTGTACAACAAACTCAAATCTCTTGAACTCGATGTCGATCTCCCTACCGTGCATCCTCTTACGGTCATCTGACCTTTGTTGGGACATCTCACTCTAATATGATGATGCATGCTCCAAGTCCAACTTACTTACCATCATCATCTTATCGTCCCACTCCATCATATCCTCAAGCTAAAGCGGTAGTATATTGGAGGATGTTCTTCATTCATTTGTTCTTGATTATGATACTCGTGACATCTTGTATATGAAGATTTTGACCGTGTGGACCCACTTGAGATGGAGGAGATGAAGGCGAAATGGCGGTGGCCATGCTTTCGATGAGATATCAAAGGTTTGAAGAGAAGTCGGGAAGAAAGTTTGGCTTCAAGGAAAGGATCCACTCGTTTTGACAGGAGAAAGGTCAAGTGTTTCTCTTGTCACCGGATGGGTCATTCTCAAGGAATGCAAAGACAGGGAAGAGTGGAGAGGAGCTAACTACAATTCCTATCGGCAGAATCGGAAGGAGCTAGCACTTCAGACTCTTGTCACCTTGGATGAACAGTCAACTGGGTCGCTCATGAACCCGTGAATGAGGAAGTCACGATCTGAGAGAAGCTTGGATTGTTGGCAAGATGTACTTGAGAAGATAGGCATGATCAATTTGCCTTGATGGGACTCTCGGTACACAATCGTATATTTGGTTGTAGTGAAAGATACAATGAACTTAAAGAAGCTTATGATACTATGAAACCTAAATACAATGAATGATATGTTGATAATGAAGCTTATAAACTTTCGTTAAAAACATTAGAAAGACAAAAGGTATGGTTTCAAAAGAATCGATAGCTTATGAAGAAAAGATAAAGGGTTACAAATTGATCTAGATATTGCGACATTAACTTAAAACGCACCGAAAAGGAAAAAGGTGATGCTATTGTCGAGAATCTAGAGCTTAAAGAGAAACTAGGCGAGGAAATAGCTAGACATAAACAATGGTTAATATCGGTGACAATCTAGCTAGAGAACTCTATAATAGTCGGTGAGTGAACTCGGAATAGGTTTAGGCTTTCAAAAGTATGTAGGATTGGAAGCTAGACAAGATGGGCGTAAATCTACACTGCAGCTTAGCACATTTTAAAAAGGAAGGTGATTTACATGTCGTCCCGGACCTATTAGAGGTGAATTCATGCCCACCGACACGTCAATCATCGTTGACTTTGATGGATCACACCATCTCGTATGGCAAAAGTCAAAAGACTTGCCGGACACGATGCTTCATCTTATGACTTTGTCTCTTTCTCTCGACAAAGGACAATTCATCGTATCAAGGGTCTACTTCCAAGTGTGATTCAAGTGATAAGTCAGACCTTCCCAAGCCCTCACCTGAGCCTACACCCAAGCCTGCACCCAAGTCTATCTACAAGCCTTCTAGGGTAGCTACTGAGGAATCTACTTCCAAGCCTGTTTCCCCTGAAGACTTGTCCTTTAAATCTTTGCATAATATGTCTGTTAAAAACAATTCCTTTAATGTTTCTGGTTTAAGTACTTCTACATGTAATAGAACATCTGCTTTGTTGAATAAATCTTCCAAAAGGAAGACATGTTTTGTATGTGGAAGTAAACTTCATTTAATTAAGGATTGTGATTTCTATGAGCAAAGATTGGGTGTATGTGCTAGTCAGCAGAAACCTAGACCTGTGTGGACCAATGTTAAGAATATTCCACCTTATGTCCCACAAGCTACTTATACTGACTCTTCTTGGAGGAGATCAGCTAATAGACCTTATGTGCAGCCTACTAGCACATTCTTTAAACATGGTTATTGGCCTGCATATGTTGACTCTATGAATAATGGGAAAGGATGTTGGGGTACTGCTGTCAAGTCCTCAGCAGGTTGTTCTTGGAATGATAAGGGACCTAAATTTCAATGGAAACCCAAGAACAATGGTGGTTCTCTCTCTCTTCTGTTAGATACCCTTAACTGCAAAGTTTAAGGGGAGGCATAGGCCTCAGGGGAGGATTTAGCAGTAAACTTTGTATCTCTTTGTGCATATTTTGTTTGCTAACACTTAATTGCTATTGTTTTTAGTCTGTTTTGTCTCTGTTTTGTTCTTGTGTTTCTCTGAGTTTGTTTTGCAGAATGCCCTGTTCAGTTCAAGTTCATCAAGTGTGGTCCTTTGGTATATGGTCTAGTAAGCTTAAAGCTTGTTTCCTCTGCGGTCATGCATATCCAGCCATCGAGATAGAAGGAATGGGTGGTTATGCAAGATTTTACAAACGCATATCCAGCATCTAGTGTGAAAGATGTGAGCGATCATGCATATCCAACAGCCCATTAGATGTTGGAATAGATGATATGAACTAGATTAGGATTAGTAGATCATGTAAAGCTCTTTTCTTGTAGTTGCATTGAAGTTGATTGTAAGTTGTGTCGTAGTCGTAATTTGTATGAATGAATGAACAATTTTAACTTCAGAACTTGTCTTCAGTACTTTATCTTCACGAAGATGCTAAGGATCAAAATGGAAAGATGGATTGATGCAAACGATGATGATGACGATGACCACACATGGTGTTGAAGAAACATAAAGTTTCGTTTGTGCTTCATCTATCGATTTCAACCAAAATGCAATCCATCCACCTTCCTTTAGCTCTTCCTCTATACGATGAGTGAAGTTGCACCAAAACTTGGCGCAGGTAGAGCGAGCACCACCTCCCCTTCGGCTCGAGGCCTTTGTTGAGGTTGAGGTGCCGGAGGTTGGGAGTAAGAAGTTATCTCGAGTGGGTTCCTCCGAGTCATCGAAGACTCACTGGATCCACTACACCGTCATCTTCGTAAGAAGGGAGAAATGGAGATGTCAGGGCTAGGTCGGTGGACATGACCAAAAATGCAGAAATCACCGGATGATGATGATGATGGAGAAGAGGTTGGGTTAACAACCTCTGGTTTAGTACTCATGGTTGATTGTGGTTAATTTTGGAGCATTGTTGAAATTAGGGTTTGTGATGATATTTGGGGGTTTTTGATGAAGAGAAGTATGCATTGGGATGATTAAATAGACGGATGCAAGGGTTAATGCAATTTAATGCGATTTAGTTGGCACTGTAATTCTAGAATCCTTCCGAAGATATTCTAGTCTTGGGGTGGTTTCTGCCGAAGCATATAATTTCAGCAGATTGGCTATGTGTTTCTGCTGAAAGCGTTAATTTGTCGTTGGTCAAGTTGAAATACACGTAGGATATGGTCAACTAAAGTTCTCATACTTTTGACTATATTCTTGGTAACGGTTACCATTCCTCTAAACGCATTTCTTCCACTTCAAAAGAAACAATTCCTCTTCGCTCAAAAATCATAACCCTAAAATCACATATCTCATGGCTCTTCAATTCAAGAAAGATCACAATCAAGTTGCATTTACGGTAAAGCAAAGGCGATGAATTGTATGAACCAATGGTGGAGTTCTGAGCGGTCCAAGATTCACTTTGCCCTAACACATTCCCCGATGCGATTTATGAATCGTTGGTTAAACAATTTTGGGAATCGAAAACGAAGTGAAAGTAGATTGTTGCTTTGATTGATGAAACAGAGCACGTGGTGACGGAGGACCCGATAAGGAGAAAGCTTAGTTTGGATGATGTCGATGGGGTTTATCACTTAAATCTGAGGTGATTCTCTCGGGCTAAGAGCCATTGGGTATCAAGGTACAAGAACGGACATATGGTTGAAAAAGCATTTTTGCCCAATGTGGAGATTTTAGTTCACACTCGCTTCAAAGGCATTAGCAACAAACGGAGTGTGGGCTCAATTTCACGCAATTGGCTTGTGGTATTGTGTGTCTATCTCAAGGATAACTTATAATTTTTCTAAATTTATTTTTGATAATATGGTTGAAAATATAAATAGGAAACAACATAAGTTTTTAATGTACCCTAGATTCTTACAAATAATCATAGACACCTCTACCCAAGTCCGTGCCTTTAATCCCATAGAGCTCTTTCGGCTAAACTATTTGCCTCTATGAGAACTAACTTTGGGGCACATCATCCGTTGTCGTAGACTATGTTGCCTCATGGCAATGAGGCTCTTGATGAGGAAAATGTTCGATATCCCAACCTCTTCAAATGTTGCTACTGATGGCAATCCATCAGTTAATATAGATGAGG
The DNA here is from genome assembly GCA_022545495.1 of Chrysanthemum lavandulifolium. NCBI lineage: Eukaryota > Viridiplantae > Streptophyta > Magnoliopsida > Asterales > Asteraceae > Chrysanthemum > Chrysanthemum lavandulifolium. Next base: position 308,174,536 of record CM040239.1, on the reverse strand, counting down.
GTCCCTCTTTTACTGCTGAAGCATCTCATATTGCTCCTGACCATTCTCCACCTGTACCATCACCCAGACCGAGTCCACCACCTACACAGGCTTCTATTGATGAGTTTGAGTCTGGCCAGAACAGGATGACCACACCCAGTCCTTAAAGGGAACCTTTTGATGAAGTACCTCCTCATTTTGAGCATGACCATATTTCCACCGAAGGTCCAATGAAACTCCCATTACCACGAGCATTACTGTGGAGCCGAGGACCTATTACTCTTTCATCTGCCTATGCTCTTGTTAATGGGTATGCAGCAGAGGTGACTGATCTAAAAAAGGAGCTTACAGAGACCAAGTCTTCTCTTGGTGATAAGATTGAGGAACTGCAGAAGAAAGTAAAGGACCTAGAGGATCGACTTGAAAAGAGTAGCAAAAGAAAGTTAGTCATTTCTTCTGATGAGGAAGATGAGGAATCTCGGCTTGCTTCTCTTAACATCTTAGCTGATGTGGCTCAAGAGATAATTGTTCCATATTCAGTTGATGTTGAATCATCAAAAGTTAAGGCACCAATTCGGTTCACTAGGAAGAGGAGACGATCTGATTTGGTTAAGGATTCTGCTGTAGTCTCCAAGAAACCAAGTGTTGACAATACTACATCTGCTGAGGTTCAAATGGAGGACATTGCATCTCGAACTCGATCATCATGCACTGCTCAAGAACCATCATGTCCCACCCTTCAAAGAGATGATCCAAGAGTATCTCATGTTGAAAGAAATTTTGATTTGGATCCCGCAATCGATATCCTTACCTCACCGTTGAAGATCTCTCTCAAATGTTTCTTACGTAGTTCAAATTAGTGATTCTCTCCACCGATGTTGTTCATGAGTCTACTAATAAAGAGAAAGGTGTAATGATTGAAGATGAGCTTGGTCTAGATCCGTATCCGAACAAGAAAGGAGAGGACAAGAAAGGTGTTTCTTGAGTTTGCGATCGAGAAGAAAAGTGAAGAAGTGGCTAAACAAATTGCAGACCATTCTACTTCTTCTTTGCCTCCTGAGAGACGAAGAGAATTGGATGAGTTAGCTACTCAGATGCCTGCTGCACAATGGGATGCTCTTACTAAGCAAACCACTTCTAATCCTACACTTGCTCAAAGTATCTTAGGTGCGGACTTTGATAGTGAAAATTTTGTGGCTCGAATGATGGAGCTTGGAGAACAAAGGAAACAAGAAGCAGCTGCGAAAAGGAAAGCCCAGAGCATCAAGAATAAGGCAAGAGAGAGACCTCATCAAGCTCAAGAAAACAGAGATGAGGATTGCAAGTGAAAAATCAAAGTTGTATTGTGCTTAACCGTGGTTTATCAATGAAGCAAGTCTTGGCATTACCGATGCAAGATTGTTTTACTTGTACAATATGATTATGAAGACTTCTTATTCGCTTAACACCATCTTCCAACTTGAAAAGAATTGTTGGAATGAAGTTGCACCAAAGGCCAAAAGACCCAAGTTTGTTGAGATAGTGGATAATTTTGATGATATTCCACCTAAGACGATCTCTCAAATGGTTTCTTCAAGCAACTTCAAGCCACTCCTTCGTCTCGACAAGGTTCCTTCACGAACCATCGGTTGTTTCAAGCACCGCTATGCCCTCATCTAACCCAATGTGGCATCTGCCGCAAAAGAAAGTACTGGTTGGGAAGATGACCAGTTACTTCACGAACCTCATCGTTATTTCAATAAGCTTCTCTGTAAGTCACTAGCTCAACTAAAAGATCTCATCTCACGAACCGACCACCATTTCCTCTCAAGCACCAAATTTACAAGCTCTTGCTCCTTCGTGGGATCTTCCGATACGAAGGAGGTAGTTCGATTAAGGAAGCTAAAACCACAACCGTCAAAGCTAAAAGGCAAGAAAGGTCTTGGAAAGAATGCATGCCCTTCGTGATGATGTCTCACCTAAATCCACATCTACTTCTTCTAGTCCTACTACTGATGTTAATGAAGAAACCAAAGATATTCCATCTTCGGAAATGTATGCGCTCGGTAGAAGGATGAAGAGGATGGCAAGAGAAAACTCACATCTCGAGAAGATCCGTGAGAAAAGCGAGGACTCATGCATCAAGAATACGCCATCACCCAAGCATGTTCCTTTGGATCTAAAGGTCGATGACTCAACCTTTGTTAAAGAATGGTCTCGCCATCGATTTTCCCGAGGATATCAAAATGTGTTGGTCAAATGGTCTCGATAAATAATGAGATGAATGTCATTCATCGATTGATTTAAACTTCAATGGAGTTCACCTTTTGAAGGAAATACCCATTTAGTAGAAAGCGGCGATATACTTACTCAGACACTCGCCACCAAACATTATCGCAATATCGCACCACAAGGTTGTGGGATGTGCTTATTGGGAGATCTTCATGTCCCGATTGACTCTCAATCTCCCAATGGTAAAGGGCATTTCATTTGGAAGAACTCACATCCGTGGCGTGTTGAGTCTCGAGATATTATCCCCACTCGTGTGCATGTAGTTGAGACAAAGGGTGGAATCACAATCCGCATGTTTGTTGAAAGAATTTATCCATTGTCCAAGAGACTTATGGAACGGATGTCAGGTCGTAACTTGGAAATTCCTCCGGATCCAGCGGAAATGAAAGACAAGACGCCGAACGATCGGTTGGATTGATCAAGGCTCAACTTCGCAAGCTCAAGTCGCATCTTCATAATGAACGCGGTAATCTACATTGTCCTTTGTTATATGTACATCGTTTGTGTTGTTTATTTTCTTTGTTTGTTTGTTAGTTTTCCTAGTTAAAAAAAAAAACTAACTTTCTCTTGCAGTTTGTTGTCTTTGTTGATGGTTTTAACTCACCGGATATACCTTGTGTATATCAAAGAGTTAGCTAGTCCAAAGGGTATGCTTTGGTAAAGACACATCAAATCATTGATAATCGTAATGATTTGCTCAAAATCATAGGGTATGCAACCACCCATGCTTAATTGTCGAGAGTTGTATGGTCATCAATTCACCATGGCATATTCCTTGTTGGAATCCAAGAATTTGCTAGCCCACAAGTATATGGCTTGTGGTAAAGGCAATCGAATCCATATTTGGTTATCAATTCACCAATTCTAAGAATTGACTAGTCCCGAGCAAACGGCTACATGTAAAGACACATCAAATCTGTTTATATAGTTGCCGATTTGCTCATAAATCGATGGTTATCAATGTACCATAGTTTCGGACTTAAACATCCGCTACCCCAAGAGTGATGGCTATTGGTAAAGAGACATCAAATCCATTATTTTCAATGATTCACCTCTCATGAGTTAACACACCGGATGTGATGAGAATAGTATGCAACTAATGAGTTTTGAATTTTGATGTACATTATGTCTTTTGTTGCCGCAAAGACCGGCGTTTCAAAGTTTGGTCATCATAGAGATGAGATTATTATTGGTTCTTTACTCTCGATGTTTGAGAACAATCCTCTAGTATCTGCAGCCTCTAAAGATCTATCATAGGTTAGGAAGCGGAACTTAACCAAGTCAAATTCCGTTTAGGGAGGATTGTTGGGAATTATGCAAGAAGGATTTCGGCATCAATCGCCAAGGATTCATTGAATAGAAGCGTAATCTCAAGAAGAGATTTCACTAAGTATAAAAGCCGTGCCGTGTATCACAAGAGTGGAAGTCGACTAGGATTTGCACACGCTTTATTAATTATATGCTAACCCATCATTATTCTTGAATTGCCCGAGGTTAGCATGGGTATTATTGTACCGCTCAATATTGTTTAAGTGTTTAGTCATTAAATGCATGCTTAGTCGATTGAGTAGTAATAGTTTAGGGTTCCTTGTCTATAAAAGGAACTTCATAGTTTGTAATAGATAACTCATTCGAAACATAGAGTTTCAGTTGATAAAAGATCCATAGAGGATCTAAGTGTTCTTAGTTATAACAACTTGTATTTACATTCCGCTATAGAATACTAGTTGTAGAGATTTTCTATTAGTTTGCTTATGATTACATAGGCAACACTAACGATCCACGAGTGCTCAAGATCTGTCAAGGTCTGTCTGTGTTCAACAAGTTTAACACTTAGTTTAAGTTTAATAGATGTTTTTGTGACATCTAATAAGAAAAAAAAGATTCCACTATATGTAGTTAATATGATGGAGTCATTCATTGGTTTATCTAGAGGTGTAAACGAGACAAGACAGCTCGCAAGTTATTTAAGATCGACTGGTAAATAACTCAAAATTGACTCGATATAATCGATTCTAGCTCGACCTCAAGCTACTCGGGTATACTTTCATGCTGAGTTTGAGCTTTAAAATACTTGACTCGTGAAGCTCGCGAGCCTTATTGAGTTTCAATTAAATATGTAGTAACACTTTTACTCTTTTATATACATGTGTTTACTTAAATTTTACAAAAATCGAGTCAAGTTGAGCTTCATATGTCGAGTCTCCATCGGGTTCGAGCTTGAATGTGGAAATAATCGAGCTCAAATCGAGTTTCGAGCCTAAGTTTTTGATAACGAGTTGAGCTTGAGCTTGAAATCTAAAGGTCGACCGAGCTCAAGTTTTAGCAGTCAAGTCGAGCTTGAGCTTTACATTGTCCGCTCAACTCGCTCGTTTACATCCGAGGTTCATGTCGTCGCCAATTCGGAATTTTTGTGTATGTATACACCCAATTATACATTTGACCTCTTCTATGATCATTTTAGGAACTATAATTAATATCTTTGCGTTGAAGGGTATTCCACTTGAGATTACAATTAATGGTTGATAGGAAGGTAAGCTTATTTTCTTCATTGAAGAACATGATACGATACAACTAGTGATTATGACGTACAATTAACTATAAAAATGTTTCGACATGTTAAAAACGAAACAAACAAAATAGTCGTCAATTTGTATGGATCAAGTGGCCTTGCCCGACTTCATGGTTAAGCATTAATGTTAAAAAACTCAGAGTGGTCTAGTTAGTTGCAAAAGACTTTTAATTATCATCATTGAGATCTTAGTGTGTGAAGAATTTTGAAGTGGTCACGTCACTCTTTTTAAAAATAAAGATTTTACATGATTTGAGTGTGTAATGGTGAGTTAAAACCCGTGAATTAGTCGGCCGAAATGTTTAGTTGCAAACATTAAGCTAAGGAACCAACCACTAGCCTTTATTTGATCGTCAAATAGGCAATTATCCTAATTAATAGCGAGTTTAGGCTTCTGCTGTTAGCTAATAAAGGAGCTAGATTCCTGACCCATTGGCTTAGGCCCATTTAGCACCTAAGGTTTGTTCATTAAGGTAATCTCATAATTTCAGCGTGTATTTGATTTCTACATGATATCAGAGCTAGCTATGTATCTTTTACAAAGCTATGTATCTTTTACAACATATAGAGACACATATTGAATCAGTGGTCAGTGGTATGGTAGGCAATATGTTATTTTGGATCAATCGAGAGTATTTGAATAAATTACATATTTGCTATTGGTATTGGTTTGACGGTTTTAGAGGTGACAAAATGTGACTAAAAACAAAAATACGAATTTAATCAAGAAATTTTTAAAGATTTAATACATTTAACCCATTCTTTTTGAAATAGACATATAAATTTATTAAAACTTAAACAAGACTAACAGACATTTTTTTCCTCAATTGTAGAACATTACGATCGCTTTAAAGAAATATTTTTTATGTAATATATTTAAGTTTTTTTTAATATAAATAAGATATTATGTTTAAGAAATTTATTTCGTCGTTTTAGATCTTTTATTAAGCGATTTGTATAATATGTGCCCGTTTGACCCGTGCCCGTTTAGCCCGTGCCCGTTCTAGCCCGTGGCCGTTTAGCCCATGCCCATGTCCGCCCGTTTTACCACCTCTAGACGGTTTCGTCAACATCTTTTAGTTATGTGGAATTAATTCTTAGATTGGGATTTTGGTTGCCGTTTGATTTTAATTGGAGACCTACACGACTGGGTTTTATATTCTTTTCTATTTTGGTCGTACGGCATAATTTTGTTTGGTAATTATGCCAGTGGTTTGGTAACTAGTTTTATAGGATTAGATTTGGAGAATTGGTATACTAGGTCCGATTTCGGTTTCTAGTATGTTTAAGTTTCGATGGCTGATTGTTCGTGATATTGGTATTTGCATCGGATCGTAATGAATTATTGTTGGCTAGTTTGGTTTTGCAATGGTGTTGTTGATAGTGATATTACAATCTTAACTAATCCAAGTACGTATTGAGTAGTTACGTGTTACATCTAGCTATCAACAATTTACTTTAGTTCTGACCTGTATGTGTTTTGTTATGCACATCACATAGTTCTTGGTTCCACCTAGTTATGTCTAGTTTTATATCTGTTTGATTCCACCATGTATCTAGTTCCGCCTGATTTCACGTTGCCTGATTTAGCTCTGGTTTTGTGTGATTGTTGCACCTGTCTGGTTTTGTCTTATATTGATATGTACCTTCGTGCTTGTTCTACTCTTTTCTTCTTGCTTGATTCTTTATTCTGCGCCTGTTTGAATCTGTTACGCATCTGCAACTGCCAGTTATGCTTTGTTTCTTCTCCATATTTGTGGCTCTGCTCTGGTTATGCATTTGATTTTGGTTTTGCATTGACTTTGGTTTGTCTGTTTTAAACCTGACAGATTTCACAATGTTAATAGTGTGTAGTTTGGATTGCATCGGAATGAGACTCCATCTAGCATCGAGTTCAAACTTTGAGACGCTTTGTTTTGCGTTTATTTTTCATTTTTGCTTAATTTTTCATTTGACAAACTCTCAATATTTCTATTGTGAGTCTGAGGGGATGTTAGCTAATAAACACCTATAAGACTGCACATTCGTTTAAACTGGTTCAACACTTAGGGTTAGGTTCATTCACTTCCTATCAAATATAGTGTAATCTCTTTAATTCATTAAACTTGATGATATAATTTTAGTATTTACCTCTTATTTCCACACAAATTCCCTGAATAGGATGTTGATCGATTAATGGATTTCATGCATTCACACGGAACAAAATCAAATATAAATGTTCGACGACTTCACTTCCAATTATTTTAACAAGTTGATGCGTATACACAAGCATGTACGTCATTATATATCTTGAAATTAGAGTAGATATGTTTGCTAGAACAAATACCTACAATTTCCACCAAAAAATCTCCTAACATCTATATATAGCTATCAAGGAAATTGGCAATAATGGTTGAGAATTTTAGCCCCTTCTGGTCAAAAGGGTTACAAGTATACTTTCCTAACCGAAAACTGATTCTAAGGCCATCCACTATGGTAAACCTTTTTAAAGGTTTATAATTGTGTTTTGACATTAATTTATAAACCTTTTGGTTTTATAAACCTATCCCCACTATGTATAAACCTTTTCAAGTTTTATAAACACCCCACATAATTCAAATGCATTAAATTATGAAAATGTTTAATATCCTAGACCTCTTCATGCCACATAAACTTGAAATAGGTGTTCACTATGGTTTACAAGTTTTTAGACCTCTTCATAACTTTATAAACCTTTTCATAAACCACCATAGTGGATGCCCTAACATTTATATGTACACGTATATTGAATTATATCCATGTGTGTTTCTAACTTTTAACTTGCATGCTTCGCTCATTCAATACTAGCAATGAAACCAAATAACATGCAATGAAACTTTGATAAACAGTCGAAAAAATTACACATTATATCTCTCAAGAAAAAAGGAAACCAACATTGAAATCATCAAGTAAAAGAGAAAAAGTAAGTACTAAATTACAGCTTGATATAATAGTATTTCTTTCCATGATTTTTCTTTACCTTCTTTTGTTTTTACTTCCTAGTAACAAAGCAAAGTAAAACAATAACCTAAAAAAGAAACCCAATGCTATAGTAACCCAAAAACACCCCCATTTGTTAATATCCGTAACACCTTGTTTCTTCAATATATCTGCACCATTTGTTAAACATGTCGAACTCGTTAGACTCACACCAAGTGTTCTGCTCATGCTCCCAGTAGCTTTACTTTCAGATCATCCGGCACTGACCCTATCGGCGAGTTATCGAATATTTGAGTCCCTCGAACAAAGCATTCAGTCGGGTCATCGAATTCATTTTGTAACACACCTTGGTAAGGATACTTCACTAGCGAAAGATAGTGAAACCATATCCAGTAATCAGGGATTCGATCACGAGTGATGAAAAAGCCACTAAAGAGTAGAAAATAGGCCAAAAATGCCATTACAACATTGTACCCAAGCATCACATGACTAAGGACACCTGATAAGAATGTCACAAACGAACTCCCGACCCAGAACGACGCGAAAATGAACATGAGGAAGGTGAAAAAGCCCATACTCCCACCCGCAAGCCCGACGGCCCAAAATGTTATGCAAGCGAACACTAAAGAGAGAAAAATTAACGAAGGGATCGTCATAATCGAGTGACACACCACATATGATGACCGTCTATAAGCATTGTACGCGGTTTCCCTCATGAAAATGTAACGTTCTTGAAGGAAAACGGGTAATGCTTCGGCACACGTGTAGAACATTGTGGACATCGCGAACGCGAAAAATCCTACGCGTTCTTGGATGCCCCGTGGTGAATTATCGAGTTTTTTAAATATTGTCGCGAGTATAGCACCCGTGACAATTATTGCACCTAACCGAGTCACGTATAGTTCAGGAGACCGCCACGAGTTCAACATCGAACGTTTGGCTATGACTAAAACCTCGACCCAAAACGAGTTCGCAAACGTTGGAACCGAAGTCGATAAATTGGAGTCCATGTTTGTAGCACCCGAGACTAATTTACCTCTAGAAATACTTGCACTAATAGCATCTTTGAGTGACATCTTGACCCCTTTAACACAACTTGTGTCACAAGTTTTGTTTCTTTTCCATGACTTGTTAAAATCGACTAACGGTTTGATCCCCGAACCCGATATCTCGAGCTCACGAATGAAGTCAAGAGTGAACTCGGTTCGATCTTCATTTTCGGGGATCGGGGATCCGTATGCCGAGAAGAAATCGTGTAGTTTCGATGGAGTGTCACTGAAAACCATTTGCCCTCGCGAAAGAAAGATTAACTTATCAAGCAAACTCATTATTCTATAACTTGGTTGATGTATAGACATGATCACAATACTTCCACTTTGCGCGATTCTTTGCAGCACTTTAACGACCATAAAAGCACTAGTAGAATCAAGCCCGGAAGTCGGTTCGTCTAGAAACAACACAATCGGGTCGTGAATTATATCCGTACCTATCGAAACACGTCGTCTTTCCCCACCTGAAACCCCTCGATGACCTTCATCTCCAATAATCGTCTTGGCAGCGTTTCGAAGACCTAGTTGATCAATCAACGCTTGAACTCGAGCTTTTTTCTTCGACTTCGAGAGAGTCCGTGGGAGTCGAAACTCAGCAGAAAACATAAGTGTTTCCTCAACAGTTAGCATGGGAAATAGTAAGTCATCTTGCATGACATAAGCCGAAATAACTTTAAGTAATTTCGACTCGAGTATTTCACCATTTAAAGTCACGGTACCTTTTAAGCTCCCTTTATCGATGCGGTTAGCTAAAGCATCGATCAAAGTCGACTTACCCGATCCACTAGCACCTAGAACAGCCATGATCTCGCCTTCCCTCGCCTCACCCGAAATATCGTCTAGCAGAACTTTAGTATTCGACATTTCACCCTTTCCACCACCAAGCGAATTCGAAAGCAAAGTTTTATGTTTTGTTTTGACACTATACGTTAAGTTATTAAACGAAAGTACAAAAGGGTACGAACGAATAGGTTCCGAAACTTTGTGCCCCACGTCCCCGTCGTCCCCGACGAGCTTCATAAGCTCGCCGAGTGTCGAGGAAACATGGTGGTTCGGTCGTCGAGAAAGCTGTTGGAGCTCCATGCTTGAACTGGACCGTGGTCCTAAAAAAGGAAAGTCACTAGCCATTGACATAGTGTCATAAGACATAGGACATGCAAATGGTTTGTGAATAAAATGTTAGGTACAAAATATGGGTTTTTATAGAATTTTGGACTTTAGGGTTATGAGGTTTCTTAAAAGAGTTGAAATTAAATTGGTGAACGAGGAAAGCGAAAAGTAGGTTGGTGATAGTTGGCGAGAAGATGCACTTACTATTACTAGCTTGACTACTATCTTTCGAGATATATATCATACGTCACTTGGGGTACTATACTGTTTTTTGATGAAGTATTATACATTGACAAATGTTTGTTTGGTTTGAAAATATGGATAGCATCTGGATTGTTACACTTTGTAATAGTGTATTAGTTGGATATTTGCGTAATAGAATGAATAATTTTGAGATTATCGAATCTAGGTAAAGCTCGATTAGGCTAGTTTCAATCGTGACCGAGATGACCCAGTCACCAACACGTCGCCTTTCTCTCTCCGCCCAATGAGACATGACCCGGATGCCACATCGATGACCCAAGGTGTTTTTTTTTTTTTTTTTTTTTTTTTAATTCAAACATTTAAAAAAAAAAAAAACTTTTTTAGTTTGAATTACAAGCGGTTAGTTTTTTTAAACCCAACGGTCAAAATTGCATGGACAAGTGACACTAAACCTCGGTCGAAATTTGAACCGATATGTGATTTTTGCACCTCAACCGATGTGACAAGCGATGTCCATCATCATTGGTGGTGGTAACGTCGAAACGCAGGTTAAAGACAATTAAGAAGAATCGCAATACCACTAAGTGGTTACGGATATCACTAAATCGCGTGATCACTTTCCAAAGTAAACTATTCGACCCTAATGCCTGGGTTACACGAATATTTACTTGGGATAAGACCAAATGGTGGTTATAGAATTAGGCACAATTCAATAACCTTTGCGCTTTGATTGAGCTCCAAACAGTCAGGTTTTATCACACAAGCTAACCACTTGTGAATGGTCAACCGTAATAAAAATCCAAACAGTCTAGAACCAAATGCAATTAAGATCAGAGGAATATAGTGGATTCCCGGGTCATTAAGTCCCACGGAGGATGAATGGTGTTCAAAAAACTTTCAGATGTCGAATAATCACTAAGGATAGTGATCGAAGGATTTTGGAATATTTATACCTAAAGAAAAATTTTGTAAATTACGAGGCTTAAATGCAAATTAAAGAAAATTAAAAGCTAAATTATATTAAATAAACGCTATCACTATTTTTACAATGATGTTTTTCTTGATTTATAAAACAAAATAACTTAAATAAACTATTTTAATTAAAACGTAAACTTAAATTACCTAAAAACGTGACTTAAAATGAAAACGAGCGTTATGTATAAAAATTACGCGAGTGCGCACGTAAAAACGTAAAATTTTTGAAATAAAAGTCCTACAAGTGTAAAAACAATTTTCTTACGTACTATATGACAAAAGAAAATTTTAGAAAAAAGATTTATATTTTTTTGACTTTTATATTTTTTATTATGAATTAAATACTAATTTAGACTGAATAAATGATTAAAAATACTAAAACTATTAAGAAAAATCTGAAACTTTTTTGTAAAATACTTTATACTAATACAAAGTTAAGAAAAATACAAAAGTTGAAAAAGCTAGTTTGAATAAGCTGGAAATAAGCTAAATAATACGTATAAGCTAAAATGGAAAAACGGGTTAAGTATTAAAGTGTGCAAAGTTAAACCGAAAAAAAGACCCAAGGTTGGTGAGAGGTGTGTGTGGTGGTGGTGGCTGTGAGTTCGAATCCCAAAGAATGGCTTTTTGCTTTTATTATTTTTGAACTTTTCTTTTACAAACTTGTTAAACACACTAAGATAAGCAATTTATAAACCGAAACTTTTTATGAAATCTACTAATAAGCACAGAATAAGCTTATATTTCTTAACAGTGAACAAAAAATTGAAATAAGCTCAAGGTTAAGCCAAAATGGTTAATAAGCTAGTAAATAAGCTAAGGAAACTGGAAATAAGCTAGATAACTGATAATAAGCTAGTATTACAACTGAATAAACACAATAACTTATAAATAAGCACTTAGCAAAATCAAAATAAGCACAAGTCTTCACTGTTTGCACAGGACACTAATTGATTTTCTAGGCACTTTTAAGCTATTATTTAAGCACTGTAATAAGCTAGAAAATTAAAAGAACTTTGGAACTAACAAGTTTACCAGTTAAGCTTTCCAAAAAGCTAATTTTCAAGGTTTGGCTTCCATTAATAAGCTTGTGACAAACTTGAGAAAAAGCTGATAACCACTGACTAACTGGTGTACACAAGAAATGGACAAGATAAAAAGCACTTAGCAGGCTTATTAATTAAGCTACAAAGTACAAAATTAAGCTTGTAACCTTGAGACAGCTAGGTAAGCTTCTCAAAAAGCTAAGGTACATAAGCTAGGGCTCAATAATAAGCTCTCTAAGAGCTTGTGAAATAGCATGCAACTCGGCATGCAGGCGTTTTCAAATAAGGACTCAAAATATACTAAGCAATAAGCACTTAATAAGCTAATTAGAAGTAAACTTATATTTTCTAATTAAGATAAGCAGAGAACTTTAATATCCCAAAAGATTATAAGCTAAAACTCAATATTAAACACACAATAAAATTCTTAAGTTAATTCAAAACTGGTATTGAGAAATTTTGACTTTTTAAAATAAACTAGTAAGTTGACTTTTATGAGATTTTAACGGATTCTATGGACTGAATAAGTTGTAATAAGCTATAATAAGATGATTGTAAGCTAGAGTACTAAGTTATAAGCAACTTTGATGTATTATGTATTCTAAATTCTCAACAGTTAATAAGTAAGGAAAATTTAAAACTAATTTTGACTTTTAAACTAATGAGGACTGGTTTTTATGACTTGACTGAGCTATTAGGAACTAAAGTGACATGGAACAAATAAAAACAATAGCTTGAACAAACTCCAATACAGCTTTACAAAGTAATTTCAAACACCCTTCAACTTAATCATATGAAGAGTTTTGCACTAAAACAAGTTTTTAAAGCAAGTAACCTATTTATTAAGCGATATTAACTATAATAAAACAGATTAAACTATAATTAACAATATTTAAACATTTATACTAGAATATGCAAATTTTGAGAAAATAGCTAAGTTATTTCAAGCTCAAACCGAGAAGCGAGGATCAATACCACTTCTTATAGCTTTCACAAAGCTCTAAACCCAAAAGCAATCCATATTCAACATGCTTGACTTTCTTGCACCTTCTCCACTGAATTTTGATTTTCAAGCTATTTTTGAGTATTTTTGTGATTTTTCTGTTTTTGATACTAAACAAAGTTTTAGAGTTACTAAAAGCTCTCAGAAGCTATATAATGAAATTATATGAGCTTATGAGTTCATTAACAACACTAATAACAACAATAAGCTGATATGAAAATTTAAGCTTAAATATAGCATAAACTGAATTTATACTTAGAACATGAAATTGATAACTGAAAAAGGTTTATAACACACTGGATTATGATTACAAAGTATTGAAAAGCTTAAACTTGCACTGGAAAACTTAAAAACTTAAAACGACATAAGTAAAAATAAAATTACACTAGTTACTATCCACATTGCTTCCTCCTTTCTTTATAAAGATCATTTTGACTCTTGTCGACATCTCTGAGTGATTCCCACCTCATCTTGACCATTGAATTCATCCAGCTCATCAATTTCGCCATTTGTCATTTTTGGCGCCAAATTCCTCTTGAGCAGGTTTTGTGCATTAATTGGATTTTGGAAGATGTGGAGGTGTTAAAGAGTGGTTAGACAGTGTTAGGGGTGAGGTGGAAAGGTGAAAAGTCAGAAACAACTCGTATTGGATTGCGTACTGGGAGAGGAGGATGAGCAGTGTTTGTGGTATTTGGCGTTGACCGGATTTGACCGAGGATATTATAAGTGGGGTTCATAATTGGGGTCACAGGTATTTATGTGGGTTCTATTTGTTTGGTGGGATCAAAATACAAAAGTGGGTCGGTTTGGTTGCTTATTAATACAAGGACCAATTTTGCAATTTTCTGAAAATTGAAGGACCAAAACTGCCAACTTTCCAAGTTATAATAAGGACCAATCCTGCCATTTATGATTAGTACAAGGACCACATTTGATAATTTTTCATTTTTAAAATATCCAAGGACCATTTATGTCATTTTTGTAAAGTTGAGGGACCTTTTCTGCCATTTGACCAAAGATTTATTCAAGGATCATTTTGACAACTTTAAATATTTCGTGGACCTTGAATAACATTTTTCTTTATTTTGAATTACTGTGGACCTAATTTGACAACTTTTGAAACTTGGGGACTAAAGCGCCAATTATGCAAACTTGATACGCTTTTTCATCCGATTTTGGAATTTTGCATTTAAAACACATAAAGCACTTTTTTGTGATATTTTTATCATTTTGATGCATTTCTGAGTGTTTTCAGATGTTTTTGGCATTCTAAATAGTACATAAATGATGAGTATTTAGACACTCATCAATCCCCCACACTAAGATATTGCTAGTCCCTAGCAATCTTTTAGGAAAACTTAATGGATTTATCTCTTTACCAAAAGCCATTACTTCTGGAGTAGCCAATTGTTTTAGTTCAAGTAAGAACCTTGGTACAATGATAACCAAATGATTTTGAGCAAACCATCGACTTTCAACGGTTTTGATTTGTCTTTACCGAAGCCGTTTGCTCGGACTAGCCAACTCTTAGATAAATTATCAATATTATCTTTGGTGAGCCGATTACCAATTATGGCTTTCCAATCGCCTTTACCACAAGCCATAAACTTGCGGGCTAGCCAACTTTTCACTAATTAAAGATATGGTGAGTGAACACCATACAATTTTGGGCAAATTGCAAGCCATAAACGGATTTGAGATATCTTTACCAAGAGCCGTTTGCTCTGGATTAGCCAATCCTTATGTGGGTTAGACATGGCGGATGATTACCATTTGTCGAGTAAGTGAAAACACTTACTCCAAAAAATTTTGGCCAAAATGGGGAATGGGTGGAATAATTACATGATAAAATTCGTGAGAATTCCCACACTTAGAAATGAATATTGCCCTCAATATTCAAAGTACCGGCTGTTATGCCGAAACATAGAACATAAAAGGGAAATACTACGGCCATTATTTTATTTTTGATATATACACATTTTTTTTTAGAGAGAGGTTTATATACAACAGCGGGGGCAACTCCCCCACACTAGGGTGATACTCACGGGTGAAAACCCATGTGGTGTGTGCTACTGTTTTTGATTCCCGAGTCGCTAGCTTGACTCGATCCCCGCATTCATTGGCTCATGGGGAAAGTTTGTAGATCCGGGATAACCACGGGTGGAATGTCCTCTCCAAAGTAATGCTTCAATCGATGACCATTCACTTTAAAATTTGGACCATCAGGTTGAGATAACTCAATGGTACCATAAGGATAAACCTTAGCAATAGTAAATGGACCAGACCAACGGGACTTGAGCTTTCCCGAGAAAATCTTCAATCTTGAATTGAAAAGAAGGACTCGATCACCGACTTTGAAAACGCGGTTCTTGATTTTAGAGTCATGAATATTCTTTGTCTTTTGTTTGTAGATCAAAGAGTTCTCGTATGCTTGATCACGGAGTTCATTTAATTCATTCATTTGAACTTTTCGTGATCACCACCGTCTCGAATATCAAGTTTGCATGTTTTAAGGCCCAGATGCCTTGTGCTCGAGCTCAATCGGAAGATGACATGCCTTTCCGCACACTAGCTTGTATGGAGTACACCGATTGGTGTTTTGTAAGTCGCACGGAAGGCCCAGAGCGCCATCCGCTTTATCCGACCAGATGCACGATTTTCGCCTCGTCCTTTCAAGAATTCTTTTAATACCACGGTTGGAGACTTCCACTTGCCCACTTGTTTGTGGGTGGTATGCGAGAGAGACGGTGGGTTACACCATACTTTTGCATGACACGATCAAATTGGTCATTGCGAAATGTGTACCACGATCACCGATTATAGCTCATGGAGTTCCAAACCTAGCAAAAGAGATTTTAAAATTTCACAACTACTCGGGCATCGTTGGTAGGTAAAGCTTTCGCTCAACCCATTTTGATCAATAGTCAATGACCACGAGTATGTATTTGTTTCTCGAGATGATGGAAATGGCCCCATAAAGTCAATACCCCGGATGTCAAAGATCTCACAAACTTGAATGGCATTTTGTGGCATTTCATTTCTTTGAGAGATATTTCCATGACGCTGACAAGCGTCACATGCTTTGACAAAATCGTGGGCATCCTTATAAATCGTGGGCCAATAAAACCGGAATCAAACACCTTTTGGCGGTGTAGTTTAGACTATGATGGCCCCAGTGGGTCCAAAGATGGCAAGCTTTGAGAATGTCCATAGCCTCTTGTCCATAAACACACCGTCGGATGACTTGATCCGCATGATTTTGAATAAGTAGGGTCGTCCCGTAGTAATGTTTAACATCCTTGAAGAATTTGTTCTTCGCTGGGTTGACATCCCTTTCACTAGAAGTTACCCGCATGGTAATTTGCAAAGTCAAGAAACCATGGGGTAGTAGAGTTTCCACAAAAAGAAACCGCATTGAGTGTCTCGAGAGGAAATGTTTCATTTATTTCCTTTTTCGAAAACATCTTGGTGAGGGTTTTCTAGACGGACAGATGATCGCCAATGTGTTCTCGGCTCCTTTTTATCACGATAATGATATCAAATTCTCGGAGGAGGATAACCCAACGGAGCAATCTCGGCTTTGCATCTTGTTTTGCAAAGAGATATTTGAGAGCCGAGTGATCCGTATACACCACGCATTTGGTCAAGATTAAGCACGGTCGAAACTTCTCAAACGCATACACCACTGACTAATAATTCTTTTTCCGTAGTGGTGTAATGGGTTTGAGCTCATCATAGTCTTACTTGCGTAGTGGATAGGCTGAAAATGCTTAGCTCACGTTGCCCTAAGACCGCACCGATAGCAAAATCACTTGCATCGCACATGAGCTCAAAAGGCAAGTCCCAAATCGGGAGCAACGGAATGGTGCTTCAAGAAGCTTTTTCTTTAATGTTTCAAAAGCTTTGATGCACTCGGGTGAGAAGATAAAGGAGCATCTTTTTCAAGAAGATGAGTCATAGGTCAGGCGATTTTAGAAAAATCATGTATGAATCTACGATAAAACCGGCATGACCTAAAAACTCCTAATACCTTTAACGGTAGTAGGATGAAGCGCTTAGCAATAACATCGACTTTTGCTCTATCGACCTCAATCCCATTTTTGAAATCTTATGGCCAAGGACTATGCCTTCTTTGACCATAAAGTGGCTCTTCTCCCAATTTAGACAAAGATTGGTGTCTTCACACCGCTTAAGCATTTTATCAAAATGGGAGAGACATGTTTGAAACGAGTCCCCAATGACCGAGAAGTCATCCATAAACACCTCCATTGTTTCCGATCATGTCGTGGAAAATGGCCATCATACATCGTTGGAACGTGCGGGAGCGTTACATAAGCCAAAAGGCATACGTCTGTAGGCAAAAGTTCCGTATGGGCGGTGAATGTGGTCTTTCTTGATCCTTTCGATCAATGGGGATCTGAAAATAACCCGAGAAACCATCAAGAAAACAATAGTATTCGTTCCTCGCTAATCTCTCAAGCATTTGGTCCATGAAGGGTGAGGAAAATGGTCTTTACGGTAGCGCCATTCAACTTACGATAGTCAATGCAAACACGCCATCCCGTAACCAATCGAGTTGGAATTCACTCGTTATCTTCATTTGTGACAACAGTTATGCCACCCTTTTAGGAACACAATGAATTGGGCTAACCTAAGGACTATCTCGAGATCGGTAAATCAATCTCGCATCAAGAAGTTTGATAACTTCTGTTTGATAACATCATGGATTTTTGGATTTACTCTTCTCTCGATGTTGAACTGCTGGTTTGAAGTCATCCTCCATTAAGATTTTGTGAGTACAAAATTCGTGGTTGATACCCTTAATGTCGGAGAGTTTCAAGCAATTGCTTGCTTGTGTGACTTCAAGACCTTTATGAGATTAGCTTTTTCATCTTTACTCAAATCTCGAGCAATAATGACAGGTAATTTATCATCACCCTCAAGAAATGCATACTCGAGATGAGGTGGTAAGTCCTAAGTTCGACTTGTGAAATTCTTCGCTTTTCTCAACCGACTTGACTTCCTTGTTATGAAGCTCGACGGGAGGAGTGGAGGATAAGTGTCCCGATTTAACAATTTTCAAGAAGAATATCTCCTCCGGATTAATCTCATTGTGATTAATCTCATCCGAATTGAATCACTAGTGTGAGGGGTTGATGATGGATCATCATTAAGCAACTTCTCAATGAGAAGTATGTCCCCTCGATGTCAATTGGAGCGTGATCAATTTCCCATGGAATGTAATCACTAGCCAAGTATGCTTCAATCTCTTCCAAGATGAAGTCGCTTCATTCAAACGGAGTGAGAGAAGGAGTAGAATTGGCTATGATAGGTTGAGAAGATGTGGTGGGATCCCCACTCACGTAATTATGAGAATAACCAAGAACTTCTTGAGAGTACTCTTCGTAGCAACATCAATGATATCTATTTGGTTAACCGACTCGTAATCATAGTTTCATGGAGTACCTCAAGTTTGATCAAGGTTAAAGGTGATGACTTCATTACCTACACGTAATGTGATTTCTTGCTCAAATACATCAATAAGAGCACGCCCGTTCTCGTGAATCCTCGTCCAACAATGAGAGGAACCCGTGATCGGCATCAAAATCAACAACTACAAAGTCACCGAAAATGGAACTTTCCTACTTTACAACACGCCTCGGCAATGCCAAGTGGACGGATATTGTATGATCGACAAGCTCGAGAGTCATGCATGTAGGAGTAAGTTCCTAAGAGAAAGTTTCTTCCATATCGAATAAGGCATCATATTGATGCTTGCACTAAGATCGGCTAAGGCAAAGCATTCAACCATTCCCGAAATACACAAGGTAAGAGAAATTTTCCAGATCTCCAAGCTTTTCTCGAAGCTTTTTAGGATAACCGCAGAGCGTTCTCGCTCGAGGAGTTTTACCATTTCAAACAGCTTTTCCTTGTTGCTTAACATGTGTTTGAGAGTTGATGCAAACTTGGGCATCAAGATGATAGCATCCGCAAAGCTTATGTCAAAATGTAGTTCTTGGAAAATTTGAAAAATTTGTCCATTTGATGATCGGCTTTTTTCATGAGCTTTGCTCATTCAAACGCGATGGGTAAGGAATAGAAGTTTTGATTTGGTATTTTCAACGGAGCTACCGGAGGTTCAAAACAACTCCGGATTGGATTTGGGTTTCGGACAACTTGAGGATGGACATCATTGGTACCTCCGTTATTAGTAGGAAGTTCCTTGTCCTTTGTTGCCTCGTGTTCACTTTCCACTACCTTCGGAGATAAGAAGAAGAGTAGTAGGAATAGCGGTCCATTGTATGAAACACCACTTGGTTGTGATCGCTTTGCATCTTCCCCGGGTTAGCGATCGTGTTGCTCGAAGTTTTCCGAGCCCGAGGGTTGATCATTTAAAGACTTTTAAGATCGCTGATCCGACCGACCAACAACCTGCTCATTTCATCTTGGGATTTCATGAATTGCTTCAATAACTCATCGATGATGGTACTGGAGGATGCAGAGGGAAATTTTGAGGTCGTATGTTTTGATTATGACCTTGTTGTTGAAAATTCCTTGATTAGGATTCACATTTCAAATTGATTCCTCGATTGAAATTGTTTTGATTAAGGTTTCCTTGATGTTGGAAACCTTGATTGGGTCCGGATAGAAATTACCTTGGTTTTGATAACCTTGGTTAATTCTAGGTTGGTTCGATTCGGTTTTGTATGTTAGGATTCGATTAAACGGGTGGTGCTCGATAAGTATTAGCTCGGTAGTTTGGTTCATTTTGAGGACGGTATTGGTTACCTCCTTGATGTGAAGTACCGGCTATAGCATTGACTTCAAACGGACTACCATCGGTGGCGACAGCTTGTAGTATGCATGAGGACCACCACAAGTAACTGCACCTCGACTTTCTTCACTTCACCATGTGATGGTGTTTGTATGAAAGTGACTTTCTTTGGTTTGCAAGAACCAAAGCTCGAATAATATCTCGTGAGTTTGTCAATCTTAGCATCGGTGCTAGATGTACTCACGGAGATGAAGTAGAAGGTCCAAGATTAGACCGAGACCGATATGTCTTTGTGCGGAAATGGCGGACCGGGACTTGTTTTCAATGATTTGCAAGGCTTCTTTTGTGGTCTTGCTCAAGAAATTACCCAGCGGAGGCATTTAAAGAGTCTTGGTCACTTGTCTCGCACCATTGTAGAAAATATCCATTTGCATTAATTCGGTAAAACCATGATGCGGACACTTCATGAAGCAATTCTTTGTAACGATCCCATGCCTCCCGAATGATTCATCAAATCTTTGAGAAAATTTCATTATCTCATTCTTAAGACTTGTAGTTCGGGATGGAGGATGGAATTCGTTAACAAACTTAGTGACTAAATCTTCCCATGTCTCAATGGAACGAGGGGTTGTTTCTCAAGCCAATTCCGGCTTGTCCTCTAGAGAAAATGGGAATGTAGAAGCTTAATTGCTTCATGTGGGACATTCTTGTATTTGATGGTAGATGCAATCTTGTTGAACCATCGAATGTGTGCATGAGGATCATCCCGCCAAAACCATAAAATTGGCTTTGGGTTACAAGATTAAGCAACCCGGTTTTGAGCTCAAAGGTATCGCCCACGATGGTGGGACAATAATGGCATCTCCGTAACCCTCGATGGGTGCTTGGAGAAGCTCATTCATAGGTTTGTCTTCCGCCATTACGGCTGTGGGGTGGTTGTGCTAGATGTTCCTCACCACGGTGAAGGAGCGAACGTCCTCACGCTCACGAGGAATATTTGCAAGCTCGTAAAGTGGACTTGTAGAATCGAAGAACGAAAGTGCGCATGCACTAAGTATAAAAATCGCCAAAACAAATGCGAGGCAAAACGACAAGTGAACTTAAACCAATAATCACAAATGAAATGGCGTCTTTGAAAAGGTACACCAAATCACAAGGACACAAAGGCAAGTTTTAAATCATTGTTCGGAACTTATTAATGTTCACACCAGGTTGGTAGGTGTACCGCATTGATTTGCGGTGGTTGATTTTATGTATTTAAGTACCACCGAAAGATGTAGGCATGGATTTGTGCTAAGGGTTTAAAACTTTTGAAAATATTTTGGTATCGTCTCGTTTAACCAAATCGTATCTCTTTAAGAATCACCTCAAAGAAAATACAAGATAGAAAACGTTACGATTGTTTTGTTGTTTTATATTTTGTTTGGTGTTGTTAACACTTTAGGAAAAGTGTTAATGAACTTTTGATTTTTAATCAACTTTACAAAAAACTTTACAAAAGGTGGTATATGTGCAAGTACGGTCTCGAAAAGCGCTTAAAACACGCTTCTGACCTCCAAGCAATGGCGCCTAAAATTTGATAGAGCTCCAACATAAGTTTTATCACACAAGCTAACCACTTGTGAATGGTCAACCGTAATAAAAATCCAAACAGTCTAGAACCAAATGCAATTAAGATCAGAGGAATATAGTGGATTCCCGGGTCATTAAGTCCCACGGAGGATGAATGGTGTTCAAAAAACTTTCAGATGTCGAATAATCACTAAGGATAGTGATCAGTAAGGATTTTGGAATATTTATACCTAAAGAAAAAATTTTGTAAATTACAGAGGCTTAAATGCAAATTAAAGAAAATTAAAAAGCTAAATTATATTAAATAAACGCTATCACTATTTTTACAATGATGTTTTTCTTGATTTATAAAACAAAATAACTTAAATAAACTATTTTAGTTAAAACGTAAACTTAAATTATCTAAAAACGTGACTTAAAATGAAAACGAGCGTTATGTATAAAAATTACGCTGAGATACAAGCACGTAAAACGTAAAATTTTTAAATAAAAGTCCCACAAGTGTAAAAACAATTTTCTTACGCACTATATGACAAAAGAAAATTTTAGAAAAAGATTTATATTTTTTGACTTTTATATTTTTTATTATGAATTAAATACTAATTTAGACTAAATAAATGATTAAAATACTAAAACTATTAAGAAAAATCAAACTTTTTGTAAAATACTTTATACTAATACAAAGTTAAGAAAAATACAAAAGTTGAAAAGCTAGTTTGAATAAGTCGGAAATAAGCTAAATAATACGATAAGCTAAAATGGAAAACGGGTTAAGTATTAAAGTTTGCAAAGTTAAACCGAGAAAAAGACCCAAGGCGGTTGGTGAGGTGTGTGTGTGAGTCGTGGGTGCTGTGGTTCGAATCCCAAAGAATGGCTTTTTGCTTTTTATTATTTTTTTGAACTTTTTCTTTTACAAACTTGTTAAACACACTAAGATAAGCAATTTATAAAACTAAAACTTTTTATGAAATCTACTAATAAGCACAGAATAAGCTTATATTTCTTAACAGTGAACAAAAAATTGAAATAAGCTCAAGGTTAAGCCAAAATGGTTAATAAGCTAGTAAATAAGCTAAGGAAACTGGAAATAAGCTAGATAACTGATAATAAGCTAGTATTACAACTGAATAAACACAATAACTTATAAATAAGCACTTAGCAAAATCAAAATAAGCACAAGTCTTCACTGCTTGCACAGACACTAATTGATTTTCTAGGCACTTTTAAGCTATTATTTAAGCAATCGTAATAAGCTAGAAAATTAGAAAGAACTTTGAACCAACAAGTTTACCAGCTAAGCTTTCCAAAAGCTAATTTTCAAGGTTTGGCTTCCATTAATAAGCTTGTGACAAGCTTGAGAAAAGTCGATAACCACCGACTAACCTGGTGTACACAAGAAATGGACAAGATAAAAGCACTTAGCGTGCTTATTAATTAAGCTACAAAGTACAAAATTAAGCTTGTAACCTTGAGATGCCTAGGTAAGCTTCTCAAAAGCTAAGGTACATAAGCTAGGGCTCAATAATAAGCTCTCTAAGAGCTTGTGAAATAGCATGCAACTCTCAGGCACGTGGCGCTTTTCAAATAAGGACTCAAAATATACTAAGCAATAAGCACTTAATAAGCTAATTAGAAGTAAACTTATATTTTTCTAATTAAGATAAGCAGTAGAACTTTAATATCCCAAAAGATTATAAGCTAAAACTCAATATTAAACACACAATAAAATTCTTAAGTTAATTCAAAAACTGGTATTGAGAAATTTTGACTTTTTAAAATAAACTAGTAAGTTGACTTTTATGAGATTTTAACTGATTCTATGGACTGAATAAGTTGTAATAAGCTATAATAAGATGATTGTAAGCTAGAGTACTAAGTTATAAGCAACTTTGATTTATTATGCATTCTAAATTCTCAACAGTTAATAAGTAAGGAAAATTTAAAACTAATTTTGACTTTTAAACTAATGAGGACTGGTTTTTATGACTTGACTGAGCTATTAGGAACTAAAGTGACATGGAACAAATAAAAACAATAGCTTGAACAAACTCCAATACAGTTTACAAAGTAATTTCAAACACCCCTTCAACTTAACTGTTATGAAGAGTTTAGCACTAAAACAAGTTTTTAAAGCAAGTAACCTATTTATTAACTGATATTAACTATAATAAAACAGGATTAAACTATAATTAACAATATTTAAACATTTATACTAGAATATGCAAATTTTGAGAAAATAGCTTAAGTTATTTCCAAGCTCAAACCGAGAACCGAGGATCAATACCACTTCCTATAGCTTTCCACAAAGCTC
The DNA here is from genome assembly GCA_022545495.1 of Chrysanthemum lavandulifolium. Lineage (NCBI taxonomy): Eukaryota > Viridiplantae > Streptophyta > Magnoliopsida > Asterales > Asteraceae > Chrysanthemum > Chrysanthemum lavandulifolium. Next base: position 308,150,711 of record CM040239.1, on the reverse strand, counting down.
TAAACCCAAAAGCAATCCATATTCAACATGCTTCACTTTCTTGCACCTTCTCCATCGAATTTTGATTTTCAAGCTATTTTTGATTATTTTTGTGATTTTTCTGCTTTTGATACTAAACAAAGTTTTAGAGTTACTAAAAGCTCTCGAAGTTATATAATGAAATTATATGAGCTTATGAGTTCATTAACAACACTAATAACAACAATAAGTCGATATGAAAATTTAAGCTTAAATATAGCATAAACCGAATTTATACTTAGAACATGAAATTGATAACGAAAAAGGTTTATAACACAATCGAATATGATTACAAAGTATTGAAAAGCTTAAACTTGTAATCGAAAACTTAAAACTTAAAACGACATAAGTAAAAATAAAATTACACTAGTTACTATCCACATTGCTTCCTCCTTTCTTTATAAAGATCATTTTGACTCTTGTCGACATCTCTGAGTGATTCCCACCTCATCTTGACCATTGAATTCATCCAACTCATCAATTTCGCCATTTGTCATTTTTGGCGCCAAATTCCTCTTGAGCAGGTTTTGTGCATTAATTGGATTTTGGAAGATGTGGAGGTGTTAAAGAGTGGTTAGACAGGTGTTAGGGGTGAGGTGGAAAGGTGAAAAGGTGTAAAAACAACTCTGGTATTGGATTGCAGCGCTGGGAGAGGAGGATGAACAGTGTTTGTGGTATTTGGCGCGCGTTGACCGGATTTGACCGAGGGATATTATAAGTGGGGGTTCATAATTGGGGTGTCACAGGGTATTTGGAAGGGGTTATATTTGTTTGGCTGGGGATCAAAATACAAAAGGGGGTCAGTTTGGTTGCTTATTAATACAAGGACCAATTTTGCAATTTTTTGAAAATTGAAGGACCAAAACTGCCAAATTTCCAATGTTATAATAAGGACCAATCCTGCCATTTATGATTAGTACAAGGACCACATTTGATAATTTTTCATTTTTAAAATATCCAAGGACCATTTATGTCATTTTTAAAGTTGAGGACCCTTCCGCCATTTGACCAAAGATTTATTCAAGGACTATTTTGACAACTTAGAATATTTCGTGGACCTTGAATAACATTTTTCTTTATTTTGAATTACTGTGGACTGAATTTGACAACTTTTGAAACTGGGGGACTAAAACCGCCAATTATGCAAACTTGATACGCTTTTTCATCCGATTTTGGAATTTTGCATTTAAAACACATAAAACACTTGTTTGTGATATTTTTATCATTTTGATGCATTTCTGAGTGTTTTCAGATGTTTTTGGCATTCTAAATAGTACAAAAATGATGAGTATTTAGACACTCATCACGCTTACAAGTGTTTTAGTTATCTGTTTGTTTCTCCTGATATTGTATGTTTCAGTATATCTTCAAGCTGAAGATGACAATCTCTATTTATAGTAGAGAACACTCAACACTAATCAATGGACATTATGTGTGGTTAACGGCCAATTAATCACCCATAATAAACCTCTATAATCATAGGAATAGTGGTTACATGACCAATTAAACGTGGTCATAAAGCGCCATCATGTACCAATTGAATGAGTCAAAGCTATTACAAAATAATTATCGCAACACTACCAAGAGGGAACCATTACAAGAGCAAGCAGGATCCATTTACTACCAGAGGAACCATCGCCAGAACCATTACACTAGCAAGAGAAACCATAACACTACCAAGAACCATCGCCACTACATTATCGTAGTAACTAATACACTACCAAGACTAACCACTATTGAGTCGAGTCGTGGTATTCGTGGACCTCATGGGTGTACACTGCACCTCCTAACCCAAAACCGATGTGAACTAATCCCATAAGTGCACTAAATTTTCCAACAATCCTCCCCAAATTTAGTTCACTTCCTTTCCAAGAAAAACAAACATCTAACAAAACATGTGCATAAATGAAAATATCCTGAGGATTGAATTTCCATCTTAGTACATTACACGTTCAAATATTCGAGAATCAGGGTGTTCTAAGAATTGAACCCTTCAACCCATTTGAATACCTGAAGATAAAATACACACAAGTCTTCAAACACTTAAAAGTTCCTGACGCTATACAAGCCATGTGTCCATATCCAAATTCATAAATGTTGTAAAAGCTAAAAGTCCAAAAGCTCCCTGAAGCGGCAAAACTTCAACATTTACATAGGTGGTTCCTCTTTATTCATGCTCCTGCCAAGCATTTTTTCAAAGAAAATTAACCATTAAAGACTTCATCCTAATTTTAGTGTGTTCGAGCACAACCTTGGGATGTAAAATAAACATGTGCTTTAGTCCACCGAATGTTCACTTCCACATTGAACTCGACCCCAAGTTTCCTCGGGAAGGAGTTGGGTGTCCTAGCATTCGATGACTAAGTTGGACTTAAACCCATCCCTTTAGCGAGACTTTATAACCAAGTCTCTAGCCAAACCCTTCGTCAAGTGATCGGCTAAATTTTGTTGAGATCTAACAAACTCTATAGATACCACCCCATTCATGATAAGCTCACGAATCATGCTATGTCGACACCCAAGTGTCTAGACTTACCATTGTACATTTGGCTATAAGCCTTAGCCAATGTAGTCGCACTATCACAACGGATAAAAATAGGTGCTATAGGTTTAGCCACAATGGAATCTCAAGAAGCAAGTTTTTCAACCATTCGACTTCTTTACCGCAGTTGCCAAAGCCACAAACTCGATTCCATGTGGAACCGGTGATGCAAGTTTGCTTTGGATGCCCAAGAAATTGCACCTCCACCAATTAGGAATACCCACCACCGGTAGACTAATTGTATTCGTGTTACCGATCCAAGTTGCATCGCTGTATCCTTCCAACATCAAGGATAGCCGGATATGAGAGACTATAATCCATAGTTCTTCAAATACTTCAAGACCCTCCGAATCGCTACTAGTGATGAGCACTAGGATTACTAGTATACCGCTCAATTTACCCACCGCAAAAGCAATATCGTGTCTTGTACAAGTCATGGCATACATCGTGCACCAATTACCATAGAATACTCAAGTTGAGATACGACTTTGCCATTATTAGGCATCGCTTCTCACAAGTATCCATAGGTGTACTCATCGGAGTATAATCAAAGTAATTGAATTTCCTCAACACCTTCTCAATATAATGAGACTGAGAGATAGAAATTCTTTTACTTTCATGTTTAATCCTTATACCAAGGATAACATCAGCCTCCCATGTCCTTCATGGAGAACCTTGATGACAAAAATTCCTTTGTCAGGTCAACCTGATTTTGGTCAGTGCCAAAGATCAACATGTCATCAACATATAGACAAATTATGACTCATTTACTAGATTCATCAAATTTGCTATATACACATTTGTCAGCTTGGTTAAGAACATAACCATTAGACAAAACCATTTCATCAAATTTTTGATGTCATTGCTTAGGTGCGTGTTTCATCCATAAAGAGACTTAATCGCTTTACACCTTGTTTTCATTGCCGTGCATGATGAAGCCCCGAGGTTGGTTCATGTAAACCTCTCATCCAATTCACCATTCAAGAAAGTCGTCTTCACATCCATCCGATGAATAATCGATTGTGAATTGATGCCAAAGCAATCGCTAGCCTTATGGTAATCGACACGAGCCATAGGGGCATAAGTATCAAAATAGTCTATCCCCGACTTTTGTTTAAAGCCCCGAATGACTAGTCTAGCTTTGAACTTTTCAATAGTTCCATCTACCTTCATTTTCTTTTGAAAATCCATTTGCAACCCAAAGGTTTGCAACTGTGTGGTAGATCAACCAACACCCAAGTGTTGTTGCCCATGATGGAATCCATCTCATCATTGATTGCTTTTTCCGTAAAGCAATATCCGGGACTTCATTGCTTCTTCAAATGTCTTGGGATCATCCTCAACAATGAAGCAATAGGAGTATTGGTCGAGACCTCATCCCTTGTTCCTTCAACCAAGTATAGTTGAAACTCGTGTCCAAATGACTTTGGAGTCTCGATCCTTTGCTCTTCCCGAGCATAGGTTCAGTTGTTGAACCACAACCTCATCGTGGACCACCGATGGCACTTCATCGTGGACCTCTCAACACCAAAGGTCATGAGTTCCATTAGGAATCCTCGACTTGGTCTAGGGACCGATGAGAATCTATTCTCATCAAAGTTTGCATCCCTTGATTCGCTTATGGAGTTAATTGAAACATATTCATTAGGTTCAATGACATAGAACCTAAAAGCCTTGGAATGCTCAAGATATCCAACAAAGATGCAATCAATGCCTCTTTACCCAAAGTTTTCGACTTTGGATCGTGGAGTCTTACAATGCCTTACAAATTTCTACAACCCCAAACCCCGAGATAGTTCAGTTGGGTTTCCTTTAGTCCGAGTTCATAAGGGTAACCTTGTTCCTTTGTTGGGAACCCTATTTAATAAATAGCAAGTTGTTAACATAGCTTCACCCTAGAACCCTTGACTCACCATGAATAGGACAACATGGAATTAACCATCTCCTTCAAAGACCCTATTTTTCCTTTCGTAAATAGCATTTTGTCGAGGAGTATAGGAGCAAATCATTTCATGGATAATACCAACAGACCGAAAATACCGAGTATCCATGTACTCACCTCCCTATCATCCTTAATCTTTTGATTAGGGACCCAAGTTGTAATTCAACTTCGCTTTAAACACTTTAAATTTATCTAATGCTTCATCCTTAGTATGTAATAGATAGACATAACAAAACCTAGAAGCATCATCAATAAATGTCACAGTACTTCTTATTCCTCAAAGAGGAGTGGCATGCAAATCACACGTGTCATCGTGTATTAGCTCCAAGAGCTTAGTCTCATGACTAACACCCTAAAAAGGTTTCTTAGTTATCTTGGTCAACATGCAAGTTTTACACTTTTCAGTGTCCATGTCAAATGCTGGGATTAACCCATCCTTAGACATATCTTGCATTCTCTTCTAGTGAACATGGCCAAGTCTAGCATGCCAAAGGGTAGAGTCAGTCAGGTCATAGGCGGTCACAAAGGCTGAATTAACACTATCAGTGACAATATTAAGCCTGAACATTTTTTTTGGGGTAAAAGGGTTTCATTACCCCGGTAAAATAATTAAGCCTGAACATTTGATTACACAAATAGCCAAAACCAATAAAAACACCACTTTTAGACAAGACAAACTTATCAGACTCAATAACTTGCTTATATCCATGATTATTCAAAACACTACTTGAAACCAAGTTTTTCCTTATATCAGGAACATGAATAACATTAAACAAAGTTACAATCTTTCCGTAACTAAATCTAAGGTCTACACAACCATGACCATGCACCAAGGTCATTGACTCATTTCCTATGTGAAGAATAGAACCATCATTCGTTGACTCATAAGTCTTGAACCGACTTCTATCTTTGCACACATGAACTGTTGCACCGTAGTCAACCCACCACGCAACATCATCATCTTGCACATAATAAGATTCGTGATACATATGTAACATAATAAATCTAAAAGACTTACTAAACATATTCTAACCTTTCAGTGAGTTGGTAGAACCACCACTCCCTGAACCATTAGTGCCTGATCCATTGGCTTTACCACCAACCTTAACACCCTTGTAGTCCCTTTTAATGTGACCAGTTTTGCCACATTTCCAACAAGTAGGTGTGGCCTTATTGTTAGGATCTGCCCTTGTGTTGTCATGATATTTGCGTTTGCCTTTGTTGTCATTGTACCTGGTGGAGTTGTTATGCTCCACCATATTGACAACAAATGCACCAGTAGCATTGCTACTCTTTGGCTTGTCATTATCCCGCACCTTGAGAGATTCCTCAATGCGCAGATGATCGCCAACTCAACCGTAGTTAACTCCTCTTTTATGTTTCAAGGTATGCTTGAAATCTTTCCAAGAAGGAGGAAGTTTATCAATAACACAAGAGACCGAAATAGCCTCATCCATGTGCATATTGTGTTGTGTAAACCTTCCAAGTATTCCAAGAAATTCATTGTATTGTTCCATGAATGGTCTTGAATTAGTCATTTTGTAATTTGTGAAATTACTAACAAGAAACTTCTTACTTGATGCATCCTCAGCCATATATTTGGCATCCAAGGAATCCCACAGTTCTTTGGAAGATTCAATGTTCTGATAAATGTCAAATAGAGAATCAGACATACCATTGAGAATTAAACCTCTGCAAAGTAAACTATTCGACCCTAATGCCTGGGTTACACGAATATTTACTTGGGATAAGACCAAATGGTGGTTATAGAATTAGGCACAATTCAATAACCCTTGCGCTTACAAGTGTTTTAGTTATCTGTTTGTTTCTCCTGATATTGTATGTTTCAGTATATCTTCAAGCTGAAGATGACAATCTCTATTTATAGTAGAGAACACTCAACACTAATCAATGGACATTATGTGTGGTTAACGGCCAATTAATCACCCATAATAAACCTCCATAATCATAGAAATAGTTGTTACATGACCAATTAAACGTGATCATAAAGCAGTCATAATAGCCAATTGAATGAGTCAAAGCTATTACAAAATAATTACTGCAACACTACCAAGAGGAACCATTACACTAGCAAAGAAGAACCATACACTACCGGCAGAACCATCGCCAGGAACTATTACACTAGCGGCAGGAACCATAACACTACCAAGGAACCATCGCCACTACATTATCAGTAGTAACTAATACACTACCAGTGCACTAAATTTTCCAACACATCCGGCACAACCGATGTTCACATCGGTCGAAGGATGAAAAACACGTTGCCCGACCGATATTTTTCCTTCGATTGGGACTAGCCTTATAAGTTAAGTTTACTTATGCATGGTAGACTGTAAGGCTTATCGTCTAAAAGTATATTTTATTTATTACTTTCTTGAGTCGTATGTATTATCGTTAAGATCAGACTATTTAATAAGTAATTTTTTGAATTTCAATTATTTTATATATCGATTGACGTATTTTTAAGTATTGAATCAAATATTTTTTTAAATTGATACGCAAAATAATTAAAATTTGAAAAATTGGTTATTAAATAGTCTGGTGCACGCAAATATGATACATTACAACTAAAAGAATGACAAGTATGGAATATACGGATGCTTTCGATGTAGCTAGTTCGAGTGGAACAAAGATCTCTACATCTAATCGGTTGATGCTCTTAATATGGAATATACGGATGCTTTGGTATTCCTTCAAATGACACCAACAAGGATGTGGATTCGGTCGTACAATGGAAGTTAATGAAGATAAGTCTACTAAGACAGTCGCATCACAAGAACCCTTTGAGTGATTTGAAAGAGATAGAGTCGGGTGTGTCTCCTATAACTAGTGATTCTTGTATTCGCCCACCTCTTCTACTAAGAGAGTTAACCCTTTTCTAAAGTGGGAGATATCGTGGTGTCGATTTCAAGATGAGGTGGTTGCAACCCATTTGATGAGTCTGCTAATCTATTCGGTGGTGGCCAAGAGTTTGAAGATGAGTATGATGACTATGACTACGATGACTATGCGAGCGTGTTTCGATCTTCCGTGAATTTGGATGCCTTTAATGCCATGTATGGCACCAAGCTTCAAGGACCTAGGAAGTAATTTTCTTTCGTTATGTCCTATGTTATCATTAGAGTAGTGGTTTGTTTTCTTGTTTAGAAAATATGTAGATCTTGTTATGTAAGTTTTACGCCACGTATCAGTGAGATACGAGATTTCACTCATATCCATTGACTTAAACGTTTTTGGTTAATATATTTACTGGGGTGCAAGATTACTCCCCTTTACCCAAAAAAAAAAAAGAATGACAAATAAATACATCTTGAGAAAATGAGCCCTAATCCATGTGAAGTTGAATACATACAAATTTGTATCGTGTTCTTTTAAGCAAAGATTTTATTTAATTGATCATAAGCAAAGATTTATATTAAATTATATATCTTGCTATCGTGTTTTTTTGGTTAAAAAGTACTAAACAATAAAAGAAAGTTTTTGACCCAAAAATTGTGAAAAGTAAGCTGTATTTTTTATTACCATAAATTGTAAAGTGTTAAACTTAATTGGAGAAGAATATTTAGCATGAGATGCCAAAGATATTCTGGACGTTGTAGCATTGACCAAATAATTAGGAATCTCATTCTGATGATTGTTTAGAGGAGTTGTATCTTTCGAAATCTATAATTTTGAACATAATGGTTATATATGCATAAGTCTTTTTCAGAGAAAATAATTAAGAATAAATTAAAACTCATCAATTTGGATTTTATTTCATGATGATGATCTATTCACATACTATATAATTGGTTGTAAAATTAAACTGGCTTGTACTCTTAGTTGATAATAATGAAATAAACCATCATAAAATATGTTTCTTTGATAAAGAGTGTTCCAAATTTTATCGTTTCATCAAATGACCAATAAGAAAGATTTTCTTCGTTATAGATGAACAAACATGAGTTGATCGGGCTAATTGTGCACATATACCCTTAGCTTAGAAACATTAGCAGGACATGCAAGTTATATCTACCAAGAACTACGATGTTTTGTGTCGACATAATTAGTCAAATAGTTCGCTAACAAGTTATACCTGTGAAGCCAAGAAACTGAAAATATCTGCAAGCATATATTGTAATATGAATACAAGTTAGTACATTTTAATAGTTAAGTTACTTGTAAAATGTATCAAAGTGATGACCTAATATTTCCTAATCTCTTCTTTAACACGTTTTCATTTGTTCACGAAACTATCCTTTTCAAACCGTCAACGTTGTTGTCCATATTTACTACGTATTTAGTACACCTTTTTTCTTTCTACTAATAATAAATTTTAAATAAAGAAAGAACTTAATTATTTATAACTTTTTCTTATCATGTATAATTAGACGGGATGCAATGACGGTGAGGGTCACCCTCACCTCCATCTTCACGCGCAACCCTATTGTGCTCGCCTCTTTCATTTTTATTTTTGCACTTAATCCTTATTATGTTTTTTTCTTAGTAATTGTGTGCAGGGTATTCTTTGCTGTATATTTATATAAAGTTGGTATTTTTAATGGTGATGATCAATGAAGTTATAAGATAGTGATACTATGATAGTGATAATGTGTTTGATGGTGATGTGACGTTGATATAAATGTGAGGATAGTGATGACCATTATGTCTAGCTTTAAAGTACTGTTTCATACTTTCAATAAATGAGATTTTATTTATTATTTATTTTTATTTTTATTTCTTTTCATCATATCAGTTAACTAGGCTAAAAACTTTAAGTTTGGATAAACACTGAAAATACTCTATGCACTATCTTTGATAACTCATTCGATTTATCAAATGTGAAATATTGTCGTTCTACACTATCAAAATTGTTTGTTGATGATAATTTGATCATTTACCCAACATCATCTTCTTCATTTTTTCCCAGATTTCTGTTTATCTTCTTCACTTGCTACTATTTAATTTGCCCAACTGTTAGGTAACTAATTACCCAATTGTCATTTAATGCCAATTTATTAATGAGTTTTGCTAAACACACTGCCCACTGGACAAATGTTTAAGGCACATTAAACAATCCGTTCTTTCCATATTTAAAATATATGTATTTAATGCACAATAAATGAACATAAAAGTTAACTTTAAAATATGTCATTTTTTATTTAATAAAGTCCAAATTTCCTTTTATATTAATGTTGAACATTGGCGAGTGTGCTTTGTTTAGCACCACATATCATTTTTTAAAAGTCAAATACCGTGCACCGCAAGTTAAACCAAATTAAAAAATGGAAATGACGGCCACGATGGTGTTTAAAAACGCAACCCATTGGATGAAGTGGCGTGGGGGTTGGGGTGGGTGGTGATGTTAGCGGAAATGCGGCAAAGACAGTGTTTACGGTCGGAAGTGATTATGATTTTGGGCGGCCATAGGTAGTGGCGATGGTTGGGGAAGAAGGTAAATGGCATTTAAGTTTTTTTATGAAAAAAACAGTCAACTGTTATGTATGATAAATTGTTGACCGTATCTAATGAAAAATGAATGAGAACAAAAATAGTACTACCTCCGTCTCTAAATAAATGTCCACTATTGACTTTCAAAGTATTTTTCTTTTAACTTTGACCTTAAATTATTTAATTTGTGTTATTTAATACTTGATGAAAATTATACCAATGAAAATACATTTCAAACTCAATTCATTCATATATTTTGTATCAAGTATTATATAACATAAATAAAAATTATTTAAAGTCAAAGTTAAAAAAGAAATACTTGAAAAGTCAATAGTGGACACTTATTTAGGGACGGAGGGAGTAAAGAAAACATAATGAGTTATCTGAGAATCTGAGATGGTACATAAAATATTTTCAGTGTTTACCCATATTTTTATCATAACTTAAGGAATATTATTAAAGATATTATTAGCGAGAATAGTCGTTCGTAGCAACAGGAAGGAATGACATTTTTAATATTATCATTTAGACAAAATTTAAAACCGCACCATTTGACCAAACAAACTTTATATTTTACATGTTAAACTCTAGTTGTTCCAATACACTGTGTGTCATAATCCTACCTAAAGCCATACTTTATTTTCAGACTGAGTACAAATGATTTTATGCAAATCTGATCCATTGGGTAAGCCCATCAACATACGGTTCAATACTTCAATTCTTTTGTGATTCTTTGTTTTAAACGGCAGTATATCATAAATAAAACTAGCCAGAAGATAGAACATAAAAACACCGAAACACCAGTAAAGAAAGTCACCCAAAAACTACACCGCAACAAAAGATCTAGAACCTTAAACGGCAAAATCTAAAAAACTGCTAAACCTAAACCCACAAGCCTAAACACATCAAGTTTGTTGTGCTAATTGGGTATTTGGGTTTATATCGAGTGATAGCATATTAGCATAATAGCATGTATACTTTTATAACTCAAGTTAGATATAACAACTTGATAAGATATGATATGAGACAACCATATGAACTTTGAAGACTAAATTAGAAGTAGGGACAAGTTATCAACACCCTCTCATGGGGTGTCAATGACGGTGCGATCGTTGGTTTTATGCGGTGCAAGATCACGAGTTATACGGTTTGACCAAAACCTTCTGATGTGACAACATAAGGAGGGTGTCTATAACACATCCTTAGAAGTATATGAAGATGCAACATATGCATTCAAGATTCATCAAAATACGTGTCAAACTGTCAATCACGTACGACAAACTTTTCGTCTTCTTTCTAAATTACGTCATAATCGCATAATTTTTCAACATCGTTTATCTCGTTATCCACAAATTATAAAATGAATGTCTCACCTTTTATGACACGAATGAGAGATAAAAAGCCATACAACTATAAAACTTAGAAAGATCTTATGATTTCTGAAGTTAAGTCTTTCAAAGGTTCACAACTCTTGACAGTTTGATTCCATCGTTTGTTTTTTTTGTTTTGTTTTTTTGTTTTGTTTTGTTTTTTTTTTCTTTTTCTTTTTCTTATTTTACCCATTGTTTTTGGCTTCTTTCTTACCTGCTAGCGTTTATTACTCCGTTTGATCTTAGAAAATATTTATACATATATCTATCTTCAATGCAGAGATGCTGGCGTTGCGCAATGATTTTGCCGTGTGATTATATTTTTGGCGATAAGAGGTTTTTCGATGCATTGCTTTAAAATAAGGAAAAAACAAGAATTTTCAACTGGGGTTATTAATTGAAAATTAGTTTGCTTTCTTATTTACGCATTTAGTAACATAATAAAAAGCATAGCAGGATACCTACGCGATTCTATGTTCTTTATGATGCTAACTTAACACATGGCGATAACTTAATGGAACAACTTTACCGTACAATATTGCTTTAAAAAATGGCAGACTTGTTGGCCCGTTTTTATGGATCTTTAATCAAAATATACCGGTAATAACAATAAACGATTTGAATCAAGAAACTTTTCTATATACTTATCAGTCATAATGTTTGTTACATGTTTCCTATCTATTTATATGTTTCGAAAGGGTACAAGTGAAACGTTGTGTCGGTTCAAGGATATGGCAGTTATTGTATAACTGCTACATAACCGTTTCTGTAACTGCTTCTTGTTGACTTTCGTTGAGGTTGACTTTCGTTGACTTTTGTTGACCGGGTCATAATGGGTGTTGACTTGGTCATTGGGTTGGGTCGATTGGGATTAACCCAATATTCTCCCCTTAATCACAATCACGTGACGTAGGTCTTTAAGTCTTTGATTCATCTTCCGTTAAATCCACCATCCGAGCTTGTAATTTCTTGTAGTGCTTGTGATCATCCTTATATCCGTGTAGATCAATTTTCTTTGGTTATTTCCACCTTTCTTCCGTGATCTTCATTATGTCCATGTTGATCTGGTTATTTCCACCTTTGTGATCTTCATTATGTCCATGTTGATCTGGTTATTTCCACCTTTGTCGTTGTGATCTTCCTTAAGTCCAGGTTGATCATGTTCTTCTGGTTATTTCCACCTTTTTCGTTGTGATCTTCCTTAAGTCCAGGTTGATCATGTTCTTCTGGTTATTTCCACCTTTTTCGTTGTGATCTTCCTTAAGTCCAGGTTGATCATGTTCTCTTGGTTCTTCTTCAACAGTTGCCATAAGCAATGTTGGTTCTAAGTCTTCTTCAATGAGATTAGATTCTTCTTCTTTCTTTGATGGACATTTGTTTGCAAAATGCCCATACTCCTTGCATTTAAAACACATCACCTTACTCTTATCATGAGTAAATTTATTTGAGTTGCTGTTTGATTTTTCATTGAAATTATTTTCTTGGCCTTGCAACAAATCATGTCCACATTTTTCACAGTGTCTTCCGTGAGTAATGTTATCGTTGTGACGTGTAAACAATAACTTATATTGATCGTTATTTTCCTTATTCTTCTTAAAATTTATTCTTTCCTCGTCGCCTTGAGTCTCCCAATTGCTTCTTCCATCGCCATTTCACTTAGGTTGGAGTATTGCTCTATTGATGCAACTATTTGCGATACCTATCGGGTACAAGATTTAATAGTTTCGTACTAAGGTTTCATCTTCTATGGTGTGTCCTAGACTAGCGGGTTTGTTTACGAGTGTTGTTAGTTTTGTAGCAAAGGTATCAATTGTCTCGTCTTCCTTTATTTGTAACATCTCAAAATCAGATTTGAGTGTTTGTAGTCTTGCTTGTTGAACTCTGTCTTCGCCAACGTGTCTAGTTTTCAAAGCATTCCAAATGTCCTTCGCGGTTTTGTGCTTTGTTATTTGAAGTAATTGTTCCTCGGGTAAGGCTTGATAAAGAAAAGCAATAGCGGTTTTCTCTTTTGTCTTATTGGGTTGAGTCGACTCAGTCGGCTCTATTGTTTCCCATAAGTTATTTGCTTCGAGAATGATTTGCATTCGAATTGCCCATAATGAGTAATTCGCGGGCTTTAGGATTGGGCATTGAAATTGAGGTGTACTATTTGTAAAATTAGTATTAGGTTCCTTATTTCCACTTCCTTTCGTCATATTTTAAATATAAAAAAAAATATCTCCAAAAATCTGACACGAGGTGTGTTGAAAAATGTTTTATTTTTCCTTATAAGCTATAAAACTTTATAGGACTAGTTTTTATTTCCAAAACTATCCTCGGAGATTATATCACTTTTTTTTTAAAAAAACGAATAACCTAAGGTTAAATTATTCCTTAAAAATATTTCTAAATTATAATAAGCAGCGTTAAAACACTACGTTATTATATTAAATATTTTTGATCAAGTACTAAATTTAAATTAAAGTAACTTATCAAACAAAAATAATATAAATAAAAAGTGAAAGAGTGGTTTTTGTAAATTTTGGAAACCTGGAGGGGTTGATGGTCTAACCCGATGCCAAAAATAAAAAAAATCCTGTTGCCCTAATAATATACGCGCCTCTTTATTTTTGTTTGGGTGAAAGGTAAAGATCTGTAACGCATTTTTAATAACCTGGTCACGTAATGTCTTTGTAAAAGCTAAAGATACGCATATACTTTCGAATAATCATCGATCTAGCTAATATGATAGGTGCCAGTGAGTTACCACCACCTTCTATTAAAATCACCTTTGGTCCCCAAGCTGGACCAAATTCACGCATTAGTCCTACTTTGTTAACGCCGTTAAAAAAAAAAAAAAAAAAACTTTAATTTTTTTTTCTTAAAATCTACTTAAAATATATATAATTTTGTAATTTATAATTTAAAAAAAATAGATAAATTATTTTATAAACTTTTTACGATTTTTTAAATCGAAAAAATTTTAAAATCGATTTAAAAAAACGTAATTTTTTAAATCGTAAAAGCTTTTAAAAAAAAAAGAAATTTATAAAAAACGCAAGTTTTTAAAAAATTTAAAATCGATTTAAAAAGCTTTTTCAAAAAAAATTAAATCGAAAAATCTTTTTTTAAACGTAATTTTTTTATAAATCGAAAAAAACTTTTTAAAATCATATTTAAAAAAATGTAAATTTTTATAAATCGGAAAAAACTTTTTAAATTCGATTTAAAAAAGAACGTAAAAAAGTTTATAAAATAATTTATCTATTTTTTAAATTATAAATTAAAATATATATATATATATATATATATATATATATATATATATATATATATATATATATATATATATATATATATATATATATATATATATATATATATATATATATATATATATATATATATATTTAAGTAGATTTTAAGAAAAAAAAATTTTAAGTTTTTTTTAAAAATTTAACGGCGCTAACAAAGTACGACTAAGCGGCGAATTTGGTCCAGTTTCAGGACCAAAGTGTAATTTTAATAAAGGTGACACAGTAACTCATTGGACCTATTATATTAGCTAGATCGATGATTATTCGAAAGATATCACAGATCTTAGCTTTTACAAAGTACATTACGAGACCACTTTATTGAAAAAACGTTACGTTATCTATCTTTCGCCTTTTGTTTCTTATCTCTTTTGGTTAGAGATAAAAAAGGCGTATCCTTCTTTTATTTCTTTCTGAGATACTATCTGTTCTCTCTCTCTAGGAAGATTTCTTTGTCTTCTCCTTCTCCAATTTTAACGACGGTTAACCGGCCTTTTAACGGCGGTGTTTTTTTTTACCGCCTTTTCTTCTTCTCCGGTATAGGTGTTCTTCACGAGCACTAATATTCCTCCAATTTGAAACCTAGGGTTTCGGATTGATTTGGGGGTTTTATAATCCGTGAGTAATTTTACGATTGGAGTATACAAATGAATCAATTGGGGTTCAATTGATCCTTCTGGGCTTGATTCCGTTTATTGAACAAGTGTGTTTGTTCTAATTCGAATATTTGATGGTGCCCTAATTGATGACGTTGGTATATTGGTTTTTTTTTCTTCTTTGTTCTTGAATTTGATTCGGACTGTTTTGAAAAATGAATGAAAAGAGGAACCCTTTTGATGCCGGTAACAATTCACACTTGTGATTGATACCTTGGTGACAAAAGTTGTTGTTTCCTTTGATGAAATATCACAACGAAAAGATAATCTTGTGATTAATTTTTTGGTTCGAACTGTTTTTGCAAAACAAGAAATCCGGGTCTTTTCGATGGTGTTGATTCAAGAACAGGGTATGAAAGAACCTTGGTATATGATGATTTTGTCTCTGATACCAATTGTTGGCCCGTTTTTATGGATCTTTAATCAAAATATACCGGTAATAACAATAAACGATTTGAATCAAGAAACTTTTCTATATACTTATCAGTCATAATGTTTGTTACATGTTTCCTATCTATTTATATGTTTCGAAAGGGTACAAGTGAAATGTTGTGTCGGTTCAAGGATATGGCAGTTATTGTATAACTGCTACATAACCGTTTCTGTAACTGCTTCTTGTTGACTTTCGTTGAGGTTGACTTTCGTTGACTTTTGTTGACCGGGTCATAATGGGTGTTGACTTGGGTCGCTGGGTTGGGTCGATTGGGATTAACCCAATAAGACTTACATCACGATTCAATGAAGATACAAAAACAATGGTCAACGATATTGCTATTCGTTTAGGACGTGTAATATTATATATCGTTTAAACTTACATGGTGTTTTAAAATAGCGGTTTTAGCACCATCTGGTGGTGTCTATATTACTATGTTGTGGTGGTAAATGGTGGTCCAGTGCGTGGTCGAAAAAGGTGGTGTCAGAAAGTCTGACTACGCAAAAGATTGGTTTGGTTTTTAAAGAATAAATAAAAGATACGATGATTTATATGATATTGTTTTGTACCATGTGATATATTAAGTGTACTTTTAGAGTGAAGGTGTATTTTAATAATATCATTAACGAATTGTAAAATTCATTTAGTTGGTGTTTGAAAGATATAAGTGATAAAATGATTTATGCATTATTTTTTGTACCATTTTATATATTAATTGTATTTTTGAGTAATGGAGTATTTTAATTACATTATTAATGATTTGTAAATTTCATTTAGTGAGTGTTTTAATGAAAAAGAAAGATTAAATATTTATGCATTATTGTTTTGTACGAAGTGCTATATTAATTGTATTTTTGTGTGAGAGTATTTTAATGATATGATTAATTCTGGCATTAATATACATGAATGTTACAAGTTAGATGATTTATGCATTATTGTTTTGTATCACGTGCTATATTAACTGTACTTTTGGTTACAAGTTTAGCGGATTACTTTTATTAGAAATGTTTTTGGTCTTAAAAATTTTAAGACTTCTTTATTTAGAATGTTCTAAACACTTTATATAGTAGTATATATATCTTTAAAACTTGAGTTTCATGAAATATTAGTACTTATTACAGTACTATAAAATAATGATTATAATATATATTTCATAAATATGTTTTATATAACTATATGATAATTAAATATAGTAAGTTATAGTTGCTAATATCTCGATCTAGCTTTTAAAATCTTTTGATTTTACTATTTCAGTAAGCAAAAATGAGTAAATCTTTCATAGGATCTTAAAGGCATAGGATTTCAATTAAGATCTCGATCTTATCATAAGATCGTAATATCCCCGTTCCGATTCGATCATATTTTTCTTTAGTTAACTAACTAATAAACTATAAATGAATGAATTTTGTTATAGTAAATAATAAAGTATGTGGGTAATTATAGATGTTTTATAAGAGTAAAATATATATATATATATATATATATATATATATATATATATATATATATATATATATATATATATATATATATATATATATATATATATATATATATATATATATTGGATCATTTAAAAGTTGATCTCAAGAAAAAGTGAGAGAAGTGATCTCAACCGTTAGATCACCCCATCTTCCCTCCTTTTTTCCTCCCAAGTCCAAGGGCTTCTTTGTTACTTTCTTTATTTCTAAAGGTTTGTTTTGTAAATTTATCCCTACCCATCACTCTCAGCCTAAATCTCTTATTGACAAACCAACTTATTTTAGTTAATCACTGACATTTTTATCAAAAACATATACTAACCAAAATAGAATATTTTATTCTATAAAGTTTTTGCTACCCACGATTTACTTTTATTATAAACTTAAACTGAAAGTTTAAGTTATTTTCTCAACTCAAATATAACGAAAATGCAACTATTTTACCCATATGACAAGGATGTAGATATCAGCGATATTACAATAAATTATAACGAAATTATTTATATGATCAACAAACTCGTATGTATACATTCAAAGAAACCCATACTCCTACTCCGCGACTTTTTCACTAGCAGAAAGAGTTGACGGCAACAATGACATGAGTAAATTTATTAGGCGAAAACATCTTGATGAACTTTGGATATACAAACATGTCAGTTCCATCCATTGTTGTTGCTCATCACAAGCGCGAATTAGCTTTGGAATGTTGAGACGAGTTGAGAAGAGCTTTATATGCTCCATTAATTTCTCGTGACGGTATCTAGCGTAGAGAACACCCAACTCGGTGAAGATACCCATATGAGCACGTTCTAACCCTAAACCACTTTCCATAAGAGATCAACTCATTAAAGCATCCTCTGCTTTGGTAGTATTCATCGACCTCTTCTAGGTCATCCACCCACAAATTTCAAGAAGACCTTTAGGAATTAAGACAATAAATAGTATTCATTGCTACTAGACATTAGAAGTTTAAAAGTAGTCACCGCACTATAATATTGAGCCAAGCGGAACTCCTCAGCATCAACACAGCGGCAAACTTCTTTCCATGTCTTAGCACTAGTTGCTTTACGAGTTGCATCAACAAGACCTTTGAACTGCTGACCTCACAAGTGTGACGACCAATTAGCTCATTGGAGATGAAGGCATATATGATCTTGGCGACTTATACAACGCTTCATCGAACAAGCGATCACCAACATTCGGAGGTTGGCAACATTTGGCATAAGGATAAATTCCTCAATTTCGCTTCAACTTCTCGATCTTCGTGATATGCATATATGAGCTCAATGTCCACCCTTGGCTCCTTGGTCTTTTCTCTCACCATCGAAGATATCTCACCAAATCATTGTAACAATCATGTCCCGAAGCACGAATAACATCCAAGAATTGAGTAGCATCCTCAAGACGAATGAATGAATCTATTGCATCGCTTCACTAGCCCATCTTTGAGTTGAGCTTTAGCCACCGACTCCAAGCAACATCTTCCTCAACACGGTATGCAAACTCAACGCCTGTGGAATACTTTGGATATTATCCAATGTAACATTAACCGCTTGAACATTCAAGTTGACCTTCTTGAATATAGCATATGCTTCTTCGTAAAGTTACGCCTCACTGCCCACCTCACCAACAACAGTCCATCAAAGTTGTCTAACCTATTGATGTAGTCCATGACTCGTGATGGGTCCGCTTTAAGAGACTAATCAAAAGCGGATTTGCCTTTTTAAGTTTCTTTTGTTTCACTTTTTCGATTTTACCTATCAAGTTACTGTGGTCTTCTTCAAGCCTTTTCAGACGCCTTTTCATTTCATTCCTAAACTCATGATCATACATCTCTCGCATCTAAGAATCCATCGAAAACCCGAATATGAACAAATAATCCATTAGTAAAAAGAACGAGCCACATTGAATTCTCCAATTTTGATAAGTTTTTAGCTATGGTTCATGTTTGGCTCTGTACATGTAAATAAAATGAGCATGGAAGGAAAAGGTCCCAATATACTCGCCAAGATTGCTTATTGTACAACTTGGGTAACCTTACTCGACTAAGAACATGCCACATTCGGATTTTGACTTATCACTTTCAAGACCCATCAAGTTTTTATATAAATGCAATATGTAAATGTAGTAAAAGACCCACATCTTGATTTCTTTTGACCCTTGTTGCAAAATAGACCTAAAAACTATGTTAATCGCCCATTTTGTGAAAAGGCATCACACAAAGATCCTGATTTTAGCAGATCATGATTTTAGCATTGGAGGGTCTGGTATTACTCGGTACATGACCTGCTCACTTCTTTAAGCTTTTAACTATTAGGCCCAGGTGTTTGTCAGTATGTCCAAACAGATGCTATAAATATGAAAATAGATGCACTAATATCTACCTATTCGATGCACTACTCATACTCATAGATGCCCTAATATCTACCTTTTCTCGACTCAGCATAATATATAAATATCTCATAATAATACATAAAGCTTATATCATATATCAATTAACAACGTTCTAAATCAATAGTCCCGCTTATTAGCATACCTCCCTTTGCGCCGTATATAAGACGTCGGTTGATTAAAAGTGGCATAATAATCTCGCTCATACGCTTCACAATCGAAACTCGCGAGTAGGTATCTCGTGTCGCTTTCTTACTAGCGACTACGGCACCTACATATTAGATAACTAACATTAACCATAGAGAAAATATGAAAACTTCCATAAAATTCTAAAATAATACTGAGAATCCAGGAAAAATAAAAGAAACAACTTTTGATCACAGGAACTATGATTTGGGCATGAATCTGATGTAATAAGCACTAGTTAAATAAGCAATAAGCCACAATAAGCTACAAAAAGCTATCACAACCTAAAACTAACCTAATCTATCTGGGAATAAGCTACTGCAACTGATTAGAATCCTAAAAGCACAAGTAAAAGGTAAATAAGCACAAGTTCACCTTCAAACTACCTAATGCCAAACGGCCCTAATGCATCAACTTTAAGCACCAATTCAGCTTATTCAGAAAAATCCTAAAAATAAACTAAACTCATCATGTCACCAACCATCAACCAAAGTCCTTATTTCCAGATTTTCAGCCTAAGAGGATCTACTACGAGGAAATTAAAATCAAAATAACAAGGGATTGGGCGAAAAGGCTATCGATGCAAGAATAAAAATGACAAAGAAAAGGCTTATATGCAGACTAGAAAAGTATTTCTAAAAAGATCTAAAGAGCAAATTAAGGCAAAAATATAAAACCTCTACACTAAGGGCTATCTAGGAATAAGACATCAAGCAGTACAACACCATATAAAACTGATTATAAGCAAAATAAACACTGAAAACAGACTTACTTGGGTTTATTTTAACTGATGACACAGGACAGACAAGATGACTAGCAAATCTCAGCTAAGCTTCTAAAACTTAAATGCTCCATGATTCAGAACCAATCCATGTAGAAATAACATTCAAATGACCAATAATTCATAAATCCAAACACCCCTTTTGAAAACAGATTTCAAAATGAAAACAACAAACATGTAAATCTATGATTGATTCAGATTAAAACTTAATGACACAATAGATTAAGAACAACTAGTAACCAAAAACTGAGTTTGACTTCCAGTTTTGACCCGATTTGACTTTAGTTGACTTTTTCTCAAAACATGAAATTAAGAACAAGTAATTAAAGCATAAGCTAACAATGAGCTTATATGAGCTAAGATTAACAGAAACAAGAGCGTGTGAACATTAATCAACCATAAGTGAATTCGAAATTGAACTAGAGACAATGTATCATCGTGTTGTATTTGTGTTGGTCCTATCACTAACGTCTAAATAACTAGAAACCCACAAACTTATTCTAAACTTCCCTTTAAGTATCTAGCATTCATGCTTTTTCTCGAAATACTACTTTGAAGGTTTTAAACATAAAGTTCGACACGTATTCCACATCTTATATGAGATTGACAATGTAGTGTTCACTAGTATTATTGGTTTAACAAGGCCCTACAATAAGTCTATTGCGCTAATGGCGACTATGAAAAGCTTACAAATTCAGATAAACAAGTTATCACTAATGCTAAACCTTAGACCAATTCATTTAGTCAGCTAACAGTCAGACACCAGGGTTACAAAAGAAAAATAATTACTTGCATACATAAAGATCTCTACGCTAATATGTCCAAACAGATGCTCTAAATACGCAAATGGGTGCACTAATATCTGCTTATTCGATGCACTAATCATACTCATAGATGCCCTAATATGTTAATTGATGCCCTAAATTTGTCACTCGATGCACTAACCATACACTCTCGATGTCTTAATTTTGTATCATGATGCCCTAATGTTTTCATTGATGCACTAACCATACCACAAAATTAATTGCTAACACCTTAATCAAACAAACAGATGACTTAATCTATCTCGCGATGCACAAGTATTTTGCTATTGATGAATGTTTAATGACACAACGACCATTAGGGCTCTTACTTCTGGTTTTAACTTTAAAATGAAACTCGCGCATCTCGCTTACAAAGAGTGCATATATTTTTAGACCAATGCATATATACGATGTATTAATCAGATCAAGTCAGAAAAGTATAACCTCGAAATATATGACGAAAATGCCATCATTGCCATGAAGATCACTAGCAATCAGTTCTTGCAAAGGCGGTTGCTGGGACATATCCTAGCCACAAAAATCATAGTTAGTATCATTCTGCTAAGAAATACGATAGGGCAAAAAAGCCTATGAACAACATAAAAAAGGGCAAGGAGATAGCTAAAACTTACTATTAGAGGCAAACAGTCATCTGCATGCCTACGAAAAACAGAAAATCCACCATGTGTGCTTGTGTCAGATGCAGTAAGTGTCTTGCAGAATGAGTGGAAAGTTCAACTCAGAGGTTCAGGAAGTGGAGGATATGTACTTGTTACCTAATTTTGCTGATTCATCAAAAAACATAAGCATAAGAGACCAAATTGTGGGGAGTGTGCACTCTAACAAAGAAAAATCATTGTTCATATGAGTGATCATGTATGCTCACATCTCGGCCAAGAAATAAATTTATTTGTTGATATACTTCATTGGATTCAGGTTCAGCCTTAAATAAGTTCATAAACATTAGTCAATCTTAAAATTAGATTATGTGAAAATGCATTTTCATCCGCTCACGCTAAAGGGTTAAAATACGTAAGAAGAAAACTTGAGGAGATGGCGTAACCCTTTTGGTAACAAAGTTTCAAAGAACATTTAACGATGCACTAAAGTACGTTAAATGGATGCACTAAATTATTCCATACATATGCCTTATTATTTCAATCAATATTCCATACAGATGCATTAAATACGTCAAACATATGTACTTTATTATTCCATACAGATGTCTTATTATTTCAATACCATATTCCATACATATGCCTTATTGTTTTAATACATATGCATTAATCATACTAACGGATGCTCTAACAACTATTCCTGATGCAATAATCATACAAGCATATGTAATTCATGAAAACTTGATGCACTAATTAATCAAACAAATGCTCTAATGATACTAAATGGATGCCATAATGTATAATACGATGCTTTAATCATACACACTTGATGCACTAACATTTCATGTGATGCCCTAATCACAAAATCTCAATGCCATTACTTTTTCATTTCATGCTCTAATCACACACATTTTATGCCCTTTTGTCACTTGATTAACTAACCATACACCCCGATACCTTAATTTTGTAAAGTGATGCTCTAATGATTCTAATGATTCCATAACATTAATTGTTGATGCATTAATCAAACAAAATGACAAAACAAGTCACACGATGTATAATAATACACAATGATGCATTAATCTATCTCGCGATGCTCTAACAATACACAATGGATGCATTAATCTATCTCGCGATGCTCTAATCTAACAAAATATGCACTAAATTAAATTCCTTATAATCTAATCATCTACACTTGTTTACATAATGTTTCTCCTGATGCACTTATTCATACAAACAAGTGCTATAACATATTATTTAATCAGATGCACTAAATGTAATTTTAAACATACAAATTCATTAAATGTCATTCCATTCCCCAATAACACTAATTATTTTATAATTTTCACAATGATGCACTAAATTAACATAAAAAATTAAAAGTATGTAATTAAAAGCTTACAGTTTTTGGATATCTCTGGCTTGATTTCAATTTTCTTCCGGTGTTCTACGAATGTAAGACGACAAAGATGGAGTGGTGGAGATGATGACAGAACTGACGACAATAGAGATGATAACGGTGGAGATGATGACGGTGGAGTGGTGACGGGAATGATGATGATGGAGATGGAGATGATGATGGTGGTGTGACGGTGACGGCGGCGACGGAGGTGGTGATGGTGAGGTAAGTGTTTGTGTTTGAATCGGTGTTTGTGTATGTGTTTGTATCTGGAATTCTGGATTAAAAAAAGACTGCTCCTTCTTTTTTTTGTGTTTTGTTTCTTTTCTAACCCAGAACTTTCAAACGTTTTCATATTTTACCCTATAACTTTTTTTTCTCACTTTTCTATCTAATTATACTTTTCTCTAGAACCGGACTCTCTATATATATAGTTAGATGAAAAAATTCAGCGCCTTTCATCACCAATTATATATTTTAGTATTTTAAATTATTACGCGTTGCATTTCCACATTATTATAACTTTGATAACTCTTCTTTATTCATAAATTTACTATACAATCAGCTTTGAATACGAATTACTAGACATATAAGACACTTTAGGATATTCTGATCTCGATCCGATCTTACGATTCTAATATTGATCTTGATGACTTTGGTGTAAGTACTAATGATTGTAAATTAGTGACTATAATATATAATTTTGTCAATATATGTAATATAAAATCTATTATCTTCTAATAAATAAAAGTTGAGTTTCATGCAATAAACTTATATATTACAAGAGTAACTATAAAATAACGGTTGTAATATATATGTAGAAATATGGTTTATATATCTACATATCTAAAGGAATTAGATTTTATTTATAAATATTGGGTTTAAAATTAAGTTTTTTGATATATATAATAGATTTTTTCAAAAAAATACATCTTGTTTTTAAGTATATTTAAAAAAAATTGTGCACAATAGATTTTTAAGTAGATAAACGTTGTTAAAATTTAACTTTTATTAATAATTGTGTATAATTTTATTTTCAAGATACTTGTATCGCGCGAATACGTATGACTATTATTTTCAAATCCACAGTCGTGGGTTCAAGTGTAAGATATAAACAATAATATGAAAAATTATATTATAAAAGCTTAAAAAGATACAAGGCTACATTTTCAAAGTCGAATCTAACTTGACCTATTGTTTCTAGTGTATCATTTATTTACTTTTTTTATTTATTTATTTACTTTTTTACTTTTGAGCAAGGTTGCAAAAATCGCTAGGTGGTAGCTGGGCGGTCGGGTAGGGCCTAGCGATTAATCGGTTAGGCGGGGATTAATCGGGGATTAATCGGATTGGATTTTTTATATATAAAATTATAAATATTTGAAACTATATACCCGATTTGGCCGATCTATCCGATTTTTTTTCGATTTGGCCGATTTTGCCCATTTTTTTTTCCGATTTTGCCGATTTTTAACTGTAACTGATTTTTCCGATTTATCCGATTTTTGCTGATTTGGCCGATTAATCGGCCGCTTAGACCGATTAATCCGATTTTTGTCAGTAACCGATTAATAAGGCCGATTAATGAAAATCGGAACGGCTAATCACCGCCTAGCGATTAATCGGCCGCCTAGGCCGATTTTTGCAACAGAGCTTTTGAGTGTATATAATTTTAATTTATCATATTGTGTATATTTTTACGGTCAAATTAGATCAACATGAATAGATAATTATTTATAAATGTAAATCAAACTTGATTACAACGTAATGTATACACACTATACCAAATTATAAAAATAGTAATAATAAATTAATAATAATAACAATAATAATAATAATAATAATAATGACTCAAATTCAATATATTATCTTTTGTTAAATAAATTTTAAAATTACTATGAAAAGAAAAGAAAAAAACTACACCCTAATATGGTGTAATAAAAATAAACTAAATTACCAAATGATCTATATGCATAAGCTTTTATTAATACAATTTTTTTTCATGTTTTACCAAAATAAACAATAAATGTCACTTTCCTTGTTTTTCACAATGTATGAGGGACTATTTTATTTTTCTTTATTTTTTTCATCAATCATGTGAGATATCTCCACCAACCATTCATATCTATCAATTTCTTTCTTGTTTATCTTCTTCTTTCATCAGATATCTTTACTTTTCACTAGAGAGTCTTCATTGGCGTTGTTGTGGGCTTCTGAAATAAATTTTTCGATAAATAATGAATTTTAGTTTATTATGTTCTTTTAACAATAAATTTACGGATATCAAGAATTTGATAGCCTGCGTGCCCTTTCGGCTCGAACCCGCTGGGTCGTGTGCGGGCTCGGGCTTGAGCCTGCTTGATCCGCTACCGTTCGGGCTCAAGCCCATTTGGCCGTTGCTGTTCGGGCTTGAATATTGTATAATGTGCTTTATTATTTGTAGTAGTGAAATTTAATGCGGTGAATTGTGTTTAATTTTATTGTACAATATGCTTGATAATTTGTATTTTTATGTAAGGAGTGTTTAAATAATCAGTATTAATTGTATTTATTGACCGGTTAAATAATTGACTACATTAAATAGCATTAATGTGGTGTTTTGTTGTACACTATGCTTCTTGTCTTGTACGCCCGAAAATTATGTGCATTGAAGTGTTGTACACTATGTTTATTTTCTTGTAAGTAGTAGTCACTATAATCATTAATAACATTGACCGCTTTAATAGCATTAATTTTGTAAGTCCGAAAATTACATCATGCTTATTTTGTTGTACACTATGCTTATTTTGTTGTAATCGAAAATTGGTTGCGTATTATTGACGTTGTGCTTAAATGGTGTAATTTTGGTGAAGGGTGTTTTAATAGCATTAATGTTGTTTGATAGAATTTTGGTCTTAAATGACACCACGCTTTATTTTTTGTACAATATGCTTACTTTGTTGTAATTCTAAAAATTGGGTGCATTAAAGCGTTGTAAACCATGCTTAATTTCTTGTACGTCTTAAAATTAAGAGTGAGGTGCTTTCATGCATTATAAGTAGTATAGATTTATCCTCCATGATCAAAATTGCTTGGTATTTTCTGTGACAACTCGTAATTTCAGGTCATTTCTCAAATTTACTATTCATCTCGGGAATTTACTATTCGTCGGTACTATTCATCGGTTACTATTCATCGTTTTTTAAGTCGATTTGATATTTTGAGAGTGTATTTCAAAATTTTACTATTCACGAAACACTATTCATTCCAGGAGAAAAATCACTATTCACGATTCATTATTCATCATTTTTCGTAAACTAGGTTTACCAGTATCAAATACGCGTAACCGTAAGGGTTTAGCTGCGTATTCATGAAAAATCATTGAGGACACTTCATATAGACTAGAGTTAGTCTACATAACATCAGTAACATCATCATCATATTAGTTCATGCATGGATTTGCATATTTCATTTAACGTATATTTATTTATTAAATAAACGCTATCACACGCTCATTTATTTTGAATAATTGATCCGACACTTCCAACAATTGTCTCAAATATATTTTTATACTCATTTTAAGACTATAAAAATTATATTATTAGTTTACCCGATGTTTTGAATTTATTTTGTATATAAATTGTTATATATATATATATATATATTTACGACGGTTTTCGTAAATTCAACTCGATAATTATTTATTCACTCAATTCTTGCAAGAAATGTATTTTTATAATTTTTACGACTTCGATATATTTTATTTTGTTCCGTTAAAATCTATTTCTAGCTAACGCTACATTAAATACCTATTTATACCTACAAACTACACATTATACTTAACAAATAATACATTTATACATCAAAAATACCAAACCCTCCCCATTATACCCCATGGAGTATCTCTTTTACTAGCTTATACACATATACATATTAGCTAAGATATTTACTTGTACCAATTATTATCCTAAACATATACACATACAACACATTTACAAAAGGTGAAAAGTAAAGAAAACCTCTCCATTTCCATCACCATATTCGGCCAAGCATAAGACCAAGGAAGAAATCATAAAAATTTTCAAGATCAAGTGATTAATAAACATTAGTATACTTCTATTTAGGTTTTGAAATAAAAACCTAGGAGTATTTAGGAAACCTAGTTACTTAAACCTCATCATATAACTAGTAAGCTTTTCATGATCTTTACTAATCTTTCATAATCATTCTTAAGTTATTTTTATCATTCTAGTAAGAAATCATGCAAGTATTATGTGATTCATACCACTTTTAATTGTTTTTATTACATATTATAAGTTATAATCATCCTATAATTGATCCTTTGAAACATATCATTGTTGATGATGTTTAGGAACCCATGACACCCTAAGAAGGTGTATGGTAGGTTTTGAATAGATTTGGTGTTGATTTGAAGTGATTGAAACAAGTATTACATAAGAAAAATCATTTTCGACAACTTTAGATTGTGGTCTGATCGTTTTGCAAAATCTGGAAAATTCAGCGGTCATGAAGTATTTTGGGTTATATTTCCAGAAAATATACTTTAAAACGAAACCGTGGTCGCTGAACGGGTTAAAGCGGATTTATAACGAAGGAGATACGCTATTTTCAAGTTTAGCGGCAAAAACTATATTTTCTGAAAAATGGTAAGCTGTCAAGAGTTATTTTAAGGGCAAAAATGAGTTTTAAACATTGTCTAAATGAGTCGATTTATCAAAAATATATTAGTATACAACTATACATTAGCACGAAACTAAGGATATATAAAACGTAGAAAACGTACTTATAACAACTAAGTTATACACGTTTTAAATATGGATATCGTAACTATTTTAAACAAGTATAACACTTATATATTTTCTATTAGCCAAAATGGTTGCCGCAAGTGACCATGTTTGGAGTCGTTTTTCACATCGATAGAATACTTTTGAGAAAACGGTGTCTTCTAGTAAAAGTAAGTTCACCTAGCATAGTTTCCAAAATGTTCAACCGTTCGTCAAACGGAGTTGTAACGAATAATATACGGTCACTCAAACTTTGCCGAAAACTAACCTTAAACAATATTTTTAGTCCGACTACCGTACTTCATCTATAATTTTTCTCCATGATCGAGACCTCTATGATCAAAAGTTAAAGCTAAAACTTTTAGATAACGTTACAAGCTTTCCAAAACCATTGAGTTTGTTTTCTAACACTCGATATTCACTATTTTATGACTAGCTTTTCGATGCCATTTAGCCATTTTCATGAGTTGTCAAATTATATTGTTTTACGACGAAAAACTATAATTTCTTAATAAATCACTAAATGACTATCGTAGGATATCATTTCAACGTAAGTACTTGTAAAGTAATTTATAACTAGACAATACGTTATAAACTTATTTTTCGACTTATATTAAATCATGACTTTGCATGCACAAGTGGTATGAATATCATATGAGTTTGCATGCATAACATTAAATCATGACTTATATTAGATCAAATCATCATTAATAGGTCGCGGTTAGATATTGCGCCTCATTTCAGTGTATCCGCTTTTGCCATCATATCATTGTATCAAGTCAGTTTTCATAGCCCCATCTTTCAAGTTTATAATTCATTTCAAACCTACGGAGGAGAATACATTGCACATCATTTTATTACGATACCAAGTATATCAAATTCATTACATTGCTTAAGTTACCTCATTGCCAATTGAATGTCCCCATTTCATAATCATGAACCGTTAATTCGGAAGAAGCGAGGGTGAGTGAATAGATCTATTGAGGGTGACTCCTCCATCCGGGTTGGTGGTCTCAACTGGTCAAACGGATGCATTTCATTTAATATAATTATTTGAGTTGTTTGGCAAAACACTGTTGAAGCGAACATCATGATCGATCTAGCTTGGTGTCAAGTGCTTACAAGAATTGTAACATTTGTATGTGACATATTTGTCATACATGGCCTATACTTGTGGTAGTCGTATAAAACATTTACATAAACTCTATGAACTCACTCAACCTTTGTGTTGACACTTTTAGCAATGTATTTTCAGGTATCTAAGGCATATACTTCATGGTATGCATATGGACTTATCATAGAGTCGTGGTGATGACGCGTCTCACATGGGATTTATGCACTTTAAGAAAATCGTTTGGCTTGTATCAAACTTATTTCCGTACATGTTGACTTTCATTTGGGACCTATCTTTTGTAAACTCTGAATGTTTTATTATATCAAATGATGTGTTTTCCAAACGACACTTTAGGTCGTTCAATATAACTGTAATTGTGATGCTATGGCAGTCATCCCCAGAATTCCATTCATGCAAAAGCAGTATTTTGGGGTGTGACATTTTCAACCTCTTACTCGGATCCTCGCCCTAATCTAACGTCTCTCGCCCAAACTCGAAAACTTGAATTAACCCTCTCGCCTATCTACTCGCCCGGATCCTCGCCCATCCACGCATACGGATCCTCGCCCATGATAATTTTCACTGCCCAAGACAATTTTCCTCGCCCATTCCTTGTTTTCTCACTTAAATCACGTGATACACGTGTATGGTTGAAATTTTGTGTTTGAATTAATCTAACGGATGAGATCTAAAGTTCATTTTCGTAAAAAGGTTGTGCTAGGGCTTGTTTCATAAACGACTACTAGTTATAGTCGGTTTAAGAAATTCTCTTTAAAAATGGGTTGATACGCATATCATTTTGTAAATGCATACATCATATTGTACAATATTAAATAAAGACTAAAATACACCGTTAGTCCCTAAACTTGTCAATGCGCTTGGCGATGGGACAAACACAGGCATCATCATCGCGGAGGTCCAAAACATGACCTTTATATGCCAAATTCATCCTTGACCACTAACGCGATGTCAACGCTCTACTTTATGTTAGTTAGTGGAGGTATTATAGTCCATACACATTTATACCACACCTTAGTTAATTCTAACCCAAGACTATTCCACCAACACATAAAGGGGTTATTGGTTGAGCGAATTATACCATTATACGACCACTTAAGTAGGACTTTATAAAAGTCAAGCGCTAAACAATGTAGGATCTCGAATTTTACCGGGACAAACAAAAAATTTATACATAACCAACAACTAGCAAGTTGACTTATAACGATCAACTATATGTTCAATGTTTGATGAAACCGGAAAATAACGGATACTACGGGTCATTGTCGATACATGGTTATCGACATTTCACAAAATATAAAGATGAATTTAGTCCAACTTCAAAACGTTCAACTGCTGAACCTTCAAATGATCTACACATCTCTGATCGATATCCATAAACTGTTGCACAAAACATGAACCTTAAAGTGATGATGCTACTGCTACCTTGTCTGCAAAAACAAGAATACAAACAACAAACATATAAGTTAGGTACTGTACTATTACATTTGAATGGAATTAAACACATGACATGGTATTCATCATTGAAACATCACCTAGGATGGCCTTTGGTGAAACGATTGCTAGGACGCACTTTGTAATCTTTCTTTGCTCTAAAGGGTGTCTTAACACCTTAGAAACATTAGCGAGAACACCACCAACCCTTTTAGCCTTCCTCTTCGCATCAAAACCGGGCAAGTTCTCAACATCAAACCACGCAAACTCAACCATTTTAGCCTTTCCTTCCCATCTAAACCTCGCTTAAATTCTTGAACAACTTCTTCCCCTTTTTGTGCAAAACATCCTCTTCCTCAACCAACTTTCCTTTTCCTTTTCCTTTAATTTTCTCCTTTTTTTAGCTACAACCCCTTGTTCCTCTTTGATTACAACACCACCTTTCGCTGTTGGTGTCTTGGTTCCACTCCCATGCATTTTTTTCTTATCTATCCCCTGCCATTTACGTCTAGTCCTAAAATGTGTTGGACTAAGCATTCTAAAGTTAGCATCCTGCTCTACCCAACCTACAACTTCAAAACTGATGTTTTTATGTAAAATTGTGCTAACTCGGGGCTTGTGGGCAACGAAGATATCAAGCGACTCATGTGTTTCATCCAAGTGCAAACAAAGTATGAACATGATCATCAAGATGAATCAAATGCAAACCATTTTCTAGGGATTCTTTAGGATCACGGTTTATTGTTTGATAAGGTTTTCCAACACAAAGGTAGCCTTTTGAGGGTCGTTTAAGTCCCTTATTTGATCCGTTTTTGTATCCATTTTTATTGCTTAATATCGTTCCTTTTCACTTTTAGGTCTCTTGAAGGCAAAATCTCAACAACCTCCCAATGGAATGGCAGTCTAACTACATGTTTTATTTGGAAACGATAAGGAAAATTGCTAATGGCTAAAACACTGACGAAAAGCGCGAATACTCTGAAGAAAATGGCCAAAGTCGAATCGAGACACTCAAAGTAAAATCTTTGGAATGGCACTTATTTGAAAACATAAGGTGGCCAAAGTCGAATCGAGACACTCAAAGTCTTTGAAAACATCTATCTGACGTGACGTCGGAGGATTTTGTGATGGGACGAAGCCAAAACTCCTATTTTCAAGTGACGACGTCAAGTTATAAAAGAGTAGGCCGTCGCAACTCGGGCGGCCTAGATGCAATCAGACGGCGTCGGAAGTGAAGAGGACGGCGTCACAAGCATAAGGTGGCGCCGTCGCAAGTCTAACGTGGCCAAGACGAAACCCTAATAACGGCGACACGGCGTCACAAAACATAAGGTGACGCCGTCGCATGTGTAATCTTATATATAGAATCCGAATTTTTCGGATTTGTGTGTAGTCTTTTGGAGTAAAACCTAAACCGAACCAAGGCTGTCTTGTACGGTATTTTAGGGTTCCAAACCCTATCTTACACCAAGATAAGTGTTTTACTTCATTAATACAATTATGTCTTTGATTATTTGTGTGTATGCTTGCATGTTCTCCATGTCCAGCTAATTTACTTGTGTGTTTGCTTAGGAATATGAAACTTAATTATTGAATATTGATTGGTTGTCTCTTATCTTAGTTGATTAATGATCTAGTAATGCGATAGGTCATTCGTTGTGTACTTAATGCTTGATTAAATCTTTGTGAACCTTAGAATATAACTCCTTGAGTAGTTGTAAGCTAAACCATCCAAAGAGTGCCTTAGAGTAAGAGTTTATTATCCTAGTGGGTTTTGTAGGCGAGACCCTTTGGTAAGTTCAAAGAGTTAGGAGAAAGCATACCCTACAACTTTAGACACACAACGCAACTAAGAATAAGGACGTGACAATTCAACCACCAATAGGAGATAATTAAGGAGTAGTAAAACCTAAGTAAACACATCTTTAAACTATCATACGAGCACACAATAATTAGACATAGACTACATACACCTTAGATTAGATAATTAGATAAGTAGAGTAATCGGTAGCAATACCAACCCCCAAATCCAAACCCGAGATTCGTACCTTTCCTTTCCTTAAAAATATAAAAGATAAAAATAATCTTCCTCAACCCCAACCTTAGCGTAGTAACTTCTCACTAGCATTCCTATTCCCCAGAGAACGATATAAATACCCGTGGCTTACCCTAATACTACACTACAACGATTAGGTTCCTTTGCCTGGGTGTTGAAAAACTTGCTCGACGAAAGGAAGTTCCTTTGACCCCGAGCGGCGTGTAGCGTTATCAAGTTTTGGCGCATTGCGGGGAATAGAATAGCTAGTTAGTAGTCCACCTCGTTTAGGTTTCTTTACTTGATTCCTATCAAGTAAATTTTTCTCATTTTTAGCTTTCTCTTAGTCTATCCCCCTTCTTCGTGACCTTTGTTCGTAACCCCATCACTTTTCATCATGGAAGGTGATAAACCACCAAGCAACAACTCCCCATCAAATAAACACCCACCACTCGATCCAACTTTTGCCAACCAACTCCGAGCTCGCATTGTTAGTGAAATTGGAGAGCTTAAGAAACTTAATAGGATAATTGAAAATGCACTTGAAAAAGCCCTTGAGGAATCCACTGGTACCTTAGATAGTGATTCAACCTCAAGTGATTCGGAAGATGAAATTATAGAAGGAGATTATGGACGGAAGTAAGGAGGAGGAGGAGCTTAGGGAGTATTTCGATTCATACCCTAATGGAAAGAAGCGCTTATCACTATAATGTAGTTAACTTCCATGACCGCCTTCGAACCATGCATAAAAGTGGTGACCCTAAAAATATCAAAATACCGTGCATGATTGGTTACTTATATAGGGATCACACTTACATAGATTATAAAGCACCCATGAACATAATGTCTAGGCTCTACTACAATTGGATCATGAGAGAAAATTTAGGACCTATGAGGGACCCCTTTTACCCTAGGAAAGTGAGTAACTATGTTGGGAGGGTTAAGGGATTGCATGTCTTCGTAGGGAACTTCACATATAGGTGTGATTTCATGATCCTAGAAAATGTGAAAGGCATTATTGATGGAGTTTTAGGAGATGTGATACTTGGGAGACCATTTATTGAGGAATCTAAGATGGTTTATGATCAAGAGGAAGGAATAGTCAATTTCTCGAATGAGACCGAATGTGTTAAATATATAATGCCGCAAAAATAAGAGGTTTGAGGGCATTGATGAGTTAGATGTAGATAGCATTCCGGCCTTTGAAGTTGATTGGAAGGACAAGGTTCTCTATACCTTTGTCTAGAATTGGGCCTGAATATATTCGTGATGAGAACGAGTTAAGATAATTGAATGGGCTTCTAAGAGGAGGAAAGCGTGAGGGCACGACTACGAGTCTAGCTACAAGACTCTTAAATAAAGAAAAGCGCTTCGTGGGAGGCAACCCATGCTTAATTGTTTGCTTGTTAGTGTCATATGTCTTTTATTGATTGTTTATTCTCATGTTTAAATTTGTAAAATGCTTTATTTTGTTTTAACCTCGTCTTAATTGCATATAAAGGTATTTTACATAAGGGATAAGTGTAGGGAGGATTACACGTTTTCAAAAGAAGCGTAAACATGAGAATAACAATTAACTAAAAGATATATATGTGTGTTTGTTCGAGTCAAATGCTTGTATCGAGTCATAATGGATGTTTTGCGAAATTTTTCCGATTCTAAAGATGTAAATTTTCCGAATTTTTCCGAAAATCGAGACCGGTTTTGTCGGGATAACTGACGTCGTTAGATCGCAACTGACGGCGTCGGGAAGGAGTAAAACAACAGATTACTTTTTCTCGTTTTCGAGCTACTTAAAAATTTTGGAATTTTCGGTCTTAATTTTCGAAATGCGTAAACATCCATTCCACAAGCATTATATCCTAGTTTAAATCGAGTCTTATATATATTATTACCGCCGATTTTACGCGAAGGTTTCGTTTGTTTTCTTCAAGTGTGCGGGTTTAATTTATCAAGAAGAAGTTACATAAGATTGGAAGGAGCTTTTCACGCATAAATTCTTCTTGGAAAGGATTTAACCACTACTTCACACACGGATCCTACCGAGCTAATCGGGGAGTACTAGTTTCTTCGTTTTAATTACCTTCCATTATCATAACTTTGATACTTTCGGGAACATTGGGGACAATGTTCGGTTTAAGTGTAGGGAGGAAAATAAAGCGGGAACTTTGAAACTATGCTTATCCTTGAATATTTGCTTTGTCCAATTGTATTTGTGTAATAAACCATGAGAAAATGTCGGTTAGGGTAATTTTGGCACCAAATTTAAAATTTTCATGACATATAGGAGTGGGCCATTAGTCTTAACAAAAGCGTCTCACGGATAGGAAGTTGCATGACTAGCACAAAAACCCTTTACCACCTAAATTCCACCCAAAATGTGAGGATCACCCTTAGATTAGTAGGAATTAAAGCATTCATCTTTAATGCTTAGAGTGTGAACCGGTAGTATATTAGATTCTAGAACTTGTTTTGTGATGCATTTCGAGATCGCTAGTAAGACTACACTTGTGTAGTTAGGAATAACTAAATGATAAGAGGCATTAGGATAACCCTTGTTTGATACCCGTAATATAATTACTTCTTCCACATTGGTTGAGTAATTCCCCACACCCTTTGCGTTGTACTCATCTTTAGTACACGATACCCTAGTTAACCCCTCGAGCCTATCCTTTTCGCGGTTCTCGTGATGTTTCGGTTTTCGAATATCAATGAAAACATTGTTTACACCCCACCCCAAATATACACCCAAATCGCCTTAGCCTACCCTGTATGCACTCACTTTTAGTGCATTATTGTTATCACCCTAAACCCTTAGTTCAATTATCGGTTGCTTGCATGAGTTGCTAAGTCGAGTCATATCCTTTGTATCTGATTTTGGGACGATTGGGATTCATGGGAAAAGTTAAAGTTTATGAAATGACGGAAAGGGCGTTAAATTCAAATTCCCTTTGTTTGCGTAATAATGTACCCCAAGTGTTTTGATCTTTTCAATTCGGGTCAAATTAGTGTTAGAGTAATAAAACTCAAGTGTAGGGATGTGCCTATAAATCCCTATCATTTTGATGTTACCGTAGAGGATGGTAGAGTAAAAGTGTATGAAAAAAAAAAAAAAAAAATCGAAAAAAAGAAAAAAGAAAAAAAAAAAAAAAAATAGAAAAAAAAAAAAACATACGGGCTACCATCCTACATCTATCCTTTAAATTTATGTTTGTTTATTTCGGTTAGCTAGAGTCTAGAGTGTCGAGTCTTCGCTTAGCAACGCCATTCTTCGTATGCATTTAACATAGAGATTTTTGACTTACCACCACTAAAAAGCCTATCCCACCAAACCCTTTGTTTCCTACCGTAAGCCTAACATTACAACCCTTTAAAGACCTCTTTGATAGTCTTTCCTAGGTGCTTACGCCAAAGCGATGGAGGTTTGATCTATTCTCAAGCCTATGGTAATCTATGTACTAGGACCGGTTAATGAGTGTTTATCTTCCATTTCCAATTTGTTATATTTCATATACACCGAGAGAGATGTGAGTATCCAAACACCCCATGTGAGGTGCTAGTATGTAATTTCCGTGCTTGTTATGACTTTTGCGGGGCTTATATGTGTTGTGGACTGTTTTAAACCAATGCTTCATGACCCATAACTTATAAATTAATTGGCTAAAAGCACATTTGCTTGAGGACAAGCAAATACCAAGTGTAGGGATATTTGATAAGGTTTTAAAGGTACCTTTTGAGGGTCGTTTAAGCCCTTATTTGATCACTTTTGTATCCGTTATTGCTTAATATCGTTCCTTTTCACTTTTAGGTCTCTTGAAGGCAAAATGTTGGAATGGCACTTATTTGGACGAAAAGCGCGAATATCTGAAGAAAATGGCCAAAGTCGAATCGAGACACTCAAAGTCTTGAAAACATAAGGTGGCGTCCACGGCTTATCTGTGACGCCGTCGGAGGATTTTGTGACGGACGAAGCCAAAACTCCTATTTTCAAGTGACGACGTCAAGTTATAAAAGAGTAGGCCGTCGCAACTCGGGCGGCCTAGATGCAATCGAGACGGCGTCGAAGGCGAAGAGGACGGCGTCACAAGCATAAGGTGGCGCCGTCGCAAGTCTAACGTGGCCAAGACGAAACCCTAATGGCGGCGACACGGCGTCACAAAACATAAGGTGCGCCGTCGCAGATGTAATCTTATATATAGAATCCGAATTTTTCGGTATTTGTGTGTAGTCTTTTGGAGTAAAACCTAAACCGAACCAAGGTTGTCTTGTACAATATTTTAGGGTTCCAAACCCTATCTTACACCAAGATAAGTGTTTTACTTCATTAATACAATTATGTCTTTGATTATTTGTGTGTATGCTTGCATGTTCTCCATGTCCAAGCTAATTTACTTGTGTGTTTGCTTAGGAATATGAAACTTAATTATTGAATATTGATTGGTTGTCTCTTATCTTAGTTGATTAATGATCTAGTAATGCGATAGGTCATTCGTTGTGTATAATGCTTGATTAAATCTTTGTGAACCTTAGAATATAACTCCTTGAGTAGTTGTAAGCTAAACCATCCAAAGAGTGCCTTAGAGTAAGAGTTTATTATCCCTAGTGGGTTTTGTAGGCGAGACCCTTTGGTAAGTTCAAAGAGTTAGGGAGAAAGCATACCCTACAACCTTAGACACACAACGCAACTAAGAATAAGGGCGTGACAATTCAACCACCAATAGGAGATAATTAAGGAGTAGTAAAACCTAAGTAAACACATCTTTAAACTATCATACGAGCACACAATAATTAGACATAGACTACATACACCTTAGATTAGATAATTAGATAAGTAGAGTAATCGGTAGCAATACCAACCCCAAATCCAAACCCGAGATTAGTACCTTTCCTTTCCTTAAAAATATAAAAGATAAAAATAATCTTCCTCAACCCCAACCTTAGCGTAGTAACTTCTCACTAGCATTCCTATTCCCGATATCAAGAGAACGATATACAATAGGTTCCTTGCCGTGGCTTACCCTAATACTACACTACAACGATTAGGTTCAAAAGGCTAATGCCTAAGGGGTGTTGTCAAAAAACTTGAACAACTTCCTCGACGAGAAGGAAGTTCCTTTGACTTAATATTTGATGTTTAATATGAAATTAATGAATATATATGTTATGTTCCCGAGTTGTTATATCGGTTTTGATTGTATTGGGTGTTGGTAGAACTATGGCGTGTAAGAGTATGGGGACTAAGGTTTTAGTTCACATTTGCAGACTATGGAACAATAGTTTCTTGAAGCTCTTTATGAGCAAGAAGAAGAACACACAATTTTGGAGGAAGATGAAGAGCGATCGAGGTTGGATGAAGAAGCATTCAAGCGGTTTTGGAAGAGGAGAGAATGTACAAAAGAATTGATGAAGAAAGGGAGAGGAAAAATTGGCTTGAAGATGCATAGTTTGAGGCAGCTTACTATGGAGTGTCTGTGGAGGAGTTATATCCAAGACATCCATATGTGCTGGATAAAAGATGTTGAGCTGGTGTTCGAAGGTTGTAGGCTTCTACTATTCTAGCCATTTGTAATTTGGACAATATCATGTTTGAATTTTTGTTGACTTTATAAGTCGAAGTTGTTATTCAAAGACTCCTAAAGCTGCGTATGTTGAGTAGATTTTAGAATTTATGATGTCTTTACTCCTATCTACTTGTTCAACAAACCACGACTCTATATACTTATATAATACATCTTAACTCATCAATTCTTTATCATACCAACATATTATCACCATATATGCCGAAAATGGTTGTCAAATGGTATGCATTGACTTTTGGTTGAAAGTGAAAACAGGGCTGGATTGACCTTTTTTTCAAGGTGTCCACCTTATAGAGATTTTATGTGGTATGTTTGTCCAGTGTGCCTTGAGATAAGGGGAAACACATCTTATCTTGGTAGAGATGGTGTTACAAGGAAAACACAACCACGGAGATAGTGGTGGATATGTGATGGGTCTACATATTTACGCACCTACTAGGGTTGGTGCATCCTTGGCGATGATGAAGAAGAAAGTGAACCACCAATTTGAAATAGCAAGTGGAGGCGCCCAAGCCAAACACCATGTGAAACACACACTGGCGAAAGACCAAATGGAGAACGCCCAAGACAAACACCGGTTGAACCAACTGCAGGCCAGATGACAAATGGATCACCTACTAGTCATTTAACGGTGAATTCCTATCAAGAAATGCTATGTTGTCTTTCGGTCTAAATGTAGCTTGACCGATATGTGTGTGCTTTTTGTTATAATAATTGAATTTTGGTTACAATTTGAATCATTGACTTTATGAGTCAAACAAAGAGATTTTAAATACTAACAATTCGGTGTGGTTCCTCTAATATTTTGGTTTATGTTGACCTTATAAGTCAAAATGGGTTTTTCCCAAACGACCACCTAAAGCTGTATAAGCAGCGCAAACTACAAAATGAAAACAAGAAATCAAAATATACATACACCACCACCTAATTACACCATATCAAGCAAAATATACGTGTTAACAAGTATCGTTTTTCGTAACCATCATCAGCCAAAAAATATACATCTTCATTACATCAACAACTAAAAATAACAGGTGAACTTCTTGATGAGAGACTTGATATTTATGGGGGGAGACTTGAGGTCCTTAGGGGGAGGCACATACCACTCATTCCTATTTGTGTTGGAGCATCCCACAGCCGCTACAAGACCAAGTACAAGCGGAAGCCTTGGACGCTTGGGAAGTGGAACCTTTCAAAGTAGTGGTCTTAGAAGACATGTTCCCACACTCATAATCAGATGTGTCTGAAATAATGATGACATTAACTTCATTTCCTTTCACGTTAGTATCTGGAAAGATAGACAAAACAGAAAGAAATCAGAGTTCACCCATTACAACTTTCTTAGCTTGCAAACATTAACTCTAACCTTTCTCGGACTCCTTATTCCCATATTTTCCCCACAAGTCTTCAAGTATCACATCGACAATGTCATCT
The DNA here is from genome assembly GCA_022545495.1 of Chrysanthemum lavandulifolium. NCBI lineage: Eukaryota > Viridiplantae > Streptophyta > Magnoliopsida > Asterales > Asteraceae > Chrysanthemum > Chrysanthemum lavandulifolium. The sequence continues at coordinate 308,110,950 of CM040239.1, read as the reverse complement.
CCTATATCCCACTTATTCCATAAGTAGTCATGGCATACTCAATCATATCGTCAGATACCTTTAGCTTGCTATAATCCCTCTTTTGTGATTTCGACCTTTGCTCGGGTTTCTGTCAAATAAAATAGAGTTATTTATGCTCATCCCTTAAAATGCCAATCACACAATTACAAAAAACCCGACTAACCTTTCATCACTTCAGCTTCTTTCACAAATCTGCATAAATCATCAAACATTTCATTAGACATTTCATCTTCTTGTAACCAAGTATCCCTATATTTTGCCTTCACATATTTTACCATCTCATCAGTTACATCTGTAAAAGTAAGCTCTTTGTCTGCCATTGTTAAAGTGTGTGTGAGGGTTGTGTGACGAGGGAGGGAAACGATCAAGATGGTATACGGAAGCTTTTCTCAGAATTAACTAAGGTGTGATATAAATGTGTATGGACTATAATACCCTCCACTAACTAACATAAAGTAGACGTTGACATCGGCGTTAGTGGTCAAGGGATGAGTTTGGCATATAAAGGCCATGTTTTGGACCTCCGACGATGATAATGCTCAGGTTTATCCCATCGCGAAACGCATTGACAAGTTTAAGGACCAACGATGTATTTTAGTGTTAAATAAATAAATAAACAAATATAAATAAATAAATAAATAAAACTCACAGACACAAACATCACAAAAGTACAAAACAACATTGTACAACGTAAGAGTGCTAGGTGAGGTGAAATCCTTTAACACGTTATTGGTATGCCACCTCAGCGCCATATCATCCCCTCCCAATAACACACCAATAACTAAAACACCCCTCCTTCATAACACACCAATAACATGTTATTGGGTCCCTTTTAGGTCCCACAAAATATACCCACTCACTCACAACACACACACAAAAAAAAAGGGAGCAAATGGCGTAAGCCATTGCAATGGCTGAAAACCATTTGACTGACCAATAGCGCGAAAGTCGGTAAGGGGATGGCGGCGTTATTCGGCAATTTGGGTACCAATGGCGTGTTAAAAGAGCACCTCACCGTGCCCTCTAACAACTACTCTCACTCACTCTGCTCAAGTACTCACCATCACACAAACAAAACATCAATGTCTTCTTCACCAAAGCTCACAAGACCACCATCGGCTCCCGGTCATCTCCGATCACCCGGACTTAGTCTCGGGAGCGGGCAAGACTCGGTGGCACCAAAGTTGACTCATGGTCACCTTTATTACTCGAATCTCGTCCTAGTGAATCGGGTAACATTTATAAACCATCACTACTATAAGATTAGCTTTATAGTTACCCAAAACACATTTTTATTGATGTTATAAGTAAAACTATGCATTTGCTTTAGTTAGTTTTCCTATATTAGATAATAGATTGTTAGTTGGTCTATTAAGTTTCGTAGGGCTGAGCAACGAAGGTTCAAAACCGAACCAGACAGACGAAAGTCACGAAACCGACCAAACCAACAAAAACCTGACAGACAGCCCGTCGGTTCGGTTTCGGTTTCCGGTTTTACATGATTTCGGTTTTGGGTGGGGTCGGTTCGGTCCGGTTCGGCCTAAAACCGCCAAAAACATACCAAAATACACCTAGACCGACAAAACCGATGAAAAACCGAACCGAACCGACAACATTCGGTTCGCGTTTTTCATGGTTTCCGGTCCTCGGTTTTCTCGGTTCGGGTCGGGTCGGTTTATGACCGATGCTCAGCCCTAAAGTTTAGAAACAATCCCAAAAACATGTCGGTCGCACTTTCAATTTGCTCTATATAGACAGTGAGACTCCAAATCTCAATTTTATATTTGTGCAATCCACTATATTGTTGCTAAGTGTCCATTTTGGTAGGTAGGTGTTTTTTCTGCGAATGGCTTGATATTTTGTGCGACCGTTTTGTATTTTATGAGAAAGACAAAATTCTCGAATAAAAGAAAACTTTATATATTTTTATTTTTCTTATTTATTTTATTTTTTTTGAGAATTTTGTCTTTTCCAAAAAGGACAAAACAGTCAAAAATAAATTTTTCTCAGCCGCGGGTTGCACAAAAAGTACAACCGTCGGTATAGGAAAAAAAAGTCAACCATGGTCTCACTTTTCATAAAAAAACAAACTTGTCAAAAAGGTAGTGGACATTTGGCAACAAGGTAGCAAAGTTGCAAAAAAAAATCCACCTATCAAATGGGACACTTGGCGGAGTCGCACGGTCTATTAATCGCACAAAAATAAAATTGGAAAAAATGAAATTTGTGTCCTTTTTTGGGAGGTTTTAAAGTGAGACGGTCTGAAATTGGAAATGACCCTTAAGTTTATTAGTAGGTTTTATTATGTCTCACGTAGTCTATAAATAGTGATGAATAATAAATGTATCTTACGGATTTGACAATTACAAGACTCGAGACGAAATATTAGTTACTAGCTTATAAGACCCGTTGACACCGGGTTATTTTTTAAAAAAATAGATAAATGAGATGATAATAAAAGTAGTAAGATGAAAAAAATGTTGCAAAAAGATGAAAAATTAGTATGTAAACAAAATAAGAAAAATAATGAAAGAAAACAAATAGTGAATCTGTTATTTATTAATATGAAGTCATAAGTCAAGTACAATATCGAGTACAATTATTGTAAGTAATAATGTAATAAACAGCCATTCACGTGGTCTTCAATCTTGACAGCCTTCAAAAAGAAAGCGTATGTAGTGGGAAGTAGATGAATTGGTAAGGCAATAAAAATTCTTCGAGAACCTAACAAACATGAAAAGAATGTGTAAGTAAAACATTTGTGTGAATTACAATAAACATGTAAAAAACAAATTAAGTATCACATTAAGTGAATATCCGAACATACCGTTGATAAGCGATCAAAGACCGTGAAGAACCTCTTTATAGACTACATTTGTAGTAGTCTTTAATAAATTACTATCGGCATCGAAATAACAACCTTCAAACCCTTTTTGCTTTTACGGCGTGAAAGAGCGACATATAATTGTCCGTGTGTGAAAACAGGACATGGTAGATATAAACCAACTTTCGAAAGTGATTGTCCTTGGCTCTTGTTTATCGTCATGCCAAAAGAAACTGACACATGAAATTGTTTGCGCACGATCTTGAGTGGTAAATGTTTATCCGATGGAGTAATTTTCAACCTTGGAAGTATAACCGTATTCCCAAAATGTGTTCCGTTAATTATTTTGGCTTGAATAGACGCACGATCTTGAGTGGTAAATGTTTATCCGGCAGAGTAGTTTCATTTTCCTTGGCCACCTGCAAATTGAGAATGTAGAAACATGGTAAACGAAGCATATCCACACAAATTAAAGCCTAAAAATAAAAAGAGGTATTTATTCTGATTATTATTATTATTTTCTATATATATATATATAGTGAAGGGTTATTTTCAGAACCGAAAAAAGGTCGAGAACCGCGAGAACCAATCTAGACCATTCATTTATTTGATCAATGGTTAAAATGATGGATGGCACAAATGTAATAAAATAAAAGATTAAGTAGTTTTTTATAATGGGTTTGGGGGTATTATTGACATTTTAAACTCACTTTATTCACACACCACATCTCATCTAATTCGTAGTTTATGGATCAGTTACAATTTAGAAGATTCACATTTTTCTCTCTCTGCCTCCATTCACAAAAACCCATACAACCCTATCACCATTTCTCCTTCTCTAGATCGAGCAAGCATAAGCAATTATAAAGAAATTTAATACTCCGAACTTGTTTGTTTATTTTGCAATTTCATTGGTGTCGATCAAATCGGATTTCTACTAAGTCTCGTAAGTGTAAATCGGATTTCTCACGTATTTTGTTTTTTTTCATAAGTGTAAATCAAAATCGATTTTTGTCCTTAAAATCCTTGGTTAAGTATAAACTTTTTCCTTAATCAATGTTTCCAAAGCTATTTAAAAGATGTTAAATATTTTGAAAAACAACAGATTAGTTTCAAGATCTTGGGGTTTTTTAATTTTTTATATGTTTTGAGTTTTAAATGGGTTAGTGTATAAGGTTTAATATGAATCTTGATTCAATACTTGTCTCATTGTAATACATAAAAAAAACTTTTTTTTGGTCGTGAATCCTAATTATCGATGAGTTTCTTATGATTTTAATGGTTGTTGGGTAACATTTTCTTGAATTTGATTCTTGAACATTATCATGTTTTTAATATCATATAATGCATATGTGTTTTACATATAAGTGCATATGTGTTTTACGATGTTTAATGAATTTGATGCCTTACGTGCATATGTGTTTTAGAGTTTCGAGATTAAATATGTTGAAAGTGCATATATGTTTTTAGTTATGTTATGATGATGTTTTGTGTTTAGTTTTGATTTTAGGGTGCACTTGTGTTTTGTGTTTCTGATTAGTAACAATCTCGTTTCACGGTAGTAGTTTCATTTAAATTTGTGGAGTGAATCTTTTCTTGAGCTTTCATATTTTTGATGTGCTTTGTTGGCTAAAGAGCATTGAAGGTAATTAAAAATTTAGTAATATAAGTGACGTATTGTCTTTTTGTTTGCACATGTACTTTGCGATAATACATGTGCATTTTTTTAGTACATGTGCATATGTATAACATGGACAAGTAAATTTTCATATGGAGGCTAAATTTTTATTTGGGTGACGAATCAAGTCTTCTTGACAGTGTTGTGTTGTAATTTATATACTTCATGTTGTTATGTTCTTTAGATTCGGATCAATGTACGCTTATGGGCAATGATAATTCTTGTCGATGAAGTTGCCGATGAAGATGGCGATGCATATGTGCAATGCATGAGCGCGATAAAGATGATGTACAAGATTTTGTTATATGAAGAAGATGAACTCGAATGCACTTATGAATTCATTTATTTGGTTTACGATTAAATCGGGTTGATAAAGTGTTAACACGATGAAGATGATTGTGTAGGAAGAAGTCGGCGTAAACAATGGCGGAATGTACATAAGCACATTGACGAGTAATGAACACCATGAAAATTTCATGGATTTCAATGAAAATGATGACGACTCATTTGCACATATGCATACTTATATTAGTAATGATGGAGGCCAAAGAATGTACTTGTGCATAAATGCATGCTAGTCTAATGATATTTTTATTTTAGTTTTTGCTTATGATCTCAACTTGTACAAACTATTGCGATGTTAATATACATGTATTTAGTCCTATTTATATCTGTTTACATTTTCTAAAACATGGGTTGATGAGAGTTTGAAGTAATATATATACCATTGCACCTATAACATTTTAAAAATATTTTGTCGTCATCTGTATATGTTGATTTAATAATGTTTTTTCTGTACACATAATAGAAAACAACATACAAACTTCTTGAAGTGTTTAATTAGATAATTAGGGGTCTAATGTATGAATACACGTGCATATTAATATACTGCAAAAGCTGATCTAGAGCAAAAACATTAAAAGGGCAGTACAATTTTTAAGATCCTAAAATTTAGGTTACTAAAAAATGGATATAATTTTAAAATCACAGAATCTGGCGTTAAATTAAAATATGCATAAAATTGAAATGATGGATTTACCTTAATACCCTTTTGATTTAAAAGAAATGTTAAAATATAAAAACTAAAATGATTGGTCCAGAGCGGTTCTCGCAGTTCTCGACCTTTTATTGGTTCGAAAATAACTCTTCCCTATATATATATATATATATATATATATATATATATATATATATATATATATATATATATATATATATAAATTGTGGATAACAACCTTATAAGGAGTTACTCAAATAAGTAACGCCAAACAACCCCTATAATGAGTTATTCTAATAAGTAATACCAAATAGTACCAAACAGCCCATATCAGCAGTTTTAATAAGAAATCCCAAACAACCCGTAAAGATTTTTGTTCGAATAAGCAAGTCCAAACAAACACTTTTAAGTAGTTTAATAATATATATAACAAACAGCCTCTAAAGTTGGTTACTGCAATTAGCAATCTCAAAAACCCCTATAAGCACTAACTTTGTGGTTAACTTTACCTTTAGTTCACTCCTAACAGATAATAAGAACTTACTAATTCAATGTACCTTGATCTAACCTACCATGATTGAAACTTACACATACATACTTAATTTAGATTGCTTTACACGCTTTTGATTGTCTACTCCTCTAAAATGTAGGTTCTCCACTCATGAATACTTGGTCTCATTGAGTTGTACTTAGCATAACATTTACATACTTTAGAACTATAGATGACAAACAGTTCAAAAAAATGAAGTTATAGATGACCAACCTGTAAAGACTCAATAGTTGAATTACATTGTTATAACTGCAATTTCTGGTCTTGTTGTTACAGTAGTAGAGTTACATAAGTTATCAGAGCATTCGTTTGATCCGGCTCTATCTTGTACTTTTCTGCAAAGGGCGACCTGAATTTAAGCCATCAATAATGGGTTAGACCAGTTATTTTCATAAAAATCTTAATTACACTTGAGATTGATCAAGAGTAGTTAGACCAAATTTAAGCCATCAATAATGGGTTAGACCGTTTGGTACCGTTTGCTTCTTTAACTGAACTGTACATACAAAACATTAATGTTAAAAATAATCTTTGAGATATTAACTCTATATCAGAATTAAGATATTGAAAAGTACCATCAGCTCCAAGATTAGGCTTTTGATTATGTGATGGATTTTGCCTTCCAGTGACAAATCTTGGATTCGGTTCAAATCTGCATGTACAATTTCAAACATAATAATTGATAATGTGATGGATTTTGCTAAACATGGTCCTTAGGGCGGGCTATATTTAAGAGTTGAAAACATGAAAATACATTAAGATGGGGTACAAACTAACCAAAGAGGCATGGAGCCTCTTTGGTTTTAGAGGGGCACGAAGCATCTTTGGTTTTAAAGGCACGGAGCATGTGAAGCAAAACAAAAGATTAAAATTATTGAAATATACAAAAAAATAGAAATATTGAACAGAAAGAAGCAAATCATATCATCACCCCAAGATTAGTTAAATCAGAAAAGCTATGTAACTGATATGTTACCCAAAAAATAACTGCATTTACAGATACATGGCTTGCTATTGTTTTGAGGCAAGTTGCGAAATTTAAACAACGGTAACACCATATCTGTTATCTAACATGGGCTGAACAATGTGTTAGTATTATCATTATATTTATACATGGACAAATCAACAGATTACTTCAATATCCAAATTAAGTATTGTACCATAATAGATGTTTAATTTCTTTTCCAATGTTTGATGTTAACAGTAAAAAGGCGATAAACGAAATAAAATGAACAAAGTACCTGTGAATAGATGTGTATACCCTTTCACGCAACATATTGAGTTATAAAAGTTGTGGTCTTCTTAGGTGTTGCAGCACTAAATCGGCATGTTCACGAAAAATATCAGCTGAGCAAGTCTGATGAGTTCTCCTTTCACCAACATCGGAGACAGCGTGTTCAGCTCCTATTATTGAAGCTACTACTTCCTGATGAGGTTTCATATCATCATTTTTGAAGTTCTTCATTAGTTGTGGAGCCAATGTTACATCCGAAGTCACCTGAAAGCATTAAAAGGAACATTAAGCGATAACTCTTGCAAGTGCACATCATGATTAAATAAACTACAAACGCAAACAGAAGCCAAACATTTTAGTTAATCTCCTACCAAGGCCTATTTTAGTTTTCTCATTAAATTCATCATTTACATCTGAAACCCCTACGGTATTCATCTCATACTAATCACATTTCCATTGTTCTAAAAAATAGGCGCTCACATTAGCAGATGATGGTACGCTCCTCTTCATTACCAAAAATTGCATGTTTTTACCCGGCATACGCAAATAGATACAACAAAACACTGTAAGTAAATCATATGAAGTAAGTGTGTATGGCAAACCTGTACGTGACCAGTTGTACCTATCAAATTCAAATATATTAGTTATTGGTACAAAGAACTGAAATGTAATTCTATCAAAATCAAATATATTAGGAGTAATAATTTTTCATTTCTAAGATTGTGTTTTTTTCTTGTGTATAATTATTTTAGGACGGAATTAGTATTAGGTATTATCAAATCATGTCGTTTCAAAACATATAAGGGCATCCACTTTGATAAACCATTGTATTTTATAAATCTATTTTCACCATGTAAAACTTTGTAAAACTTGATAAATATCTCAAATGCATTATAATTGTGAATAGGTTTCAACATTTTGGACTTTTAACGACATATAGGCATGAAAAACAAAAAGTAACACTTTTCATAAAATTCAAACATTTTCTTCGACCTCCCATGTTGGATGCTCTATTGACATGAGCAAAACGGATAAAAAGGTGTAACAATCAATATTGATCAAAGTGGAAAGTACATTGCTACACTATGACAGTTGCACTTGTTTTAATTACAGACGAGGCGTTATAGTTAAAGGAGGTGATAATGAAGATACTGATGTGACCCCAGTGGAGTATTCAGTCCGTACAGTTGCTAATGAATATGGTGGTGGTGATTTCTGTCTTCTAGGGGATACAGGAACGTTAATTTTTTCAAATTACGATGATCAGAGACTTTACATGCAGTTGATTGATTCTAAAGGTTAGCTATAAAAGAACTAGATGTTTAGAAGATTACTACTATACAATTGGATGCTATTGTTTGAAACTTTGAATGCCAGAAATCACTTACTTGGTTTGATATAGTCAACCTTTTGATATTGTAATACTCTTTTTTCTAATAGAAAATTACTCGTATATGTTTACTTGTTAAGAAAACTAAGAAAAGACATACAAACTAAAGAAAACCTTTTGGTCCTGGTGAATTCGATAACTCATAGCTTGTAGTTTCTTAGTTTCTTAGAGTATCCGAAATTCATACTGATTTTGAGGCGCTCTATGTTCAGTGCAAGTTATCATCTCTGATTTTTGTACGGTTCTGAATATAGCTTTTCACCAATTTTTTAATACTCCTTCTTTTGGAAACAGAATCTCCACCTGTGGCACTTACACCTGATTATGGTGGACCTCTAGTAGCCTATGCTGATGGCGTTTTTGATAAAAGGCTTAATCGGTATATCACTGTCACGGAAGGTACATTGTTGATCCTGTTTTTCTTTTCCTTATACTCTTTTCCTCAATTAAAATTGTCGTGTGACTCCTAACTTCTTGACAGACCGACGCGAAAGTTGCAGGACCTCTGTCACAACTATCGTATCAGTTGAACTCAAGGATAACAGCAATATTCAAGGTATAGTTAATGTATGTCTTTTCATATTCATGACTCTTTTAGTTATGGAACCGTACTGTTGTGTTTTTTATTTACTTCTTTATATGCTAATGACACGCAGATCCGAAAGTATTAGTTGGGGGAAATGATTTCTATGCATTTCCCAGATTAGATCCAGAGGGAAAAAAGTTGGCATGGATTGAATGGAGCCACCCTAACATGCCATGGGATCGATCCCAACTTTGGGTTGGTTACATCTCAGACAACGGGTAAAAACATTAATTCATATCTTTTGTCCCGTTATTCTAAATTGTTGTTATCCATCTGATGTTTATTGTCATATGTGCTGTATAATGCAGAGATATATACAAACGTGTATGTGTGGCCGGGGATGATCCTTCCTTAGTAGAATCCCCAACTGAACCAAAGTGGTCATCTGAAGGTAATTTTAACTGATACTTTAAGTTTCTTTGTCACTATGGAGAATCTTTTATATATTTGACTAATAGTAGTAATTAAATACTATACTGTAGTTACATCCATGCCAATCAAACTCTGCGTTATCAAGTTCTTATACACATATTGCTTCTGTTTACTGCAGGAGAATTGTTCTTTGTCACCGATAGGAATCTTGGATTTTGGAATCTTCACAGATGGGTAATCTCTATAGAAGTTCTTGTCATCTTTTGCAGCTTTTTTTGTTTGGAAATTATATCTTGATGATTACATTAGTTTAAGCTGCCAATTGTGGTCCATAAGCCTCGTATGCCGTTACTTCTACAATTGAAACAAAACGTGTAACATTTTGGTACTTATGTCATCTACATATGCAGGAACCAATCTATTAAAATGTTTAACCTCTTAGCGATTAAAATAAAAAGTCCCTTCAACATTATTTTCACATGTTAGGTTCTCGAAGCTTCAAACATCATATGAACGAGGTTATCTGTTTGCTAACAGGTGGAATCTGATAACAAGGTGTTGCCGGTTTACTCATTAGAGGCTGAGTTTACAAGGCCATCATGGGTGTTTGGCATAAACTCTTACGAATTACTTGAAGAGAAAAAGAACTTAATTGCTTGTAGTTACAGGTAAATCTGCCATCTGTGACTGTATTACCGTTAACTCCTTCGTATAATTCGTTTTTAATTATCTCATTTAACTGAATATCAACGATACATAGGCAGAAAGGAAGGTCATATCTTGCAGTTGTGGACAAAGATAAGCACACATTATCCGTTCTTCAGACTCCTTTCACAGACCTAAGAAATATTGTAATCTCAACACATCCTGTCCTAAATGTGATGTTAAATTTCTCTTTTGACTTCATACTTTATGTAATTTTATATTAAATCTTGCTTGCAGACTTGGTATCGATGCCTATATGTTGAGGGGCATCTGCCATTCATCCATTGTCGGTAGCGAAGGTTAGATCCTGTTTTTGGTCTTATATCTAAAGTTTAACCAAATCTTTAGTTCGTTTTTACTTGAGATCAAACTAATACTAAAAGCTATCAAATTTGGCGTAAACAAAATTAGGTGACATTGGATGATGAAGCATCAAAAGTAGTGGATTTCAAGATCGTTTGGTCTTCTTAGCCTACAAGTTCTGTCTGAGTCCTATTTTAGCTCTCCGGAGTTCATTGAATTTTCAACAGAAGTACCTGGTGAGAAGGCATCGCATACTATTATCCACCTACAAATCCCATGTATCAAGCTAGTCAAGGCGAAAACCGCCATTATTATTGGAGAGTCATGGTAATATTATTCCTTGCTGTCATACTTTTATCGAATGCACATATAAATGTCTTTGCGTATATGATGTCATGATTACCTGTAAATGAGTTAGCATTTATGTCGGATTTTATATTTCACATACTGTAACAGGAGGACCTACGGATGAAGCACGTGGAATCCTAAATCTAAGTATCCAGTTTTGGACTAGTCGAGGTTGGGCGTTTGTGGATGTAAATTATGGTGGAAGCACTGGTATGTCAAATTTTCAACAATGTGTTATTATACACATTCTCATTTAGACTTGGTGTCGGGCGTTATTATGGATTCTACAAATGTTGAATTTTCATTATCTATGTTTTAATTTGAAGGTTATGGTCGAGAGTTTCGTGAAAGACTTTTGAAGCACTGGGGTATAGTTGACGTCAATGACTGTTGCAGTTGTGCTCAATTCTTGGTAATTTTACTAAAATTTACATACCTTAATATAAAAGTCATATGGGTTCATTTTTTATGATACATCTACACGTCGTTTACTATGTTTCTTTTTGTTTTTTATTTTCTGTACAGGTAGAAAGTGGAAAGGTAGATGGTGAAAGACTCTGCATCACCGGGTGCTCTGCTGGTGGTTTTACAACATTGTCGGCACTTGCTTTCAAGGAAACGTTCAAGGCTGGAGCTTCCTTGTTCGGTGTAAGTACTCTGCTATTGACTTGTATTTGCTTTAAGCTATGCATATGCTAGCGCATAATTGATTTATAGTGCATTAATATAATTATTGTACGTAGTAACTCGTAACTACTGAAATTATTCTCTCCTAAGAAACTTCACCGTAAAAGCTTCTTATGCCATGGGCCTATGTTCACAAACAGGTAGCTGATGCAAAGCTGTTAAAAGAACAAATCCCCAAGTTTGAGGCCTACTACATTGATAATCTTATTGGTAAATATCTTGACTTGTGAGCATTATATATAAACTCCTATACAGGATTTACGAATTAAACAGCTAAAAACTTGTAAACAGGAAGCGAAAAAGGTTTCATTGAGCGGAACCCTATCAATTCCGTTGATCGTTTCTCTTGCCCGATCATCCTCTTTCAAGGACTGGAAGACAAGGTATCTACAGCAATTTCTGAGTTTTTTATTTCACACAATTGCACAAAATACTGAAGACCGCTGATTTGAATCACCATTTTAACCTTCTTGATGATTTTGTGATAACTATTTTGTGATATTTTGCAGGTTGTAAACCCTGAACAAGCAAAAACTATATACAAAGCCTTGAAATCGAAAGGATTGCCTGTTGCACTTGTGGAATATGAAGGCGAGCAGCATGGTTTTCGCAAGGTAAAGTTGATAATCTATATAGTTATTTTCAAATTCAGTCTTCCCTGCAAAATTGCTTCATTTTCTAATTTGTGACATGCAGGCAGAAAATATCAAATATACACTTGAACAACAAATGGTGTTTTTCGCACGTGTAGTGGGACACTTCAAGGTGGCAGACGAATTCACTCCCATCAAAATTGATAACTTCGACTAGCGTTTTTGTATCTGTATTTTTATCGATTGTAGTGTAGTCAGGATCTGAAATGTCGGACCCCATCTGTTGACTGATGGTTTTTCTTAATAATGATCCATAAAGAATTCAAAGCTTGAATCTATGGCAGCTACAATAAGCAAGTAATTTGGATTACACTCCCCTTACCAAGGGGAAAGGATTATGCAGTTGACTTTAAAGGTCAAACAAAGAGCCGGCAATCCTTGCCACAATTAAATACAACCGATCCGGATGAGCATTTTTTAACAAACTTCCGGGTTCCTTAGGGCAGCTTTTTACTTGGGAAGGGGTCTGACTGGGCGAACACTTAAACTTCTTAGATTTTGAACGGGTAATTTTGGCGGACTTCTCAGATCTTGAACGGGTAAACATACTTGATGTCATAACTTTTTTTTTAAAAGCTTTTTCAAACACCTGAGTTTATGATTTTAATATTTCGCATGCCATGCCATGCCAAACAAAGAAGCTTTACAAAGTCAGAAACCATGTTGAAAAGATAGGAATATAACATCATTCTATTTTTCAAAGGCACTGCAATGGCTGATAGCGTGAGACGTGTTACACAAGGATTTTCAATATAACTTTTATGTTTTTATATTGTTTCTTTAAAGTTTAAAGAGCAATAGTAGAGCTTAGATTTGAGGTTAAGGGTTCAAAAAGTAATTACATCCCTCAAAGCAAAGAGGAAAAGAATGAGGTTAAGGGCTGGTAGGCGCACGAAACCGGTTCGGGTCATGGCAGGTGAAAAAGTTTATATTCACAAAGGTATTAAATGACATTCGGAGTATAAGATTATATTATGGAAAAGTTTCAACCCGTTTCGACAGTTTCATTATTAGCCAATGTACCCACCAAATGGTTAAGGAACAACACAAGTTTGAGTGAAACCAAGTTTATAAAGGGCAGTTCTAACGTAAAATGAAATTACCGCAATATGACAGCTAAAGAGGATCTCCAGTGCTTGCAACTGAATCGTAATAAAATTGGAAAAACACTAAACCGGAAGCGTTTCAAATTAGAGCATTTTCGCTTGGTCCGCTTCCATCCATCTATTGCATGAACTTGCACGTCAACTCCTCAATCAGTTCCGCATCAAGGGGGCACCTGGTGAAACCAAACTCTCAATTCATGTTTCAATCCATCCATCATCAAAGTTCTGATATATCTCAGTGGATGAACTATTGTGGGTATCATAGACAACCAATTTCGACCCATATTGCAAAAGCACTTTCCCATCATTTGAGATACATAAAGGCACCACAAACCGATTAAGCCTCCCATAAACAGGACGATACGGGATGGAAGCCAATTTAGTCCAAGAATCTTTCACTCCATAAACCTTCATCACCCATACGTCCGCACGCTTGTAAGGATAATTACAAGCAACAGACAAACTGTGTCCCAAAGCTCCCAATTTCAGAACCTTTGGACCTTTATCATACACAGGTTGCAAAATTTCACCATACGTCTCCTTTTCCAAATCAAGAGAAATTATCGTCCACGACTCATATTCTAGATTACAACCCGCCCAATGAAGAGCTCCATTTGCAAACTTACCACAATCAAGATATGGTTTATAAACACTAAGATACAATAGATGTTCATGAGGAAAATTACCTATTATTTTCAGAGTACCGGTTTTCAAAGAGAATAAATTTACTTGGTTACCTCGAGTTATCACCACAACTTTGTAATCATCAGTAGACTCATCGTACCCAAAACCATACAGCTCACCCAACGGCACTTTATATAACTTGCTCCATATTCTAGTACTAGGGTTGTAAACAATCAGAGTTTCTACGTCCAAAATACATAACAATCCATTGCAAGAACCGATGACTCGAAGATTAGGATTACTAGTGAGTTCCAATGGTAAACAAATGTGTAGCTTATTAGATTTCTTAAACAACACATCATAAAGAGGGTAGCTATTCAAATGGTAGCAGATATCTGTAGCATAGCCGATAATTAGTCGATGGTATGCAAAGTTAATGTTGCAAGTTGACAAACTAAGATGAGATTTAACGAAACAAGGATCCGATATTAACGAGTGCCATAATTTGCAAACTGACTTATACCGTAACAGCGATTTAACCGGAAGCCTACTGAGAATGTCAAGGATGATCTCACTCGGAACATACGATATAGGTTTTTCAATTTTCTTTGGTCTATGATCGTCTTCTAGTGCCATGGTTGTTGATCGAACTAGGGTTCTTCTGTTTTTATTTTTGAGGAAAAACCATGTTCGAATATTTGCATATCTTTCATGTTCCCGTATAGTATTGTTAGATCGAGTCCATTAGTTGTCATAGTTGATTTTTATACTCCCTTTTGCTTAGTTCTATAGTTATTACATGTACAAACACCAAATCATACAAAAAAGGTTTTGCTAACTAGTGTCCGCTAGGCATAAGTTAGCGTGTAGTTAATAAACACAAATTTCTTTAAACAATAAAAATGCATTAAATACACATTAAATAAACTGATAAATTACTATATTTAAACATAATTTTCACTTGAATGAACCAAATTATTTCTTTTATTAACATGTTAATACATCATGTAGACACACGTTAGGAAAACCCTATAAGAAAAGATTGCTACGTATACATTAGATCAACTAGCAGCGGTGGTTATCTTGTAATTAAAATTTTCAGCGAGTAATATTTTTTGCTTATATGTTTTCCATGATGAGTGACAATAATATTATGGTATTAAGAGGTACTTGCCCATTATTTTTTATGATGATAAATGCAACAAGGGGTGTTTGATGAAAAGAAAACATGAATATGAGAAATACAACATATAGGAAGATAAAAAAAAAAATTAATAAATCCAAATTTGTAACTAAATAGTTTATAACTTTAAATAAATGATTATAAAAGCATGCACATCCATAACTTGAGTTATAGTTTAACACCTGTCACGTCAGCACCACATCAGCTTTAACATTCCACCTTAACATCCCCAAAAAACACCCACATCAATAACATCCCAAGTTAAACTTTAACATTTCATATTTTCAATTTCAACCCCTAAACTAAAACAAACACTTCATTTATTAAAAAACATAATCTTAACTTAAACATATTACAATACCAAATATAAAATAACTAAAGAAAATTACAACGAAAAAAAAAATAACAAAACATAGCAAATACTTATTCATTGATAAGGTTTTAAAATGTACTTTTTTGAGGGGTCGTTTAAGCTCTTATTTGATCACTTTTGTATCCGTTATTACTTAACATCGTTCCTTTTCACTTTTTAAGTTTCTTGAAGGCAAAATCTTTGGAATGACACTTATTCGGACGAAAAGGCGAATATCTGAAGAAAATGGCTAAAGTCAATAATCGAGACACTCAGTCTTTGAATCGAAGGGACGGCGTCGAGTAAAAAACAATGACGCCGTCGGACAACTTTGTGACTCGGGCCAAATTGCTCATTTACAAGTGACGGTTTCGGGTTTTAAAAGAGTAGGGCGTCAACTCAGACGGCCTAGATTTGATCGAGACGACGTCGAGACCGAGGGATGGCGTCACAAGCATAAGGTGGCGCCGTCGCAAGACTAACGTGGCAAGACGAAACCCTAATGACGGCGACCGACGGCGTCACAAATCAAAAGGTGACGCCGCATTTGTAATCTTATATATAGAATCCGAATTTTTAGTTTTCGTGTGTAGACTTTTGGAGTAAAACCTAAACCAACCAAGGTTGTCTTGTACAGATTTTAGGTTCCATACCTATCTTACATCAAGATAAGTGTTTTACTTCATTAATTCAATTATGTCTTCAATTAATTGTGTATGCTTGCATGTTTCCATGTCCGCTAATTTACTTGTATGTTTGCTTAGAGATATGAAACTTAATTATTGAATATTGATTGGTTGTTTCTTATCTTAATTGTTAATGATCTAGTATTGCGATAGGTCATCCGTTGTGTAGTTAATGCTTGATTAATTTTTGTTGAACCTTAGTTTATAGTACCTAGAGTCATTGTAGGTTAAACCATCCGAAGAGTACTTTAGTGTTAAGTTTATAAATCTTAGAGATTTTTATAGGCGATAACCTTTGGTAGTTTCAAAGAGTTAGGGATAAACGCATACCCTACGACCTTAGACACACAACGCGATTAAGAATAAGGACGTGACAAATCAACCATCAATAGGAGATAATTAAGGAATAATAAAACCTAAGTAAACACATTTTTAAATCATCATACGAGTACACAATAATTAGACATAGACTATATACACCACTAGATTAGATAATTAGAGTAATCGGTAGAAATACCAACCCCCAAATCCAAACCCCGAGATTCGTACCTTTCCATTTCCTAAAAAAACATAAAAAAGATAAAAAAAAAATAATCTTCCTCAACCCCAACCTTAGCGTAGTAACTTCTCACTAGCATTCGTATTCCCCTAGAGAACGATATCAATTCCGTGGCTTACCCTAATACTACACTACAACGATTAGGTTCATCGCCTGGGGTGTTGAAAACTTGCTCGACTAAAAGGAAGTTCCTTTGACCCCAACGACGCGTGTAGCGTTATCAAGTTTTGGCGCACGCTGGAATAGAATAGCTAGTTAGAGTCCACCGCTTAGGTTTCTTTGCTTGATTCCTATCAAGTAAATTTTTCCGCTTTTAGCTTCCTCGTAGTCTATCCCCCTTCTTCGTGACCTTTGTTAGTAATCCCATCACTTTTCATCATGGAAGGTGATAACCACCCATCAAACCTGCCATTTCCCTTTACCAATCTCCTTAGACAACTTAGAACCCGCAGTTCCACCAGAACCCTTCTTGAACCTTTTGCTGAACCCGAAAGAGAGCTCAATAGGCGAAGAAGAGCTCTCCATGAGTCGGAACCTCAAGGCACTACCATCAACTTTGATGAAGCCACAACTGACGAAGAGTCCACTCATTCCCCCCCAATCCCCTGAAACCATCAACATTGACAATCTGAGCCAACATAGCGAGTAAATTCCACGCCGGTCAATGAACCCATCAATCCACCAAGCAAAGTCCTGGGGAATACTCTTCCCTCCAAGATCTGGATTTACCGGCGCCATTGTCTACCCTTTGGAGCAAGTCAACGAGGTGTTGCATGCCTCCGACATTCGCTTATCCGAATGCATGTCAATTCCATGGATCCGGCGAAAATCCAATTCATCACATCAAACAGTTTTTAAAATTGTTGATGCTTTCTATGCCGACGGGGCATCCAAGGAGACATCCAGACTCCGGTTTTTCCCATTTTTTCTTCAAGGACAGGCCAAATAGTGGTTCGATAAGCTTCCTCCAAAGTTCATCTTCACGTGGGAACAACTCACAACCAAGTTCACAAAGAAGTTCTTTCCCCCTGGGAGAACTGCATTGATCAAGAGCAAAATTCTTCACTTTCATCAAACATATGGAGAATCTATCGTTAACTCCTGGACTCGTTACAAAGATCTCATTCAACAAGCCCCACACCATGGTATCAACCTTTGGTTGCTTGTTCAAATCTTTTACGACAATGTCTCCGAAATGACCAAAAGGGATTGACTTCTCAACCGCCAAAGAATTTCTAATCTCATGCGGAAGAAGGTGGGACCGCATTGAGGAATATGTTCAATACCAAGACAACCCTTGAACGAGCCAAGAATCGCAATGAGTATCTCGCTCGAGTAAAACTTATCATCTCTCGATGATCGGATAAAGAAAGCACAAGAGAAGCTTGCATACCTCACAAAATCGCCAATACCAAAAGGTTATTTAACCCATACCTTATATGCTACATCTGTGGAGGACCACACGAGAATGATGAGTGTGATGACACACGCCAAGAGAACGCCTTCCTTTCTAGTCATGATATTTATGATGACCTTCCATTCTCACATTCTATCAAAACGATGAATGCAATCCTTGGGGTAATCGAAATGGAAGATCAAGGAAAGGAGGATCGAATACACCATCCGTGATGCCTTTGAAAAGAACTCGGGCGGTTTACCATGGAAGGGGAAATGCTTCTAAAAGGTCTTAAAGGATTCATTCAAGAGCAGCAAGCTGAATTAGAGAGTCAAATCGCCGAGCTCCACAAAAGAATAAGGGAACCTGGCCCAACCCATCACGATCCAACTTGTGCCATTACTACTCGATCAGAAATTACTACCAAAGATCCCCCACACCCTGACCAGAATCCCACCACCAGGGAGCCCGCGTCAAGAAACGAAGCAATTCCTGAACCTCCTCACGATCCTCCTCCACAAACACCAAGACCGCCCAATGACCAACTCTCGTGACGGATTCCTTATCCTCGCGTCTAAAGAATCAAAAGGTCAAGAAGACAATGAGAGAATATTGTCTTACTTAAACGGGATTCCTTCAACATACCACTTCTCGATGTATTTTATCATATCCCCAAACATAGCAAATACTTCAAGAGGTTAATATCGAATCGAAAGAAACTTGAAGGTTTGATATCTTTAGGTGAGGAGTGCTTGACTATCATCCAGAAAAGCCTGCCCAAGAAGAAAGAAGATCCGGGTAGCTTCACCATTCCCTGCTCTATAGGGGCACTTTCTATGAAAAATGCCCTGGCGGATCTTGGGGCAAGCATTAACCTTGATGTCTCATTCCTTGTTCCTTAAACTCGGATATTCATGACTGAAACCGACTAGAATGAGTATTCAGTTAGCCCGAGAGACTCTGTGCTGAGGGTTGAAGTCCCCGAGAGACTCTGTGTCTGCGTGACTGTTTGTCTAAAAAAGATGTACTGATGATAAAATGTATTGCGGTTCTTGTCTTGAACTTGGTCAAGCGGAATTTATCTGACCACAAGATGTATGATTCAAGTTCATTTACAAGTATCAATATTTCAAATTAGTTACAACTTGAACATTCTCGATTAGGACTTCAGCTTTGTTTATTTCTTACAATTTCTGGTTTTAAAATTTCGGGTTGAAGATGAAGAAAACCCAAAGGACTAACAATGGGGACAAAAGTATAAATGTGTATGACTAAAATACCTCGACTACATGACAAAAATCGACATCGACTTTGGTATTATTGGTCAAGGACTAGTTTAGCATTAAAAACCCAAGTTTTGGACTCCCCACGAGGATAAATGCCAGCTTTGTCCCATCGCGAAGCGTATGACCAAGTTTAGGGACCAACAGTGTATTTTAGTCTTAAGTTTTTTATTTTAAAGAAATATATTTTGTTTTCAAATATATTTTTTTATTAATAAATCATATATAAGGGTCCTACTAAATGCACCAAATAACCTTGATAATCGTGTTTTTTTTAATCTGTACTTTGCTATTGATTTAAATTAAATGAGACCTTTAAGATGTAAATATTGATTAGTTATACCTTAATTAGTACGAAATTAAATGAGACCTTTAAATTACTGTAAATGAATTTATTTTCACATGCATTTACTTTCACTTCTTTTATAACTAGTACGAACTAATTACTGTATTAAGTAGTACCTTCTTTTTATTCTTTTACTTATTTTTTCAAAGTAGTTATTATTAAATTAATATTAACTAATTATCAAATTAAAGATATACGAAAAGTATAGAACGAAAACTATTATACATATATAGAGCTACAATTATAAACGTATTCATTGATGATGTCTAATTTAATGTATATTTTGTTATCTTTTGTTAATACTTCAATCATCTCATATTAAAGTAGGGGTGAGCATCGGGACGAATACCGATCCGTCCCAACTATTCCCGATACCGACAATGGGGAAAAATCCAAACCGACTCCTGACCCGATAATGGTCCCGACTCGTCTCGAATCCTGATAATGGGGTCAATTTGTTGGATGTATCAATGAGATCGTGCAGTCCAAGTTACAAAAATAACCGAAAGCTTTGAAA
The DNA here is from genome assembly GCA_022545495.1 of Chrysanthemum lavandulifolium. NCBI lineage: Eukaryota > Viridiplantae > Streptophyta > Magnoliopsida > Asterales > Asteraceae > Chrysanthemum > Chrysanthemum lavandulifolium. The sequence goes on along the minus strand of CM040239.1, from coordinate 308,090,550 downwards.
GAAGTAAAATTTATCGTTATCATCAATATAACGTAGAAAGGGATCTTATTTACATTGAATGCCTATTTTGCCTCATTAATGTACATTAATGAAAGTAATCATGTCCCTAGAATTATTTTATATATTTTTTATAAAAAAAGTCAATGATTGGCTCATCATGTTGGTGTATTTAGATGACCCCATATATAATGTTGTACTCAAAATATGTGCATCGAACGGATACTGATATTTTTAAATCCACATTCGTGGGTTCCAAGTATCGATATAAACAATATGAAAATTTATATGATAAATGCTTAAAAAGATATAGGGCTATTCTTTCAAAGTCGAATCTAACTTGACCTGTTGTTTTTTTGGGTATCATTTATTTAATTATTTTTTTTCTTTTCTTTTTTGCAAAGGTGAATTACATTAATAAGTTAATAACCAAACATTGTACATGAAAAGGATAACAAACACTGATTTGAACATGTCTCAAATCAAATACAAAATATAACACATAACCTCCGATATCTGATAGAAGTACAAACATATCGAACAAAACTAAACTCTAACAAAGAATCAAACAGAAAGATTCTTCATCGCTATATCCAAGTATCGATGGTGAATTCACCTTAGATTGCACCATACCATCTAACTACATTTCCATAACACCTTCTCACCAAGACCATTCAACCAACATCAACAATGATCAAGGTAGGAAAAGGAGAATGACATCATTAAACTCATAACCCTCCAAGTCAGGATATACCGATGACCTACATTTCCATCTTTAAAAATGGCTTCACCATCGTGAACACAAACCTCAAGGAGGACCAACCAAATCTCCTTAGGAGTGTATAACTAGAACCATGTATCTTTCACACCTCACAATTCCTAATAACATACACCGCCACACCAATTCACTTACTCTTCTCAAATGGAAACTCACTTTATGATCTACAAGAAATTCATAAACGCATATTCTTAGAGTCAAATTCGATACACATGAATATATAATTATTTATAAATATATCAAACTTGATTATAACTTAATGTATACACACTATTACTAAATTTCAAATAATTATAATAATAATAAATTATTATTATTATTATTATTATTATTATTATTATTATTATTATTATTATTATTATTATTATAAAACATCACTTCATTAGAAAATCATAAGAAATTACAAGAAATTAGTGGGAGCCGGAAACTAACTGGGCCCCCACCTCTAGCAATAGAAACAAACCCTACTAAAAATATAGTTAGCACCACGCCGCCAATCTCTCGAGTGATCGAGAACTTTCGGATTCGCTCAGCAGGTCACCGCCTCCTTCTCGAGTTCACCAAAAGAAGAGAAAGAGAAGGGATGAACCCATATCCAATATCAGCGATTTGGTTTCAGATTGACACATTTGCTACTGCACTTCAATCATGGCTCGCCCGCCATGAAATCACCATACCAGATTGCGGCAAGGCGATGACCAAAGAAGATCAACGCACACATCAAGACCTCTCTCCCACGAGTAAAGTAACAAGTCACCGGGCGTAGGTGTTTGTCCTCTCCGCAGAGCCCGATATCAACTTCTTTACGAGCCGAAACCCCTACCCGGAGCAGATATCCGCGAGTATCACGCACCACATTATGTCGATGTTTAATGCCAATAATACTGCGCATGATACAAAGATGATCCCATATATATCACCCATAAAACCTTGGAACAAGCAGAGCACGACATCCGAGTGGAGAAAAGGGAACACCTGAGCGATAGCATAAACACACCGGTAGGTTTTAGCATTCATAGTCCGCCTGACCCAACCTATCGAGACTACTCGAGCCGATCAAGTATGGTCTTCCATTTGCGATCTCCATAAGGCCATCTGTCTAGGCGATAAGCAAAAGGTGGATTCACCTCTTTGGTGACACGTGTGAAATATAATCGCCAATTTCTTCATGAGTTTGGGGCGCAATCTCACAAGAGCTACCCAAAGGTCGGTCCGCGTTTTCTCATTAAAACATACAGGCATCATCAAAGGAAGATCCAAAAGCAACAACACCGAATGCCTGGGAAGTTCAACAGTGGGTCGGTAGATTGAGTCTAGAAGCAAGGAAGGCATAATTCAAGACATCACCAGCAGCGGTATACACCAAGCCCTCCAAATTCAAAAGGAAGAGTGGCGGTCTCCATTGCCAATTTCCAAACCCCGCCCGGTAGTGACATTCGCTCCAAAGAGGAGCGAAGTGCTTCATCGAATGAAATCTGAGCACGTTCAAGGACACGGGGGGAACATGTGCGCATAGAGAAATACAACTTGGAAATGCCGGCACAAGCACGGAGAAGCAACAACTCACATTGGGGATCATTAAGCTTAGCAACAGCGTCCATAAGTTCAATGGTTTTAGCAACCCATTTCAAAACGAGCTTACTGCTAAACTCAAGGTCTACACCAACATGCCCACCCAAAAATTTAACACCATGTAGGGGCCGGGCAATATTAGGAGGGAAAACACCTGCAAGCCTGCTTCTAGGATCTTCCCTTGGCCAGAAAACCTCAGTTTTATCGATGTTGAGGTGCAAACCATAGCGAGGTCCATCCATCATAATGAGCTCCAGGGCCTTCCCAACAAACATAGTATCTCCAATGATCGTACCATCATCTAGGTACCAAGCTTGAAAGGGGAGAGAAAAGGAGTCTTTGATCTTGCGAGCCAAAGGATGTAGCACCAGCGCAAAGAGGAGAGGTCCAAGAGGGTCACCTTGCTGCACGCCTTGGTGTGACCATAGAGTGTGTTCCCCATAATATAATTTGGCTGGGCTAGAATAGCAAAATTCAACCCAACGTGATATGGCAGGACAATGGAGGCGAACCTCTTGTAACATCACCTCACGGTCCACCAAATTGAAGGCGTTTTTGGAATCCACCAACAACATCGAAAGACCCACATCATCTCCACGGTCTTCAACAAACCGATTCACGACATGAAGAATGGCCTCCCTCCACCGAAACCCCAACTCGAATCAGATCATTCAAGTAACCATCTAAAGAGTGGCCAATCATAGAAGCTCCCACCTGGAGACTAAACGCCTAGGCGGTCCCCACCGCAATAGACGGATACCACCACCTGGTTTGATCGGCGTGTGAGAGAGCACCGGCAATATATTCGCCCAAAGCCTTAGGGCACTTACCATCAAGAAAAGATTTACCACCGGGTGATGGAGTTGATTAACTCATCGATATAGCCACAAGAAGACCACTAAAACAATCCAATAGGTGTTGGGCGCGTAAACCATCTCGACCACAAGATGTACCATGGGAAACTCTTAATCATGTCAAGAACCACCACGGAGATGCAATGAGGTTATGATGATCGATAGGTATATCAGCAAGTGAAGGAGCGAGACTTGAAGGGATGCTTAGCTTTTAGGTCCTCAAGGGTAACATCATTGTAAGAAGCAACACCTGAAGAAGAAAGAACTCTGACAGCAGCAGTATAATGACCATCACAAATCTTCCTCCTACATTGCTTGACATTACGCCCACCCAACTCGAGGTTATCTTCATCAATATTAGACCAAGCAGGGGAGGGTTCAGCTAAAACCTCTCTAACAAGCTGCAAACTACCGCCAGACGTACCCCAAGACCGAATGGCATTAGCGATATATTCTTCTTGACGGCGCTTAGTAGTGCACCTACACTCCATGTTACTCCTCGGGCAAAAGGTTTTAAGGAGACAAAGAGGCAAGGCTAAGTGCTAACCCAACAAGAAATGTCTTCGTGTGTGAGATCACCGATCAAGAGCTCCTTTCAAAACACGAGAATCCCAAAGCGGCACTTTGGAGGATGGATTTGACGATGTGCAACCCTTTAGCGAGCAAAGTGTCAAGTAAGTGCAAATCGAAACTAAAGTGCTCTTCCAAACCCAAAACTTCACCGCAAGCAAGCTGAGCAGAAGAGGGAACTTGGGGCTTAGCGAGATCAAATAGCACAAATCTAACAACACCATCACCACAATCGGGGGGTGGCACAAAATCAGATCCATGCCGACACTTAGAGCGAAGAGTATGCGTCTTAAAACAAACTCCACACAACCAAAGACCCATACGTTTCAACGTAACCTCAGCCGCCTCAAATACAACCAGATTAGTGGCTAAAGAAAGTTTGGTGGTGGCTAGCGCATCTTTATTGAACTGACGATCACGAAGATGAGAAATCAACGAGGTTTTGGTAAGCCCATTCCCACTACCATCATGACAACCACTTAGTCCAGCAAAGGGACAATGAAAACGTATAATAGCCATAGAGAAAACGAGTCAAACTAGAAAGCTTTTTTTTTTTTTTTTTTTTTTTTTTTCACAAATGCGGAAAACAAAGTAAGGTGGTGTTTGTTTTTAAGAGGCTCTGAATCAATCAACCGCACATCCGAATCAACTGAGGCGTAAATGTCGAATCGACCGCATCCGAAAAAAAAACTCATGTTTGAACCGCATTTGCTTGCTCGTACTAATTTTTTTTTTTTTTTTTTTTGTCGTGAGGGCAGCAAGAGGCATTCGGACACCCTCTCAAGTCTATACCATTAAGATCTTATCGCCTCGAACGCGTCCGAACGGGAAACAAACGGTCCGAACGACCAAAATGTCGACCGCCTCGAACGGTTCGATTAAGAGGTCATAAGAGCCATTTATGAAAACAAACACCACCTAAGGCTTAAAATAAAAGCTATATGAACGAAATGCAACAAAACCATCACGGGCCCCACCAATACAAAACACAAAAGTATTGAAGGCAAGTGCTGAATTGTGAAAGTCAAGACGCCACCCAAAGAAAGCAAACAAACCGCGTGGGCCCCACCAAAAACAAAACACAACCAGAGTATTAGAGCCAAGTTGCTACCAGAAATGGAAAAAGGCAAGTCGCTACCCCCAAACGAGCAAGCAAACAAACCGTTATCCGGAATTCTGTGTCAAAACACATAAAACCTCAAGTCTCTACCCGAAAGATATCACAACCCGATTGGAAAGACAACTCGAAATTATTGGTTTTCTGATGAGATCCCCACGACCAAAACAACCCGCTTGGAAGGAGCAAATAACACCACGACCCAACCGGAATCAAACAGAGCTCTAAATAACAGGAGAGCGAGCAAAACAAAGGAGAAGAAGAAAGAAAACCCAGCAGGTCGCTAGGAATAAACCTTACCTTAAACTTTGTGGATGAAGAAACGAAGGAATCATATTTCAACTGAGTGGGTTGAAGTATGATAGACGGAGACACAGGAGATCAAGATGATCACATGGAGAAGATAACCCCACGCCTCAATCGCCTACGTAGGAGAGAAGAATTATTATTGTTTTTTTTTTTTATTATTATTATTATTATTATTATTATTATTATTATTATTATTATTATTATTATTATTATTATTATGGTTTTTCTAATTTGTATTATACGAATGAAGTTAAGACATCAAAATCTTGAAGGAAGTATGAAAAAGACTTAGGAATCCACACAAAAGCACACTTTTGTGTGAGTTTCTGAGTATTTTTCTATATTTTTTGGTATACTTAACTTGTACCTCTAAGGCATAAGTTAGAAAAATCCTTATAAAAAGGCCAAAACAGTTAACTATTATGCAATTAGCAATCCAAAGTCCAGTTGTTTTCTCATTCATCATGCCAAAGCTTTTAAGTATTTGAGTTAATCACCATTAATCTTGTTTAAAAAAACTCACCGTTAGTTAACATGTGCACTGGGATAAAAAAAAAAGAGTAAATTACATCGATAGTCCCCAAACTCCGTCTAATTCTCAAATTTCGTCCCAAATTCTAAAAAATCACAAATATAGTCTCAACATTTTTTATTAATTGCGCGTCTGGGCCTTTTTTTTTTGATAATGTCCGTTTGTTTTTCCGTTAGCTACAAGGGTCTTTATGTCTTTTCTTGTTCAAACACCCCATTAATATCTCTTTAACTCTCTACAACATTAACCCAAACACCCCATTCTTCTACCTCACCATTATTCCTTTTTAATTTTGTAGAGAGTTAAAAAATATACTAATGGGGTGTTTGGACAAGAAAAGATGAAAGGACACTTGCAGCTAACAAACAAGCAAACGAGCTTTACAAAAAAAGAACCAGACGCGCAATTAATATAAAATGTTCGGACTATATTTACGATTTTGAGAATTTGGGACGAAATTCGAGAATCTTGCAGGAGTGTAATATACTTAAAAAAAGGGGCAGTTTATACGAACCCCTATAGGGGTTTCCAATCATTGCACGTATCAAAGAGTTGTATTGTGTGCATCGCAGTATTATAAGGCTGGATGCAATGGAGTTTTAAGAATCGGTCGGGCACCCCAAAAATCAAACAACGACCGATTTGGAAATCGGTCGTATCGAGTGTGGAGTTTGGGTTGTGAAGTCGGCCGAGACACAAAAAATCATATATCAGTTGAAAATTCAACCGATTTCAAAACTTAACACACACACTTTTTTTTCTTTCTTTCTTTATTTCTATATCTTTTTTACTGTTCATGATCGCGACAACCCTACGCGGTGTCGATCGTCGGAGAGAAAAAGCTGATGTGACAGACGGTGATCCGGGTCACGACAGTGTCCAGCTTAATATGTGTTTCGCGATTTGTAAGTTGACCCTAAAGTTGTATGTTACAGTTTACCAAACCACAAAGACACAAACATCACAAAAGTACAAAACAACATTGTACAACTTCTTAACAACCACTCTCACTCACTCACTCTGCTCAAGTGCTCACCATCACACAAAACAAAACACCAATGTCTTCTTCACCAAAGCTCACAGCACCATACGGCTCGTGGTCATCTCCGATCACCTCGGACTTAGTCTCAGGCGCAGGCAAGACTCTCGGTGGCACCAAAGATGACTCTCATGGCCACCTTTTATTACTCGAATCTCGTCCTAGTGAATCAGGGTAACATTTATAAACCATCACTGCTATAAGATTAGCTTTATAGTTACCCAAAACACATTTTTTATTGATGTTATAAGTAAAACTATGCATTTGCTTTAGTTAGTTTTCCTATATTAGATAATACAGTAGATTGTTAGTTGGTCTATTAAGTTTAGTAGGGCTGAGCAACGAAGGTTCAAAACCGAACCAGACCGACGAAACCGACCAAACCAACAAAAACCAAACCTGTCAGACAGCCCGTTGGTTCGGTTTCGGTTTCCGGTTTTACATGATTTCGGTTTTGGGTGGGGTCGGTTCGGTCCGGTTCGGCCAAAAACCGCCAAAAACATACCAAAATACACCTAGACCGATAAAACCGACGAAAAACCGAACCGAACCGACAACATTCGGTTCGGTTTTGGTTCGCGTTTTTCATGGTTTCCGGTCCTCGGTTTTCTCGGTTCGGGTCGGGTCGAGTCGGTTTATGACCGATGCTCAGCCCTAAAGTTTAGAAACAATCCCAAAAACATGTCGGTCGCACTTTCAATTTGCTCTATATAGACAGTGAGACTCCAAATCTCAATTTTATATTTGTGCAATCCATTATATTGTTGCCAAGTGTCCATTTTGGTAGGTAGGTGTTTTTTCTGCGAGTAACTTGATATTTTGTGCGACCGTTTTGTATTTTATGAAAAAGACAAAATTCTCGAATAAAAGAAAAACTTTCTATTTTTTTATTTCTCTTATTTATTTTATTTTTTTCGGGAATTTTGTCTTTTCCAAAAAGGACAAAACGGTCAAAATAAATTTTCTCAGTCGTCAGCCAGTCGCACAAAAAGTACAACTGTCGGTATAGGAAAAAAAAAAAAAAAGGTCAACCATGGTCTCACTTTTCATAAAAAACAAACTTGTCAAAAAGGTAGTGGACATTTGGCAACAAGGTTACGGAGTTGCACAAAAAACATCCACCTACCAAACAGGACGCTTGGTGGAGTCGCACGGACTAGCAATCGCACAAAAATAAAACTAGAAAATTTGAAATTTGTGTCTTTTTTGAGAAGTTTCAAAGTGAAACTGTTGAAATTGGAAATGGCCCTTAAGTTTGTTGGTAGGTTTTATTATGTCTCACGTAGTCTATAAATAGTGATGAATAATAAATGTATCTTACGGATTTAAAAATTACAAGACTCGAGACGAAATATTAGTTATTGGTACAAAGAACTGAAATGTCATTCTATCAAATTCAAATATATTAGTAGGAGTAATAATTTTCCATTTCTAAGATTGTGTGTGTGTGTTTTTTCTTGTGTATAATTATTTTAGGACGGAATTAGTATTAGGTATTATCAAATCATGTCGTTTCAAAACATATAAGGGCATCCACTTTGATAAACCATTGTATTTTATAAATCTATTTTCACCATGTAAAACTTTGTAAAACTTGATAAATATCTCAAATGCATTATAATTGTGAATAGGTTCAACATTTTGGACATTGTCACGACAGATAGGCATGAAAAACAAAAAGTTACACTTTTCATAAAATTCAAACATTTTCTTCGACCTCCCATGTTGGATTCTCTAATGACATGAGCAAAACGGATAAAAAGGTGTAACAATCAATATTGATCAAAGTGGAAAATATATTGCTACACTATGACAGTTGCACTTGTTTTAATTACAGACGAGGCGTTATAGTTAAAGGAGGTGATAATGAAGATACTGATGTGACCCCAGTGGAGTATTCAGTCCGTACAGTTGCTAATGAATATGGTGGTGGTGATTTCTGTCTTCTAGGGGATACAGGAACGTTAATTTTTTCAAATTACGATGATCAGAGACTTTACAAGCAGTTAATTGATTCTAAAGGTTAGCTATAAAAGAACTAGATGTTTAGAAGATTACTACTATACAATTGGATGCTATTGTAAAGTATAATTAGCCGAGTGAGTTCCGTTTTGGTAGTTGTTTAACGGGATTTAGATATAAATTTTCGAAAAGATTGTGACTCAAAAAGTTAGAAGCTGACTCAGGTTCATTGTTTGAAACTTTGAATGCCAGAAATCACTTACTTGGTTTGATTTAGTCAACCTTTTGATATTGTAATACTCTTTTGCCTAAGAGAAAATTACTCGTATATGTTTACTTCTTAAGAAAACTAAGAAAAGACATACAAACTAAAGAAAACCTTTTGGTCCTGGTGAATTCGATAACTTATAGCTTGTAGTTTTGTAGTTTCTTAGAGTATCCGAAATTCATACTGATTTTGAGGCGCTCTATGTTCAGTGCAAGTTATCATCTCTGATTTTTGTACGGTTCTGAATATAGCTTTTCACCAAATTTTTTAATATTCCTTCTTTTGGAAACAGAATCTCCACCTGTGGCACTTACACCTGATTATGGTGGACCTCTAGTAGCCTATGCTGATGGCGTTTTTTATAAAAGGCTTAATCGGTATATCACTGTCAGGGAAGGTACATTGTTGATCCTGTTTTTCTTTTCCTTATACTCTTTTCCTCAATTAAAATTGTCGTGTGGCTCCTAACTTCTTGACAGACCGACGCGAAAGTTGCAGGACCTCTGTCACAACTATTGTATCAGTCGAACTCAAGGATAACAGCAATATTCAAGGTATAGTTAAACTATGTCTTTTCATATTCATGACTCGTTTAGTTATCCACCCTTATTGTTGTGTTCTACTTTTTGATATGCTAATGACATGCAGATCCGAAAGTATTAGTTGGGGGAAATGATTTCTATGCATTCCCCAGATTAGATCCCGAGGGGAAAAGGTTGGCATGGATTGAATGGAGCCACCCTAACATGCCATGGGATCGATCCCAACTTTGGGTCGGTTACATCTCAGACAACGGGTAAAAACATTAATTCATATCTTTCGTCCCGTTATTCTAAATTGTTGCTATCCATCTGATGTTTATTGTCATATGTGCTGTATAATGCAGAGATATATACAAACGTGTATGTGTGGCCGCGGATGATCCTTCCTTAGTAGAATCCCCAACTGAACCAAAGTGGTCATCAGAAGGTGATTGCAACTGTTGCTTTTTTCAAATACAGATAATATTATTGATGTTGGTCCTTTAGATCTCTTTGTCGCCATGGAAAATGTTCTATATATTTGAGTAATAATCAAATTCTATATTGAAGTTACATCCATGCCAATCAAACTCTGTGTTATCAAGTTCTTATACATATATTGCTTCTGTTTACTGCAGGAGAATTGTTCTTTGTCACCGATAGGAATCTTGGATTTTGGAATCTTCACAGATGGGTAATCTCTATAGAAGTTCTTGTCATCTTTTGCGGCTTTTTTTGTTTGGAAATTATATCTTGATGATTACATTAGTTTAAGCTACCAATTGTGGTCCATAAGCCTCGTATGCCATTACTTCTACAATTGAAACAAAACGTGTAACATTTTGGTACTTACGTCATCTACGTATGCAGAAATCAATCTATTAAAATGTTTAACCTCTTAGTGATTAAAATAAAAAGTCCCTTCAACATTATTTTGGCATGTTAGGTTCTCGAAGCTTCAAACGTCATATGAACGAGGTTATCTGTTTGCTAACAGGTGGAATCTGATAACAAGGTGTTGCCGGTTTACTCATTAGAGGCTGAGTTTACAAGGCCATCATGGGTGTTTGGCATAAACTCTTACGAATTACTTGAAGAGAAAAAGAACTTAATTGCTTGTAGTTACAGGTAAATCTGCCATCTGTGACTGTATTACCGTTAACTCCTTCGTATAATTCGTTTTAAAATTTTATCTCATTTAACTGAATATCGACGATACATAGGCAGAAAGGAAGGTCATATCTTGCAGTTGTGGACAAAGATAAGCACGCATTAACCGTTCTTCAGACTCCTTTCACGGACCTAAGAAATATTGTAATCTCAACACATCCTGTCCTAAATGTGATGTTAAATTTCTTTTTGACTTCATACTTTATGTAATTTTATATTAAATCTTGCATGCAGACTTCGGGTATACGATGCCTATATGTTGAGGGGGCATCTGCCATTCATCCATTGTCGGTAGCGAAGGTTAGATCCTGTTTTTTGTCTTATATCTAAAGTTTAACTAAATCTTTAGTTCGTTTTTTACTTGAGATCAAACTAATACTAAAAGGTATCAAATTTGACGTAAACAAAATTAGGTGACATTGGATGATGAAGCATCAAAAGTAGTGGATTTCAAGATCGTTTGGTCTTCTTCGCCTACAAGTTCACAATACGAGTCCTATTTTAGCTCTCCGGAGTTCATTGAATTTCCAACAGAAGTACCTGGTGAGAAGGCATACGCATACTACTATCCACCTACAAATCCCATGTATCAAGCTAGTCAAGACGAAAAACCGCCATTATTATTGGAGAGTCATGGTAATCTTATTCCTTGCTGTCACACTTTTATCGAATGCATATGTAAATGTCTTTGCGTATATGATGTCATGATTACCTGCAAATGAGTTTGCATATATGTCGGATTTTATATTTCACATACTGTATAACAGGAGGACCTACGGATGAAGCACGTGGAATCCTAAATCTAAGTATCCAGTTTTGGACTAGTCGAGGTTGGGCTTTTGTAGATGTAAATTATGGTGGAAGCACTGGTATGTCAAATTTTCAACAATGTGTTAATATACACATTCTCATTTAGATTTAGTGTGGGGCGTTATTGTGGATTCTACAAATGTTGAATTTTCATTATTTATGTTTTAATTTGAAGGTTATGGTCGAGAGTTTCGTGAAAGACTTTTGAAGCACTGGGGTATAGTTGATGTCAATGACTGTTGCAGTTGTGCTCAATTCTTGGTAATTTTACTAAAATTTACATACCTTAATATAAAAGTCATATGGGTTCATTTTTATGATACATCTACAAGTCGCTTACTATGTTTCTTTTGTTTTTATTTTCTGTACAGGTAGAAAGTGGAAAGGTAGATGGTGAAAGACTCTGCATCACCGGTGCTCTGCTGGTGGTTTTACAACATTGTCGGCACTTGCTTTCAAGGAAACGCTCAAGGCTGGAGCTTCCTTGTTCGGTGTAAGTACTCTGCTATTGACTTGTATTTGCTTTTGCTATGGGTATGCTAGCGCATAATTGATTTATAGTGCATTAATATAATTATTTTACGTAGTAACTCGTAACTACTGAAATTATTCTCTCCTAAGAAACTTCACCATAAAAGCTTCTTATGCCATGGGCCTATGTTCACAAACAGGTAGCTGATGCAAAGCTGTTAAAAGAACAAATCCCCAAGTTTGAGGCCTACTACATTGATAATCTTATTGGTAATATCTTGACTTGTGAGCATTATATATAAACTCCTATACAGGATTTACGAATTAAACAGCTAAAACTTGTAAACAGGAAGCGAAAAAGGTTTCATTGAGCGGAACCCTATCAATTCCGTTGATCGTTTCTCTTGCCCGATCATCCTCTTTCAAGGACTGGAAGACAAGGTATCTACAGCAATTTCCGAGTTTTTTTATTTCACACAATTGCACAAAATACTAAAGACCGCTGATTTGAATGATCAAAATCACCATTTTAACCTTCTTGATGATTTTGTGTTAAACGAAATATGATTGTGTAATAACTATTTTGTGATATTTTGCAGGTTGTAAACCCTGAACAAGCAAAAACTATATACAAAGCCTTGAAATCGAAAGGATTGCCTGTTGCACTTGTGGAATATGAAGGCGAGCAGCATGGTTTTCGCAAGGTAAAGTTGATAACCTATATAGTTATTTTCAAATTCTGTCTTCCCTGCAAAATTGCTTCATTTTCTAATTTGTGACATGCAGGCAGAAAATATCAAGTATACACTTGAACAACAAATGGTGTTTTTCGCACGTGTAGTGGGACACTTCAAGGTGTCAGACGAATTCACTCCCATCAAAATTGATAACTTCGACTAGCGTTTTTGTATCTGTATTTTTATCCATTGTAGTGTAGTCAGGGTCTGAAATGTCGGACCCCATCTGTTGACTTATGGTTTTTCTTAATAATGATCCATAAAGAATTCAAAGCTTGAATATATGGCAGCTACAATAAGCAAGTAATTTGGATTACACTCCCCTTACCAAGGGGAAAGGATTATGCAGTTGACTTTAAAGGTCAAACAAAGAGCCGGCCATCCTTGCCCACAATATAACAGATCCGGATGAGCATTTTTTAACAAACTTCCGGGTTCCTTAGGGCAGCTTTTTACTTGGGAAGGGGTCTGACTGGGCGAACACTTAAACTTCTTAGATTTTGAACGGGTAATTTTGGCGGACTTCTCAGATCTTGAACGGGTAAACATACATGATGTCATAAAAAAAAAATTACATCACATATCAAGATACAGTGCATGCATTTAATCCTTTCATGTCAACACATGTGACCAACTTCAGCTGACAATAAAAATGGGTGGGCTGGTAGGCGCACGAAACCGGTTCGGGTCATGGCAGGTGAAAAAGTTTATATTCACAGATTTTATTTTAAAAGGTATTAAATGACATTCGGAGTATAAGATTATATTATGGAAAAGTTTCAACCCGTTTCGACAGTTTCATTATTAGCCAATGTACCCACCAAATGGTTAAGGAACAACACAAGGTTGAGTGAAACCAAGTTTATAAAGGGCAGTTCTAATGTAAAATGAAATTACCGCAATATGACAGCTAAAGAGGATCTCCAGTGCTTGCAACTGAATCGTAATAAAATTGGAAAAACACTAAACCGGAAGTGTTTCAAATTAGAGCATTTTCGCTTGGTCTGCTTCCATCCATCTATTGCATGAACTTGCACGTCAACTCCTCAATCAGTTCCGCATCAAGGGGGCACCTGGTGAAACCAAACTCTCAACACATGTTTCAATCCATCCATCATCAAAGTTCTGATATATCTCAGTGGATGAACTATTGTGGGTATCATAGACAACCAATTTCGACCCATATTGCAAAAGCACTTTCCCATCATTTGAGATACATAAAGGCACCACAAACCGATTAAGCCTCCCATAAACAGGAAGATACGGGATGGAAGTCAATTTAGTCCAAGAATCTTTCACTCCATAAACCTTCATCACCCATATGTCCGCACGCTTGTAAGGATAATTACAAGCAACAGACAAACTGTGTCCCAAAGCTCCCAATTTCAGAACCTTTGGACCTTCATCATACACAGGTTGCAAAACTTCACCATACGCCTCCTTTTCCAAATCAAGAGAAATTATCGTCCACGACTCATATTCTAGATTACAACCCGCCCAATGAAGAGCTCCATTTGCAAACTTACCACAATCAAGATATGGTTTATAAACACTAAGATACAATAGATGTTCATGAGGAAAATTACCTATTATTTTTGGAGTACCGGTTTTCAAAGAGAATAAATTTACTTGGTTACCACGAGTTATCACCACAACTTTGTAATCATCAGTAGACTCATCGTATCCAAAACCATACAGCTCACCCAACGGCACTTTATATAACTTGCTCCATATTCTAGTACTAGGGTTGTAAACAATCAGAGTTTCTACGTCCAAAATACATAACAATCCATTGCAAGAACCGATGACTCGAAGATTAGGATTACTAGTGAGTTCCAATGGTAAACAAATGTGTAGCTTATTAGATTTCTTAAACAACACATCATAAAGAGGGTAGCTATTCAAATGGTAGCAGATATCTGTAGCATAGCCGATAATTAGTCGATGGTATGCAAAGTTAATGTTGCATGTTGACAAACTAAGATGAGATTTAACGAAACAAGGATCCGATATTAACGAGTCCCATAATTTGCAAACTGACTTATACCGTAACAGTGATTTAACCGGAAGCCTACTGAGAATGTCAAGGATGATCTCACTCGGAACATACGATATAGGTTTTTCGATTTTCTTTGGTCTATGATCGTCTTCTAGTGCCATGTTGGTGATCGAACTAGGGTTTCTTCTGTTTTTATTTTTGAGGAAAAACCATGTTCGAATATTTGCATATCTTTCATGTTCCCGTATAGTATTGTTAGATCGAGTCCATTAGTTTTCATAGTTGATTTTTATACTCCCTTTTGCTTAGTTCTATAGTTATTACATGTACAAACACCAAATCATACAAAAAAAGGTTTTGCTAACAAGTGTCCACCAGGCACAAGTTAGCGTGTAACTAATAAACACAAACTTTCTTAAACCAAAAAAATGCATTCAATACACATTAAATAAACTGATAAATTACTATATTTAAACATAATTTTTACTTGAATGAACCAAATTATTTATTTTATTAACACGTTAATACATGTCCTATAAGAAATAATTACTACGTATACATTAGATCAACTAGCAATGTTATCGTGTAATTAAAATTTTCAAGTGAGTAATATTTTTGCTTATATGTTTCCATGATGAGTGACAATAATATTATGGTATTAAGAGTTATCACCATTATTTTTATGATGACAAATGTAACAAGGGTGTTTGATGAAAAGAAAACATGAATATGAGAAATACAACATATAGGACGATAAAAAAGTTAAGATAAATCCAAATTTGTAACTAAATAGTTTAAAACTTTAAATAAATGATTACAAGAGCATGCACATCCATAACTCGAGTTATAGTTTAACACACGCCACGCCGCCCACATCGCCTTTTAACATTTCACCTTAACATCCCCAAAAACATCACATCAATAACATCCTAAGTTAAACTTTAACATTTCATATTTTCAATTTCAACCCCTAAACTAAAACAAACGCTTCATTTATTAAAAAACATAACCTTAACTTAAACACATTACAATACCAAATATAAAATAAATAAAGAAAATTACAATGAAAAAAAAAATAACAAAACATAGCAAATACTTATTCATCATCGTCGCTCTCTTGTTGTTCATGTCGTTCAAGATTCTTCTGCCAAACATGCTCCATAAGGTCCTGTTGGAGTTGGGTATGCGTTTGTCGGTCATGTATTTCTTTTGCCTTACGACTGTGAGTATCACATCTTTCGACCCATCTTCGTTGCCTCAAATTTGCTGACGGATCCACCCACACTTCGTTATAGTCACGTAATGCAAATTTTTGATCTTTTATAATCATGTTATGCAAATAATGCAAGAATACATGATTCTACTTATCGTGACAATTTCCCATTGACATGCCGGTTGTTGTAGTATACCTCAACGGCCTTGAAGCACACCAAAAGCACGTTCAATATCCTTTCGGGCATTGTCAGTAAGAATGTCGTCGAACAACGGAGACTGGTCTAAAACATTAATATCGTTATTCGCCCCCGCCATCCCAAAAAATGCATGTCAAATCCATAAATCTTGAGAAGCAACAACTTCAACCATAATTGTTGGGTATTTTTATCACCCCTAGCAAATTGCCTTGCCAAGCCAATCGACAATTTTTCCATTCCCAAAGGCATACATAATGCTACCAAGCATTCCTAAAACCATGTTTTTCTTCATGTTGTTGATAAAGTTTTGAATGTCGACCCATGTTGGTTTTCTTAAATATCTCAAATAAACAAATCAATAATGCATTTGTTAAAATTATCAAGATATAATTTTGAAGTACTGCACCCATTTGCAAGTATTCATCAAATGCATCGGGTGAGGTGTCAGACGCCAATTGCCGTATGGCGACGACACTTCATTAGAGCACTTAAACTCATTCGACCCGCATAATCGGTGTTTGCCTAAAGTAAATAAAATGATCCGAATATTATCTAAGTATAAGATTCAATACCTTCAACTATTTGCGTGAATAGTTTCCGGCTCATACGAAATCTTCTACGAAAATTCCGCTTTGAATACTTACAACCTTCAACGAAATAGTCGCTATGCAGACGCTCTTCCGCAATCTCACGCTCACGATATATATGGCTACGAGCACGAGTAGGAGGTTGAGATGCTTCTTCTTGTTCCAACCAAGGTGATACAGACGCGGACGCCATATATTGGAAGTAAGTTTCGTCATCAACGTCCCGACTAATGCAGAGGAAATTCATCAAATTGATTCGGATCCATAGTGAATGAACTTGATTATTGAATTATGGAAGTGTGAGAGGAAGTATATAAATTGTGAATTTGAATTATGGAAGTGTGAAAAAAATGGTGTTTAAGTTGGGTATTTATAGTGGTAAGAATTTTTTTTAATTTTTTTTAATTTTTATTTTTTAAAAACTAGCCGCTTAGGGCTAAATGTAAATTTTTAAACCCCAACAAGAATTAGCCGCTTGAGGGGTTGTTTTGTATTTTTTTGTTTAATGGTGATAACGCCTGTTAGGGCCATAATGCACCCGCTTAACGCCCAAATAACTGGATGTCCATTTGGTAACGCCCATAACGCCTGTTAAGTCCTTCTAACGCCTGCTAGGCGCTATTGCGTGAGTGCTCTAAAGTTATGAAAGATATGCTTGGTTTGTATAATGTTAAATAAATGATAGCTTTTATTGTCTCTATCAAGTGTTATATTAATTGGATGAATCCTTTATGTTTGATTAGTTTGTACAGTATGGATAATAATATGTATTTTTTTACATTAACTGAAAGAGTTGAGAAATTAATGGCTGAACATGTTGTTGTATTAGATGATTGTACATGCATTATGCTTAACTAGATGGGTACTTGCGCTACTACGGGCAGTATACTGTGACGATTAACCGAGAAATAGATCCAATGAGGCCCGATTCACCGCTTGTATCGGTTTTAACGGGTCCTCTCGGTTCTTTTCGGATAGCTTTTATTGGCTAGTCGAACTGGTGGCAACACCGGTTCCCGGTTGAATTCGTTGGTTCGGTCTGGTTTTCAAAACTGTATGTACCATCAACTTGTTAGCTTGTATAAAACTTTGTGTGTTTTATTAGTTTATACAATGTGTATAATAGTATGTACTTTTCATTTTAGAGTTGTTTAAAAACAACATTAATTAGTGTGTTTAATTATTTTATATTTTAGATTATGTTGTAGCTTGTTTAGATTGTACATTGTGAAAGTTTTATTGTACTTTTTAGTTAGTGGATGTTTAATTGGTTGTATTTAATTTGATAGATATAATTTTAATCGGTTGTACAATGTGAATAAATAATTGTACTTTTAAATAATTGGGTGTTTTAATAGAGTATTAATTATTTGTTAATTTAATGTCTTAGTGCGCTAAAAAGTTGTACAATATGTTTCTTTGTTCAGATGTTTCAATTTTCAAGTTTGTAATGTTATAGTGCATTAAAATTTGTATACTATGTATAGATACTTGTAATGTCAATTTTAAGGCATTAAATGCCGGCTCTTTCTGAGCTCTCTCTAAGTAAGTTTCCGCTGGGACTAGTCTAAGAAACTTTCACTTGAATTGCCAAGCCTCTTGTGGTAACGCCTGACGAATTGTGTTCAACGTCCCTTTGTGACTTTTCCGATCACCGAAAGTGGTGAGCCGGGCTCGGGACATTAATACCACGACGACTATCGACCCGAGCCCAAAGAAGGGAAAATGGGACCTTTTCTCGAAAAAGAAAAGAGATTCTATTTCTTCTTCCAAAGCCCTTCTTAGAAGATGCAGTAAGTAAGCTCTTACTTATCTTCTTCATTTGCGAAAATAGATAGATAAGAAAAGATGTCAACCTCTCTTTTCTAGCGGAACACTCACTTAATGGGGCTATTCGGGTTGCTGGATACGGGATCCTCGTAGTAGGATGGACTAACATCCACCCGAGAGAGGGCAGTCTTTAGAAGCAACAGGTTGGGAAACCAAGTTTAGGTAAGACTTTCAAAGAGACTCTCGACGAGAGAATCCAGGCTATTCATGAAGAATCACAATAATTCCTCAATCCTACCGAAGTAGTTCCAAATGGTCTGTATGCTTTATAAGATAGTATGATTAGAAGTATTTGCTTAAATTTATATATGGAGATCTTAAATTTTTTTGATGAGAAAGGTAGAAAATGTTTTATAAGTAACTATAGATTTAACTTCACGGTATTTAACTATTTGGTTGATTCGTTGGTGTAGGACTAGCATTCCATAGGTGATCATTGGATGTACAATGTGGATCAACAACCAAAAAGACAATCTACTTTGATTGCTTAGAGTTCCATCCCGCTTGAATTGTTTTCATTCTTGATTAATGAACACAACACATAAATTCGGACAAATTGAAGTACATGTGTGTAATAGGATTTTCCGATTCGTTACTTATTCGCTTTTAATGAAATTTGAGTTGCATATTCCCAAGACATAGGGCTAAAACTTCTTAGATGTAAGTTTGTATTTTTGAGGACTTCTTGATTGGGTTCCGGCCAGTTGAAATTATAGTAGTATCTAGTGATCACCATCTGTATTCACTAGTGTTGTAATCATCAACAAAAGGTACACTCGCTTCTGTGCTCTTTTTTTATATAATAATTAATCATACAAATCATAAGGATATGTTATTGGTGATTTATTAAATCGCTTCCACTACTTTGATTTATATGTTAAACACGTTTTTAACCTATAATCACCAACAGGACGTGCATAACACATGTTAGTGCATGCAGATCAACAAAGCTTAATATGTCTTCACTCTTTTCTACATTTACAATACCACACAACTTATACACACAATTCTAAATTTGTCAAGTAGAGGTTCCAATTGATGGTTAAAAGATGGTTCTTGCGGCCTCACCCTCAGGATTCACTTAAACGAGTTCGTATACACTTTTAGCATTCTTGAAGGCTAGGGATGAAGATGAACATAACTTTCGTCAAGACCAACCCACTTATGCTACAACAACTTCGCTGTAAGGACTTGACCCAACATTGTTCAAATGTCCAAACTCGAGCTTTAACACTCTAGAAATTTGTTGCTTCGACAATCATTGTTATATAGCGTGAAATGAACCTAAAAGAAGACATGTATCCAACGTGTGGCATGTACATTTCTCACTTCACCGCTTCCACTTATATAATCACGTGTCATTATCATATCGGTAAACCTATCATCAACTCGAACGAGGGGTTCCCAAGATACCTTTGAATCATATAAATATTTCACGCGTAGTGTAAAATTTCATTAAAAAAAGATTGGTTTGTTTAGTAGTTTGAACCGTTAAATGTAACTTTTAGACCTAAGAGCATTTGGTGTAATCACACACCATCAACGCCATTCATACGTGACAAGGATTTGGGTTGAAACAATCACTAGCTTGAGCCATTCATATGGGTCTTAAAAGTGAGGTTTTAGCCCTGAGTGATTAGTGAGGTATTTGGGTGTGTGAGTGATAAGAGAAGTGGGGAAAAAAATGCTAAAGTAACATAACGTGACACAACCTTTTTGACTTTAGCTCAAACCACAAGTCCTTATGCTCTAAGGCTAATCGTAATAACAACCAAACCCAAGGTCCGCTCACCCTTAGAGCCGTGTCCCCTCCTTACGGCATCCCAAACATATTGCTATGGTGGGTCGTAAAAGTGACCGAATGGTTTGCATGATTTGTGTGTAGGAGTGTTTTTTATTTAATTATTATGTGGTATGTTTTTTATGTGATTGAGATCACATTACTACCGTCATTTAGTCATATGTTTGATCTACTAAAAAAAGCTAAAATAACATTAAAATAACAGGCCGATCAGATCACCCATAAAATCACCGTTACTACAAGTCTAAACATTCGGTTTTTTTAACTTGATCAACCATGTTTTAGTACTTTATATTTGTAGAAACCAAGATCCGGACTCAACTAGGGTAAGCGTAACATTGATTGCATGAAAACAACGGAATGATTAATAACACAATCAATATCACTAATAAGGTTTTCTTTATTAATAATAAACTAATACATAAACTACTACTACTAATGTACACACGCTATAATTGTGTGTTTAGACTCTCATTGAAGAGTTCTACCATGGATGGATGATCTCTCATAAGCTAGACGCCCCTTTTTTATATAATAGTAGGAGGTTACAAAAAAACCCTAAACTTAGCTTACTAGAAAAGCTAATTATTACATATTAAACCCTCATTATTTCTTCTTTTTATTTCGCCAGGAATTTTGTAATCATCAAATCTCTAATTCCCAACAATATTAACTCAAAACCAAACCAAAACTTAACAAACAAGGTAAAAATAACTCCACATGAATTAAAAACCACAACTAACTACCAACCAAGATAGATCCTCCAACGGCAAGCGCTCAAATACAATAATTTTTAATGTAAAAAAGGTAAGACAAGTTTATAACCGTCAGATCAAGCCATCAACGATTAAGATTCTTCGTGGCATTTTTGTAATTACCTTACGTTCCAATAAGATGCGTTCATTCAGAAACTGATGTAAAGAGGGTATCCTAGTCTTTTTCTCATAGATTTCTTCTGGCGGTTTTAATTTAGGCGATATTGTGGGTTTTCTAAAACACTCCATCAATAATTTAATTTCTCTAAATTGTCTCAATGGTGATGATGATTCAATATGTTCTTGTTTTATGCTTGTATCTTTTATGTATAGTTATAAATTTCGTATTTTTATATGTGGTTGTTTTTGCATGTTTGCCAATTTCACTAAAACTAGGTGACCATGATGGTGATATATCAAAATAATTATTATTGTTATCAATAAATTAAAGATGCTAATGGTTCATTACAATAACGCAAAAATCGATGATACAGAATACGTTGACGATGATGATCGAAGAAGATTATGCTAATATCAATTACGATGATGCTAGTAATCGATGATGCCAATTATATTGATAACGATGATGATGGATGAATATAATACTTATGATCCAAATATCAAAATGACGACGATGATCGATGAACATGACGATGACGAAGATGCTATGATGCAGATGATCCATATTATTAGAATTGAAGAAAATGATTAGCTTGAAAATATGATGCAATTTGACGATGCAAGATACAACAATTATAAATGTAATTATCACGATTCGAATACGATGCAAACATTAGTTTGATGCAATATTAACCCTTACATGGTAAAATACTTAAACTAAATCAATTGTTCCGCTGATGACCCGCTAGCTGGTGAGGCATTCTGTTTTACCCAAGGTCTCAGTTCGATCTCATGGATGGCAAGTTCGGGTTTTTCCTCCGAATACTTGTAACGGCCCATGGTCACCATCTTGTTGTCTTGGAGTACGCAAGGCTTCACCATGTTACGGTGAGGTTTAGGACGTCGATCCCGACTGAATGTTCGAAAAAATGAATTGTTCCTTTAAATACGGTAGAATTAAGATGCAATTTATCAATACGATATGCCTATTATGCCCTTTGGGACTTTGCACACGTGGCAGTTTCTTGTTGTGTCTTACATTTTTTTGTTTAAGGAGGTGTTTTCGAGGAACTAATCCCCTAGTCCAACTCCAAACTCCAAACACACCCTGTCAAAAAAATCAATCCAACGGCCCACATTCATCCCAACCTTCCCTTCACATCGCAATAAACGTCCCCTCACATCTCCATTTACACACACAACACATAAAAAAAAACACACACACACCCACGCGCCACCGTCCCCAATCTCACGCGCCGCCGCAAAACCCTCAAAATGAAGATCCTCACCGTCATAACGCTTCTAATCCTCCTCTTCGCCGCTCCATCATCAGCCGAGATCAAGTCACTCAAGATCCGATCCGACAACCGGCCGATGATCCTCTTCGAGAAATTCGGATTCACACACACCGGATTCGTCTCCGTCGCGATCTCCGCCGTCTCGGTGACGTCATACTTGTCGCAACCAGAACCATCACGATTAGGGTTTTTCTTACTTTCAGAAGAGTCCTTAATTCAAGTTTTATTAGAGTTACAGCAAAACCCTAATTTTTGTGTAGTGGATTCCAAGTTTATATCTTTACTGTTCACTTTTAGAGACCTTTCCCCCCCTCCCCAGTCTAGTTTTAATAGGTCGTACCCCGTTACGTACCCGAATGAGTATTCGCTCTTTTTCGCCAACTGTAACCCTGAGTCCTTAGTTACTATGGATGTTAGGACTGAATTGTATAATACAGATGACGGGAATACGAAAGATAACTACAAAGTGAAGCCAATCAAAGAGTTCGGTCATAGAGGATTCAACACCTGAAATGCTGTGTTTTAAAAAATTTTACACGGCGAGTAACGTGCATTGTTAGTTATCTCATAACTGATGTAATGTTTTATTTTCAGTTTCAATAAATATTTGTATATGTTCTTTGATACATGTTAAGACTTTTTACTTCAGTTGAATTATCGCATGTTAAGAAACACTTACCACAATATCGCATATCGTTAATTATTTGCATTCGGAGTATAAGATTATATTATGGAAAAGTTTCAACCCGTTTCACCAGTTTCGCATATAGTTAATTATTTGCATTCGGAGTATAAGGAACAACACAAGTTTGAGTGAAACCAAGTTTATAAAGGGCAGTTCTAATGTAAAATGAAATTACCGCAATATGACATCTAAAGAGGATCTCCAGTGCTTGCAACTGAATCGTAATAAAATTGGAAAAACACTAAACCGGAAGCGTTTCAAATTGGAGCATTTTCGCTTGGTCCGCTCCCATCCATCTATTGCATGAACTTGCACGTCAACTCCTCAATTAGTTCCGCATCAAGGGGGCACCTGGTGAAACCAAACTCTCAACACATATTTCAATCCATCCATCATCAAAGTTCTGATATATCTCAGTGGATGAACTATTGTGGGTATCATAGACAACCAATTTCACCCATATTGCAAAAGCACTTTCCCATCATTTGAGATACATAAAGGCACCACAAACCGATTAAGCCTCCCATAAACAGGACGATACGGGATGGAAGCCAATTTAGTCCAAGAATCTTTCACTCCATAAACCTTCATCACCCATACGTCTGCACGCTTGTAAGGATAATTACAAGCAACAGACAAACTGTGTCCCAAAGCTCCCAATTTCAGAACCTTTGGACCTTTATCATACACAGGTTGCAAAATTTCACCATACGTCTCCTTTTCCAAATCAAGAGAAATTATCGTCCACGACTCATATTCTAGATTACAACCCGCCCAATGAAGAGCTCCATTTGCAAACTTACCACAATCAAGACATGGGTTATAAACACTAAGATACAATAGATGTTCATGAGGAAAATTACCTATTATTTTTGGAGTACCAGTTTTCAAAGAGAATAAATTTACTTGGTTACCTCGAGTTATCACCACAACTTTGTAATCATCAGTAGACTCATCGCATCTAAACCATACAGCTCACCCAACGGCACTTTATATAACTTGCTCCATATTCTAGTACTAGGGTTGTAAACAATCAGAGTTTCTACGTCCAAAATACATAACAATCCATTGCAAGAACCGATGACTCGAAGATTAGGATTACTAGTGAGTTCCAATGGTAAACAAGTGTGTAGCTTATTAGATTTCTTAAACAACACATCATAAAGAGGGTAGCTATTCAAATGGTAGCAGATATCTGTAGCATAGCCGATAATTAGTCGATGGTATGCAAAGTTAATGTTGCATGTTGACAAACTAAGATGAGATTTAACGAAACAAGGATCTGATATTAACGAGTCCCATAATTTGCAAACTGACTTATACTTTAACAGCGATTTCACCGGAAGCCTACTGAGAATGTCAAGGATGATCTCGCTAGGAACATACGATATAGGTTTTTCGATTTTCTTTGGTCTATGATCGTCTTCTAGTGCCATGGTTGGTGATCGAACTAGGGTTCTTCTGTTTTTATTTTTGAGGAAAAACCATGTTCGAATATATGCATATCTTTCATGTTCCCGTATAGTATTGTTAAATCGAGTCCATTAGTTTTCATAATTGTTTTTATACTCCCTTGTGCTTGTTTCTAGTTACATGTACAACACCAAATCAATATGTATATATCAAACTTAACTTTAATGTCTAGGGCTGTAAATAAATCGGACAAACATGAACAGAGCCTTGTTCATATTGTTCGTTCGTTTTATTTTAACCGAGCAAATAACGAACACAGTTACTTAAAGGGACAATTTTTTTTATTTATTTATTTTTTTTTTTTAATTATTTATTCTATGTGTGTGCAAAAGGAGGATTATATTAACTTCCAAACATTGTACAAACATAAGAATAACATACACTGATTTGGACATGTCCCGAATGAGATACAAAGGAAAAAACTCATTCATCCGATATCTTATGATACTACAACCTATATCATACAAAACAATAACAAAACAGGACAGATTCTTCACAGCTTCATTCAAACACTAACTTCAGAATCCGAATTCATCTTTGTTGCACCAATACCATATAACTACATTTCCATAACACCTTCCCACCAAGACCATTTAACCAACATCCACAATGATCAAGGTAAGAAAGGTGAATGGCATCATTATGAACCAAACCCCTCCAAGTCAAGGGCTACACCTGATGACCTACATTTTCATCTCTAAAAAATGGCTTCAGACATCACGGAACACACACCTTGACGGGGGACCAACCAAAACCTCCTGTGGGAATGTAATGAGAGGACCATGAAGTTTCATCTTTCACAACTCTCAATTCCAATCATCTACACTCCCCTCCTAGAACAGCTACCCTACATAATAAGTAACCTACTTTATGAGAGCAAAACTATCTCAGAGCAAATGAGTTGTTCGTTTATTAAGAAAATGAGTTGTTCATGTTCATTCATTAGAACACTAAACGAATCCTAAAGGAACATAAACGATCAAACATAAATGAACGTAGAAACACAAACATAAACTTTATTAAATTATGCATGATGTTTTGTTTTATAAGTGTTGATTTGTTTAAACAAACCGGTTTTCAAAGTATACAATGAAAAGATATGATATACAAACATAAACAAATAAATGAATATAAACCAACGTTAATAAACGCATAATCGAACGTACACGAACATAAATGAACGAACGCGACTTTTGTTCATGTTCATTCATTTAACTAAAATATTCATTGAACGTCCACTTCGTTTACAACCCTACATGTTACGGATTTTTATTTTAGGTGAGTTGATACAAGTTATATTTTTAGCTTAAATGGTGGGATGTGCGGAACCACATATTGGATCACTCTAGTGCGGCACGAAGCCATCAGTGATTATGACGCGTAACTTAAAAAGTTAAATAGCTTACATTCACACGATATCAAGAGTATCTACTTTGATCATTTGTAAAAAAAAATTATAAAACGATAAAGATGTCAAAAAAAATATAAACCATGAATTGTGAATAAATCTTGGATTTTGAAGTAAACATAGTACTCTTCTGAATAGCTGGTAGCAGTTTCGGTTATCTACAGATCTTATATATACCAAAAAGGCAAGAGCATATGACAACTGAAGACCAAATGGTAGTGGAGATGACCACTTACAGTCAAATGAGAGGGTGCTCCAGAACCAAATTCAGTTTGTTGGTGTTGCAAAGCTAAGGGTGATCGTCAGTACACGCCATTCCAGCTACGAGTGATAGCTGTGTTTGAGCTACGCACACGCTTGGCTCAGTTTTAAAGGGTTCATATGAGTTTGAGCCTAAACAGAGTTACAAACAGACCATCCCTGGAGATAACATTACAAAACTATCAAGAGTTTAAGACCAGTTGAATAAGAGTATGAATTTCACTGTAGCTGCCCGTATGGGCTGAATGAGCCAGGCAAGCTTGGATTCTACAAGCGTAGGTTGTTCACCAAGCTTTTCTGTAAAAAAGCTGGTGCAACCCAACACATCCTTGGCATTCCTAGTTTCTCTTCTTACCATCATTCGTCCATGGAAACTTTTCCTATTTACCAGAGGTCAAGGATAGCTAACGGCAACAGGTACAAAGCTTCTCAATTAGCAAAAGCTAGCTCATGGTCCCAAAATATCAGCTACTACTTATATTTCAAAACAAAGCCTAAGACTCAAATTTCAAGCATGAGGCCGTTGTATGGTTTTGATAAATGCTGCAACATGTTCCCAATCACAGTCCCAATCAAGGTTATGCATCACTTGCTTAGTAAACTAATCACTAGCTTCACCATTCGAAATCTTGCCTAGATTATATCACTGATTTGTCACACTACCAGTTACAACTTCTAGATCTTTTACTATATATCCAAGTATCAACAAACTAGTACATAAGTACTAACATTCAGAAAATCAGATTATCGAATATTGAAGAACCGTCAACTTTATGGTTATTACTGAACACTTCTGAAAGATGGTAGAAGTTTCGGTCATCAACATATCTCATATCAAAAACGCAATAGCATATGACAACAAAGGCCTATTGATCATAGAGATGGTCTACTAGAGGTAAAATGAGAACGTCCATCCACAACCAAATCCAGTCTGATAGTGTTGCAGATGTAGAGTGTGATAATCAGTACCAGACATTCAGATAAGGGTGTTTTTTAGCTGAGCACAAGCTTGTTCAGTTTTTACGGGTTCATATTGAGTGAGCCCGCGACTAGCTTCAAACAGCATTACAAATAAACTATCCCTGAAGGTAACAATCTACTCCGTAAAAACTTTCAAGATGCTCAACACTAGTTGACTATAGATATGAATTAACATGATGGTCACTCATATGGCCTAATGGGTCAGGAAAGCACAGATCTGACAGGCTTTTCTATTAATCAGCTGGTGCGAACTACCCTATCCCCACCAACTTTACTGTTCCTGTTTCTCTTCTTACCCTTTTTCCCCATGGATACTTGTCCTATATATAGAAGGTCAGGGATAAGCAGCTTCAATAAGACTATAAGAGTCAAGCTTCTCACCCAACACAGCTAGCTCATGATCCCCCAAAAATTCAACTACTGCTTAAATAGGTAATTGTCAAAACAAAACCTCAAACTTCAAGCTTGCAAGTTGTGGTTTTCTAACATTAGCATAAATGCTGTACCTTTTATTTATAGAAGCTTGTGGTATTCATGTAGAATGAAGTGTACATACGGGCATATGCTATATCTATTCACATAGTCACAGCTATAATCAAGATCATGTATCACTGCCTTAGAAAACTAATCACTAGCATCAGGATTCAAAATCTTGTCTAGAATTTAATAGAGACACTGAAGATACCTAAGCCTAATCCTTCAGTTTAATAGACACACTGCAGCATGGGCAACCAAGCGCAACTGCATAAGAAACAGATATGTGGCCAACTGGCCATCAAGCTAAAGCAACAATTAAACAAACATACAGGACTGAAACAAAAACAATGTAACCTCTTAATCACAACGATTATCAATATTACTTATCTTGCAATCAATTTTGAAATAATCTCATTCAGATCAATCAGTTTCGATTATGTAAAACTAACATCGGCATAAACGGGCATACTTGGTAAAGATTATGTAAGCAAAAATGTGAAACACAAGAAGTAAGCGATGAATAAACAATGCATCCAGCAGATCAGTTGATACAACTTTGATATGAAAACATCAATGAACAAATAAGCCAAAATACAAAATTTTGAACACACACTAATCATTAATCCCATAGTTATGACATAAAAGAAAAGTAAAGTAACATCATCACATTGTTCCAGAAAACTACTTAAAAGATTAAATTTGACGACTCACAGTGTATCACCTACATAATAGTATGACCGACAAAACAAGTAAAGATCCTCGATATGGTAGCTTAAAGTTCAAATTCCTCATCCCTCAAAGCCAGCTCAGCCGCCTCTTCATCTTCATCATCAAGAACAAAGTACTCGTTCTTCT
This sequence comes from Chrysanthemum lavandulifolium, assembly GCA_022545495.1. NCBI lineage: Eukaryota > Viridiplantae > Streptophyta > Magnoliopsida > Asterales > Asteraceae > Chrysanthemum > Chrysanthemum lavandulifolium. The sequence goes on along the minus strand of CM040239.1, from coordinate 308,061,901 downwards.
CAACCGGCCTAAACATATAAAACATCACCAAATAGAAGGCCAAACTCGCAATCTCCTCAGCAGCACTCGACACCCACTGATACTTATACGCAGCAATAGTCTTCAACGCAAACACAACAATCCTCGTAAAATACAAATACCCAATAACCACAATATAAAACTGCCTAAACAAAGTCAACTTAGCCAAATTCCTCGCAGCTTTCCCGTCAGTCTTACTCGTCTCCCTCAACGACCTAATCGACCACACAATCGGGAAAATAATCGCACAACAACAAATAATATCAACCAACAAAAAAACCTGGTTCCACGTCACCCAATCCTTAATAAACGGCCCCGTCTCCCCAATCACAATACTCGCAATATTCGCCAACACTTGCAACGGAATCACAATCATCAAAACCTTCTTCTCCTTCTCTTGCAAAAACGGCTTCAAAAACGACCACCCAGTCCCAATCAACACAATGACCGTAAACAACAACACCACTCTAATAAACTGAAAAATATAAAACAAAACATCCCATCCGTGCGGCGTCCCGTCTTTTCACATAATGCTTATCCTCCGCCGCACATATCAAATTCAACGCCTTCATTACCAACAACCCCCATCAACAAATGTATCCTATGCACCGACCTTTATTCTTCAAACATATCGACACCCAAACCCCACAAACCCTAAATAAACTAACGAAAAGACGAAATACAGCCCTGGAGCTGCGTTAACCCCGCCGAAAGATAATCTTTCGTATTCCCATCATCTGTGTTATACAATTCAGTCCAAACATCCATAGTAACTAAGGACTCGGGGTTACAGTTGGCGAAAAGAGCGAATACTCATTCGGAGACGTAACGGGTACGACTTGTTAAAACTAGACTGGGAGGGGGAAAGGTCTCTAAATGTGAACAGTAACTTTATAAACTGGGAATCAACTACACAAAAATTAGGGTTTTGTTGCAATTCTAACAACACTTGTATCAAGGACTCTTCTGAAAGTAGGAAAAACCCTAACCGTGATGGATCTGGTTGCGACAAGGATGACGTCACTGATACGGCGGAGATCGCGACGGAGACGAATCCGGTGTGTGTGAATCCGAATTTCTCGAAGAGGATCATCGGCCGGTTGTCGGATCGGATCTTGAGGGATTTGATCTCGGCTGATGATGGTGTGATGGTGAGGGCGAAGAGGAGGAGGATGACGGTGAGGATCTTCATTTTTGGGGTGGCGCGTGAGGTGAAAGGTGGTGGCGCGTGAGGTGGGAGGGTGTGTGTGAGATTTGATGTGAGGTGAAATAGAGATGGAGTGGGACGTTTAATACGATGTGAATGGATGTGGGCCGTTGGATTGGAGTGTGATGACAGGGTGGGTGTGATCGGGTCGTTAATGTGGTTTGAGTTTGGAGTTTGGACTAGATCTAAGTATGAAGGTTGGTAGTTAGTTGCAGTTTTTAAATCACTTTCTATTTTGTTTCTTTTGTTACAAGGAAAATGTTGTTACAAGGAAAATGCTAGAATAGACTAAAATATCATTATAGTAGTTAATTGACTAATTGTTATAACTAAGCCGTCAAGATCGCGATCTCGTGTGGGATCGTTTTTTGAAAGATCGAGATCGTAGGATCGGATCGCGATCCTACGATCTTACCAATTTGTCATACTTTGTAAACAAATGATAAAGCGAGTCAAACTCTTTATATTTCTACCAACGTCAAAGATAAATTAATATAATATTCTCTCGAAACGACAAAGTTCAAATTTCAACAAAGAAGTAATAATAAAACACAAAAATCAAGTTTCAATCGTTAAATTAACGATTTAGCCTCAAACATACTGAGACATCTACATGATTTCAAGAAACAAACACTTCATTAGTGGCATTCCAAAACATACCATTTGATTAATTTAATCACAATGAAGTAAAGTAAATTGAATTATTCAACACTTTTAGACTATAATCTATTTAGAAAAGTAGAAAACTAGGTATAAACTATAATCTATTTAGAAAAAGAAACAACAGTGGTTACTTATTAGACATTAGTAAAACAGACGTTTGTTTTTTGGCCTAAGCAAGTGAGATAGACTCAAAAGATAGAAAAGTTAAAAAAAAAAAAAAAAAAAAAAAAAAAAAGTGAACTCGGATCGCGTGTGACGATCCTACAATCTTACGTGCGATCCCACGATCTTACTTACGATCCTACCACATATGCGATCCTACCACGATCCTACACGATTTTAGCTAGTAAACACGTAAACTCGTACGATCCTACGAGTTTACACGCGATCTTGACAATCTTGGTTATAACTATGGTAATTGTTATAAGGATGTCACTTCAACTTGGTTAAGTAAGATACCACCAACCCATTGGTCAATGTCGCATTTTTTTAGGTACCTAACCAAATCTATGTCTACTGTACATCTTTTGTTCTACGACATTGTTCTACATCGTTGTTTGTATAAATCAAACATGTTGTATAAATGTGTAGGGAGGCTCATTCGATGTGTTACTTAATAACATGTGAGGTGTTCAATGGGAAACTATTGGGAGGTAGCACCAACCCATCATTACCGCTTTGGAATACATTAGAGAATATTGTATGAAAAGAATAGTGAACGTTGTGAATGTGATTCACAAGTGTCTTGGGACCATTAACACCAAAGGCAACACTCATGTTAGATGCAATCAAGAAAGAGGCTTATAAGTACACCGTTTTTACGGGTTGAATGAGAAAAGTATGAGGTCGGTGGATGGGGAGATAAGTGTTTGTGAATGTTCAAGCTAGGGCTTGTACATGTAGAAGATGAGAGCTTACGTGTATGCCATGTAAACATGTTGTTGCTACCCACCGGTGTATGAGGTTCAATGGAATGCAAGTAGGATCTGTTGAATCATGGGTTCATCCATGTTACTTGCTTAAGACTTGGGAAGAAACTTACAAACACCACATCCACCAATAAATGGTTATCAAGATTGGAAGAAGTCAAGTGCCTACAACCATTCTTCCACCTAAACATCATAAACCATTAGGTAGGTCACGAAAGAAAAGAACTGTGGCTTTTCTTGAAAATGATAATAGTGACAAAACCAAGAACTTGTCATAGTCTAGTAAGAGTGTGGTTTGTGGTATTTGTGGCAATCTTGGACACAACAAGAAAACATGTCTTAGGCGAGGAGGTGTAACAGAAGTCAAGGCAAGACACAACAGCCTCAAAAACAAGTTCATCCCACCAAAAGTTACAAAGAAGAAGGCAAAGGTTACAGTCACAACTTTGAAGGTAATGAAAATCTTAGAGTCAAACCGATGGTCAATCAAGGTGATTTTCAACCAACCGTGGTCCAGCCTCAATTTGGAAGTCAAGTTGATGTCGCTCGGTGGGTCTCCAAAACAATTTTGGACTAAGACCAAGATTATAGCAAAGAAAGCTTTCTTCACCACAAAAAATCTTGGTTAAACATATGAAAGCCAATGTTTTCCATCGAATATGTATTCCCTAAACATTATTTGTTGTGTTTAAACAATGTCTGCATTTCGAACTTTGTAGACTACAAATTTTTATGCATTTGGAAATATATCCATTTGCATTATGTATGAAATCATGTCATGTTAGTCTATGGGTTAAATTGTGTTTTATTGTATTGATTTGCCACTTTATCATGTATTTCTACGTATTGTTACTAGTTCATACAAGATAGTAGCTGTGACTTTACAAAGTCAATTCACTGCTCACCCATCCTTGATACTTCATACGTCTGTGTTTTGAGTTGGATACTGTTATTCTATTATCACAAACAGTAATGAAGGATCAAATATGGATGAACAATACCATATCAAGTTTATGTTGATACTCAGAAATGGTGTCGGTTCACCCATCCTTGAGACTTCATACGTCTATGAATCTTGGATCTATTGAACTTAGATCTGTGTTTTGAGTTGGATATTGTTATTCTATTATCACAAACAGGAATGAAGGATCAAAGATGGATGAACAACACCATATCAAGTTTATGTTGATACTCAAAAGTGGTGTCTGGTCATCCATCTTTGAGACTTCATATGTCTATGATTCTTGGACTTGTTTTCCTTGGATCTGTGTTTTGAGTTTAGTATCTTGTTATTGTATTATCACAAACAGAATGAAGAATAAAAATGGATGAACAACACCATATCAAGTTTATGTTGATACTCAAAAGTGGTGTCTGTTCATCCATCTCTGATCATTCATCCATCTTTGATACTTGTATATGTGTTATGAGTTTGATCATTTTACTAAGGCGTGGTTTGAATTGAATAATATTTGTGTGGCAACTGATGTGGGTTTGATCATTTATAAGGGGTAGGAGCAAGTATTAAAGGCATAACACTCATAAGGACTAAAGCATAAAAGTAAAACTACTTATAATGTACAAGGACCAAAGTACATCAAACCATGACTTTTCACAAGTCAACCATCACCACAAGACTACTTACAGAGACCCTACCACCGACTCAAAAGGCAAAAAACCACCGACATTGGAAACCCACTAGATAAACCATATACAGACGACAATGATGAGTATCTAGAGAAAACATGTGTTCCTCAAACGGCATAGTTTCTCCTTCAAGAAGGAGTTCAGCTAGGGTATCTTGTTGAGTAGCCTCTAGCTCATTGGCCCTAGCGACTGCGTTTACAGCCTCCATGGTCTTACCGAGGAGGGCTTCTTGGCATTCTTGCAATGCCGCCTCATTTCGGTGGATGTGCCTCTGCAAGTAGAGGATCACCTCCCTTGCTCTAGTCGTCAGTGGTGGATCCAACCATCCATTGATGGGACACCTAGATCCCTAACAAATCAGAAATCAAACGTTTGAAAACACTTAAGAGCTGACTCCAAGATGAAACTATAAACATAACATGTTAAATTAAAAATATACAAGCATTATCATTTAAAGACTAGCCAACCTGAATAAGACAAGCATAGTAACGCCTGCCGACGTTTACATTGTTCCAGCAGGTTTTTACTACCGCCCGCCTACCACAAGCACAACGCACCATTATTACAACTTGATCGAAAAAATTAAGGATAATAATTTTTTTTGGAGAGGAGACTTTAGGGATGAGTGGTGAATAGGAGTTGCTTTTATTAGGTGCTAGTTACTGTAGCACCCACAGAAAAGTGTATCGAACACGCTGTATTGAAATAAGGAATTGACAATTATGCCCTTGGACTAAAGACAAATCAAACGGCAACTGACGTCCTTGACTAACGGAAATATGGTCAAAGGACCAGTTACGAGTGTGAAACTTGAAATAGGGACCTCAGACGATGAAAAGGCCCAAGTTTGTCCTATCGCGATGCGCAGTGACAAGTTTAAGGACGAACGGTGTATTTTAGTCATATAATTAAAAACAAGTGTTATAGAAAAAGACATACAAAGCCGATTAATCGTCGTTTAGGCGCTACTGGGCCATCAACCTTTCTGATTTGTGTAAAACGGTCAATCAAATTAGTCAACCATGATCAATGACTGTCAACGATGGTCAAACTTGCCGGAAACTTGCAAATCTTGTTGGAAATACCCAAAACTCACCGTAAACTAGTTTAATCACTTATAATCGGTGTTTATATCTATTACAAGATATTTTAAGGAAAATCTTCACGGGAATATTCAAAACTCGCCCTAAATACCCAAAACTTGCCAAAATGCAAATCTGATTAATCACCGATTAATCCCGTCTAGATCAATTACAAGCTACAAAGGGGTCGACCGCCCGACTACCGATTTGCGATTTTTGAAACCTTGCTAAAAACTCTCTCTAGTTATAATTGTTATAGGCGCAAGTATGTCCCATAACACATCACCGAAAATATTACATCCCCTCACAAAACAAAAAAAGAAGCGCTCGTGATTTGACTAACGAGAAATCTAACAGCGAGTGAATGGTATCATTGATGGTGCAGAATGACGACGTCATTGGAAAGGAAAAACTCAATGGCGTGTTGTTAGTGATGTGCACCGTGCACTCTGAAACGGCATACATATACTATGTTTTCAAGATCATTTACACAGATAAATAAATAGTAAAGATGGAATCTTAATACTCTTATCAATGTGTGTTTTACTATTAAGTCTTTAGTTATTGTTCTTATTAAAAAAGATTCACATCACACAACTACAACTACAAACAATACACACATACTTTTCTCTCTTTTCAAACTCTCAGCGAGAACATGTAGAGAGGGAAACGATTATAAGGTTTGCTAGGAGAGGAAGGGATTTTTTACCCTTTGCGGAACGACAAAGGCTTTTTGTGGTAGGTTTCCAGCCTGTGCAATTTCCCCACTAACGTTTGGTTTTTGGTTTGGCGCGTTGATCGCATAAGGTGATGTTAGTCGAAGGCGGGTATGATGTTTGGAAGTGTATGTAAAGGCGCAAATCTAGGGGTTCACGGAAACCTGATGGATTTTTGCCGTTTAATGTAAATTTTTGTTAAAAATATTGATTTCTCCAATTGCATGTTCCCTAATTTTGTCTCACGTAAATACAAGTATTGTTAAGTTAGTCAATTTATACGCCAAAAAAAATAAATGTCATCTTAATTTGTTCACTAGGTTTATTTCATATATACTTGTAAAAAAATTTGTATACATGATAACTTAGAGTCTTGAATCGTCCCTCAAGTTACGAAAATTATTCGGTACTTTTAGTTATTTACGGTCTTTATATAAACCAAGCTTTAGTTATCAAATATCTAATAGATATTTAGCAATTCCTTATAAAAGAAGAGTAATATGCAAAAATGTCTCTAAACTTTTTCATTTTTGAGAAATGTCCTTGAACGAAACATTATGCATGTTTTGTCCTTAACGCTTTGTTTTTTAATAGAAATGCCCTTGAGCCGTTAAAACCTCTTTTCTACTAACGATCGTTAACTTTTCTCTTTAGTGGCCATGTGAAATGACTAATTTACCTCGCCTTCTTCCCATAATTACTCTCTTTTGTTTTCTTGAAAATATTGTAATCTCACCACCATCACACCACCCCCCTCTACCACCACCACCACCCTCTCCTACCACCATCCTCTGCCACCACACAACCACCACCCTCTCCCACCACCATCCTCTACCACCAAGACAAACACGGTTCAACATAACCCAACTGACTCCCACTCATTAAATGACAATCATTATATTTCCCCTTTCTTTTGTGCAATGATGTTTCATATTCTGTTATCTAATAACACATGTTTCTTTACGTTTATGTTAGGTGTTTGTTACTGACCTTGAAGGGAAGACAATCGGTTTATATTTTATGCTGTTTACATACAAGAAATCCTCTAATTTCATTGGTATACTTGTCAAAGTATACAATGAGTTAAAAGCGAAGGAAGAGAACTTTGAAATTGTTATGATTCCTTTGATGACAACGAAGAATCTTTTAACAAAGAGTTTAGTGGTCTCCCGTGGTTGTCACTTCCTTTCAAGGACAAAAAATGTGAGAAGCTAGTTCGGTATTTTGAGCTCTCGACCCTTCATACTCTAGTCGTTATTGGTCCATATGGTAAAACTCTTCATCTCAATGTTGTTGATGTTGCTGAAGAAGACGGTGTTATTGCCTACCCATTTACACATGATAAGTTCGTTGGGATAGAAAAGATAGAAAAGGCTAAACAGGAGTACAAACTCTCAAGTCGGTGTTGGTTTCAGGAGATCTTGATTTTGTACTCGGGAAAGATGGAGCGAACGTATGCTAATATGCTATTAATATACTGTATATGCTTATTGTATAGAAAAAATGATATATTTCTAAAAAAGGTGGTAATTTTAACTCATTTACATATAAATGGGTTGATTTGGGGTAGACAGATTACAAAACTTGTTAGATGGGTTGAAAATGGCCAAATGTTTGATTTTCAATGCGATTTTATTTATTTAAACATTGTTTCTGAAATCATGGTTACACACTCATTAGGAATAATGTTTAATTGTTTATAAGAACCCAACATAACCTATATGGACGCGCTCTAAAATGACCTATACCCATTGCCAAAGACATTTGACTCATCTTGCTACTTTTTAATTCTATTGTTTCATTACGATGCTTAGTCATTTTTGTAGATTCATGTCTCGATCGGTTGGTAAAAACATCTTCTTGTACTTTTCGCACAATGGTGTCCCCGTGTCATTCTTTCATTCCAAAGCTCGTTGAAACATATCATGAGATCAAAACCAAACACGAGGCATTTGAAGTGATCTTCATCTCTAGTATGGGGTAAGCCCAAGGGCTTGATCGTTCTCTAAGGGAATAGAGATGCTAGGAAGAGATGTATGACGAGAAAGTAAGGTTGAGGGAGATTCTTTTTAGTCTTTTATGTTTTTTTAGAAAGCAAGGTAAATATCTCGGGGTATAGGAGTGGGGGGTGGTACTTCACCGATTTTAACTACTTTTAATTAAACTAATTAACTACTTAAACAATGAAAAGTAAAGATAGGTTATGCTAGGTGTGCTCTTATGATGATTAAAATGTGTTTACTTAGATGTTCTTACTCCTTAGTTATCTTTTATTGGTCGGTTGAATTGTCACATCCTCATCTTAATTGGTGCGTTGTATTCCGTTTGGTTATAGGGTGGTGCTAAATTCCCCAATTCTATGAATCGTAACTCTCCTCTAGACTATTTGAGATCGCCAAGTACCAAAGGATCTCCCCCGAATACTCTATTATCAACAAGCTACAACTAACGCAATAAACACAACGATGGCCTAGGTGCACTCCTAAGCTTTTTGCTATTTAGGACGTTCAAGCTCGAAACAATTAAAGAAGAAGCCAGTTTTCCTTACTCTAGCGTCTACCAATCAAGACAAGAGACAACCTAACAATAATTAACAACTAGGTTTCATAGATCTAAGCAAACACAATGATAATTTAGCTACGCATGATAAATAAGCAAGCATACATACATACAATTAAACATGGGGTGACATAATGATAATATGGATTAACAAACTTATCTTATGATGTAAAGAAGAGTATGGAACCCTAAAATACTGTCCAAGTCGGACTACAACCGAATTAGGGTTTTCTCTCCAAAGTTCTACCTCCTTCAATGCAGAAAAATCGAATTCTATATATAGATTTACAAGTGCGACGGCGTCACCTTTTGCTAGCAACGCCGTCAGGTCGCCGTCATTAGGGTTTTGTTTGGGTCAATTCATCGTTGGAACGGCGTCAGCTTATGAGTGTGACGTCGTCATTCTTCACGAGGGACGTCGCCTGAGGATGGTTCTTGGGCGTCTGGCGTAAAAAATAAGGGAGACGCCTTCCAGAGTTTAGGTGTGACGCCGTCAGGTTGTAGAACCAAAATTTCACCTGAGCCGTCGCGTGTAATTTGATTAGATTTCTTTATGAGGGACGGAGTCGCCCTTTGATTGGGACGCCGTCAAGCTTGAAAAACAACTTGGATCTTGACTTTGTCGTTTTCTTCATGTTTTCGCTCCTTTTCATCCAAATATGCTTCATTCCAAAGATTTTGCTTCCAAAAGACCTAAAATGTGAAAAGGAACGATTTTAAGTAGTAATGATATAAATGTGTCGATTTAGGGCTTAAATGACCCCTAAAACGTATGTTTTAAATCCGTATCACACGAATATCACCGATTAACTGCTCACCAATGGAATAATCCGAAAATCCCGGCAGATCCCGATCACGCCACCGGTCGAGGACGAGCCCCAAAGAAAGGGAAGGGTTAAGGAAAGTTACCTTCAATGAAGAAATAGGGATAGATAATGTAGCAATAACGCTAGTCGCGATCACTTCTAAGGATAGTAAAAGACATGGCAAAAGAAGTAACCTCAACCTCAACAACAAAGGTGCTACAATAAGAAGAAGAATCAAGAAATAACAAACCTTTGAATAGGACCAATAAAATGTGACTCATGTCCGCGTAAGAATCAAGAGAAACCTCAATCTCGCGAGAGTAGTTGAAATTGAAAATGTAATAAAAGGTAGCGTCGGACAACTATAACACCAACCTTAGCATCCGAGTACTACCACCAACAAATCCTCGCAAACCGGACACCGGCACACCACCAATAGAAAGCTCGTGAAAAGAATCGACACACAACTTCTTGAGAATAAGAGGATGTGCCAAAGTGAAGAAGGGTTCTCTTCCTCTTGGTGAGGTCCAAAGCGGTGTCTTGATGAGCTGAGCAATAGCTTCCAAGGCCGATTAATCTCCAAAGATTAGCACCACCACCATCGACCTAAAGAGTTCATTAACACTAGTTATCTAACTCACCCTCGATGACGGGAGGAGCAATGGCAAGAAGTGGAACTGTACACCCAACAATAGTTTCTAAAAGTATGGGTTCTCCTTCACGACGTCTCCGTCCAACAACTCTCACCTTCATAGGATCGGCCACATGAATATAAGCGGACAAGTCCATCACTGCACAAAAACAAAGCAGGTTAGAGGTAAAGAGGCAAGGAAACCAAACAAAAAATATATACAAAACAAAGACACCCACCCGTTCCGTCATTATTAACAAAGTCAAGGTACGTGTTCTCATCCAAAGGATAAAAATTGTAAGATTATTGATATCATAACACCACAATAGATTAGAGTTAGGTCGTGAGTTTCTAGAGAGAGAAATATAGAGAATGGAATGTTAGAGAGAGAAACAAAAATTGCAAGCTTAGATTACTTTGAACATCCAACCCTCTCCCTTAAGAGGGAGATGGATATTTATACAACTTTCATATGCCCTCCTTCGGGCTGTGGATCAGGTATACACTATACAGTGGGTAAAGACCCGTCCTTCTTCCACGGTGTTACTTATACTAATATAAAGTTACTAAATAACGTTGAATCTACGAGCTAACTTATGTTAGACTATAGTTGGGGTGACCGACACTTCAATATGAATTTACTAAATCCTAACAATCTCCCCCTAAGGGAGGTCACCCCTTGAATTACATTTTGAATCCTAGCATTCTATCTTAAACTTCATACTTTTGATCTGCTCCGAACCGTCAAGTCTAAACAGACTTAAAACTGCTCAGACACAAATACAATTAAGATCAGAGAATACAGGGGATTCCCGGGTCGTTATGTCCCACGGAGACTCAATGGTGTGTTAAACACTGATTCAGATGATGGGATGATCACTAAGGATAGTGATCTGTAAAGGTTATGATATGAAATTACACTACTGATTGATTGGAAAGGAATTGGACACAGAATTGGAAAGCACAACAACCAGATCAAAGAAACGTAAACGTAAGTTTTAAAAACTACGCAGACGCACAAAATAAAAATGAACACTAAGAAATAAAAAACCTAAAAATATAAAAATGACATTTTTGGAATCCTAAAAATAAAAGAAAATTATTAGAAAAGAAAAATTATTTTTAACACTATTTAATTAATTATTATTAATTAAAAACTATTTTAATTATTTAATAAATACTCTAAAAATGAAAGAAAATACAAAATAAGGCTAGAAAAATAAACTTATGATTCTGAAAAATCTAAAATACTATAAAACTAATTTTAAAACTAAAATATATTTTTCACACTTTTATCTAATTATTATTAATTAATAACTATTTAAAATGCACTTAAATACTAGAAAATAGAAAATAAACTTGGAAAAATAAAATTTTAACTTTGAAAATCTAAAATATGATAAAACTAATTTTAAAACAGAAAATATATTTTTAGACTTTTAATTATTTATTACTAATTAACTACTATTTTAACTAATTAAAATTATAATAAATACTAAAAGATAGAGAAAAATCTGAAACTTTTCTAAAAATCCTATAAGATGACAGAAACCTAAGAAAAGAGAAAAATAAGTTTTGCTTATTAAAAAGTTGAAAAGAAAAATCAAAAAGCTAAAAATCTTAAATAAACGCTATCACTATTTTTATATTGATGTTTTGTGATTTTTATTTTGAAAACTACTTATATACTAATATTAAGAAACTTTAACAAAGACAAAAATCTACAAAACAACAATAAGTGATTTGAAAGCTTAAAAGTCCAACATTTTGAAATTAAGCTTATATTGAAGAAATAAGCTCAAACAAGCTTGTAAAATGGAACCAAAAGCTAGAATGATATCAAAATAAGCTAAAGCAACTAACTAGAAGCTAAAGACACAAACACTAAAAGCGAAAAGCTCTTAACAAGCCAATAAGCACTTTCTTGTTTTGGTGAAAAAATGAAAAATGGGACAAGGTTCAAGCTTGTAGCAGCCCTAGCTAAAAAGCTCCAAACTGAAAAATAAAACTTGATACTACAAGAAGACCAGGTTGGCTTTCCAAAGAAGCAAGAATTACAAGATTTGGACAAGTAATAAGCTCAGTGCAAGCTTATCAAGTTGAGCTTATTTTCTGTGCACAGAGCAGTTTTGTGAAACAGGTACCACTAAGAAGCAGTCTAAAAAGCACTTAAAAAGCCAAGAAACTAAGAGCTATCATTTTTGTATTTTTCTACACCAACCAAACTTTGATTCCCCAAGAGCTTATAGACTGAATCCTACTAATGAACCCTCAGTGAAATTCCAAACTTTAATCAAAAACGACCTTTTTGAGAATTTTGACTTTTTGAGAAAACTAAAAAGTTGACTAAGTTGGATTTTGATCTGATTCTAAGCACTAATGATGTTATGTTAATGTGTAATGAAACTAACTTGAGCAAGATTAACCACTTTTGAACACAAATCAATGATAATGGCTTATTAAATCTCAACAAAGGATCGCTCAAACCAAGATTATATGATTTTTGACTTTTGCTAAGAAGAACTTGTTTTCTTGATTGAACTAAGTGGTTTAGACCTAGTTAGACAGATTTCCAACAAAGAAAATGACCAAAGAACTTTCAATCTCAAAGAACCAAACACCCTTTTAAGATGATCATATGAACTTTTTCAAAGCAACTCACAATTATGAAACATGAACTTGATTTCAAACCTTACAAGATCAATATGTGAGACTAAAAGGACATGATCCAACAAGAATATCAACTTAAAACTAAGAAATGAGATAAGAGCTATTTTAACGCCTAAATAAGATTTTTCAAAACACAAATTTAAATTAACACCTTACCGATTTCTTGATCAAACACACTAAATTATGACTAGTGAACACAAAGAAACACAAATATAAGCTACTTAATCACTATAACAGTAAAATGACAATTTTATCAAAAAGCTTACAAATTCTTCCAAGCTTTAAACTGAGCACCAAGACCAAGTAGAACTTCCTATAGAACCCCCACAGGTTCACTAACCCAAGGCCATCCAAAATACACCCTGCTCCAGCTTTTCTTGTACCTTTCAAGTGATTTTTGATTTTTTGACTATTTAATTGCTATTTTTGTGATTTTTTCTGTTTTGATTCTAAACTGATTTTTAGTGTATCTAATAGCTTATAAAAGCTATATGGGAGCTTACATGAGTTATTCTAGTTCATACAAACAACAAACAACATCATTTGAAACATTTGAGATTTTGCATAATTATGAGATTTTTCATAAACTGTAAATAGAACTTGTAACTGAAATTGATGATTCACAGAAGATTTATTATAGCATTGAAACTTAAAATACAGAGTTTGAAGATAAAAACATACACTTAAAATTGAGAATACTTAAAACGACAATAAAACTTAAAATTACACTAGATATTGTGATACATTGCATCTCACATCATCTTTATAGACTTTTTGCAATCCCACATGTCTTCTGAGACTTTCCCACCAAACTAGAGCCCTTGGATCACTTAAAATGATCATAACCGTCCACATGTATTTTGGCGCCAAAAAATTCAATGAGCAGGTTTTGAGCTTTAATGAATTTGGTTAAGTTAATTAAAGCTTTTGGAGTGTAGAGAAGGTGGGGGGAACATGGTATGGGAGGGCATGTTGAAAAAGTTGGAAAACCACTCTGGTTTTTGAATATCTGGGATGGGAGAGACATAGCTACAGTGCTTCTGGTTTTCTTGGGCGCGTTTTCTTCTTCATTTGACTTTGGTTGACCACAGGTAATAACAAAGGGGGGGTCAAAATAGATGTGGCTGGGGTCAAAAAAGAGTTGTGACCTGGGGGTCAATGGTTCAAGGGGTCAAGGGCAGAAATGGGTTAGCAGCTTGTGTTGGATTGGATTGGGCTTAAGATTGGGCTTTGGATATTATAAGTTGATCCGTTTGGTTTGTGTAGTAAACAAGGACCAAAAATGTAATTTGACCAAACTCCAAGGACTGAAATTGAACATATCCAAACTTCTCACAAGGACCAATTTTGACAAACATTGATAAAACAAGGGCCCTTTTTGCATAAAATCCATTTTTAAAGGTCCAAGGATTATTTTTGTAATTTTCCAAAGTTTAGGGACCTTTCTTGCCAATTGACCAAAGAATCATTCAAGGATCATTTTAAACAACTTAGAATACTTCAAGGACCTTGAATGATAAATTTCACATTTTGAATTTCGAGGGACTAGATTTGACAACTTTTAAAACTCTGGGACTAAAGCGCCAATTTGCAAACTTGATACATTTTTCATCCGATTTTGATATTTTGCAATTAAAACACATAAAACAACGATTTGTGATAATTTGATCATTTTGATGTGTTTTTGAGCGTTTTCGGATGAATTTGCGTTTAGATTATGTAAAAATGATGAGTATTTGGACACTCATCAATCCCCACATCGAGATATTGCTAGTCCCAGCAATGATTTGAGAAAACCTTGATGGATTTGAAAACTCTTTACCAAAAGCCATCACTCGGAGTAGCCGATTGTTTTGATTCAAGTAAGAATCTTGGTACAATGATAACCGATGATTTATTGGCAAATCATAAACCATATAACGGATTTGATGTGTCTTTACCGAAGCCGTACCCGGACTAGCCAACTCTTAGATAAATTATCGAATTATCTTTGGTGAGTGAATACCAATTATGGATTTTCCATCGCCTTTACCACAAGCCATAACCTTGCGGGCTAGCCACTCATTATCTTTTGAGGATGATGGGAGTCGAGAAACCATACAATTTTGGGCAAATTGCAAGCCATATAAACGGATTTGAGCAATCTTTACCAAGAGCCGTTTGCTCTGGATTAGCTAATCCTTTTGTCTTACGACAAGGCGATCGATAACCAAATGAGAAAGTGTAGAACACTTACTCCAAAAAAAAATTTTGGCCAAAACGGGAATTGGGTAGATAATATATATGAAATTCGCGAGAATTCCCCACACTTAGAAATGAATATTGCCCTCAATATTCAAAGTACCAGCGGTTATGCCGAAACAAAAACGTTAAAGGAAATATTACGCCATTTTATTTAGAAGATTATTATTATTATTATTTTTTTTTTTTTTTTTTTATAGAAAGAATGAGAATATACAACGATGTGGAAAACTCCCCACACTAGGGTGGTAGAAAGGGGTAAGAAGATGTAATTATGGGTGAAAACCCATATGGTGCATGCTAATGTTTTTGATCACCGAGTCATTAGCTTGACTCGATCCCGCATTCATTGGTTCATGGGAATGTTTGTAACCGGACAACCACAGTGGGGAATGTCCTCTCCAAAGTAATGCTTAACTCGATGACCATTCACTTTAAAATTAGGACCATCGGGTTGAGATAACTCAACGGTACCATAAGGATAAACCTTAGCGATAGTGAATGGACCGACCGGTGGGACTTAAGCTTTCGAGAAAATCTTCAATGCGGAATTGAAAAGAAGGACTCGATCACCAACGTTGAAAACGCGGTTCTTGATCTTGGAGTCATGAATCTTCTTTGTCTTTTGCTTGTAGATCAAAGAGTTCTCATAAGCTTGATCACGAAGTTCATTTAGTTCATTCATTTGAACTTTTCTATGATCACCTACCGTGTCAGTATATCAAAGTTTGCATGTTTTAAGGCCCAAGAAGCCTTGTGCTCTAACTCAATCGGAAGATGACATGCCTTTCCAGACACTAGCTTGTATGGAGTACAACCAATAGGTGTTTTGTAAGTCAGACGGAAGGCCCGAGTGCGTCATCAAGCTTATCCGACCGGGATGCACGATTTTCGCCTCTCGTCCTTTCAAGGATCCTTTTAATACCACGGTTTGAAACTTCCACCGCCCACTTGTTTGGGGTGGTATGCGATGGAGAGACGATGGGTAACACCATATTTTTGCATGACTCTTTCAAATTGGTCATTACAAAATGTGTACCACGATCATCGATTATCGCCTCGAGTTCCAAACACGCAAACAGAGATTTTAAAACTTCACAACTACTCGGGCATCATTGGTGGGTAAGGCTTTTGCTTCAACCCATTTTGTGAGATAGTCAGCGACCACAGTATGTACTTGTTACCACGAGAAGATGGAACGGCCCCATAAAATCAATACCCCATATGTCAAATATCTCACAAACTTGAATGGCATTTTGCGGCATTTCATTCCTTTGAGATATATTTCCATGACGCCGACAAGCGCCATGTGTTTTGACATAATCGTGGGCATCCTTATAGATTGTGGGCCAATAGAACCGGAATCAAACAACTTTTGGCGGTGTAGTTTGGACTATGATGGCCCCGGTGGGTCCAAAGATGGCAAGTCGTGAGAATATCAATAGCTTCACGTCCATAAACACACCGTCGGATGACTTGATCCGCACAGATTTTGAACAAGAAAGGGTCGTCCGAAATAATGTTTAACATCTTTGAAAATTTGTTCTTTCACTGGGTCGACATCCCTTTCATTAATGAAGTTACCCGCATGGTAATTTGCAAAGTCGACAAACCATGGGGTGGTAGAATTTCCACGAAAAGAAACCGCATTGAGTGTCTCGGAGGAAATGTTTCATTTATATCCTTTTCTCGAAGACATCTTGGTGAGGGTTTTCTAATGCGGACAGATGATCGAGAACTAGATTCTCACTCCTTTTTATCACGTATAATGATATCAAATTCTTGAAGGAGGAGAATCCAACGAAGCAATCTCGGCTTTGCATCTTGTTTTGCAAAGAGGTATTTAAGAGCGAGTGATCCGTATACACCACGCATTTGGTTAGGATAAGATAAGGCGAAACTTCAAAAGCATACACCACGGCTAATAGCTCTTTTTACGTGGTGGTGTAATGAGTTGAGCCTCGATCATAGTTTTGCTTGCATAGTGAATAAAGTGAAAGTGTTTATTTCTTCGTTGCCCTAGGATCGCACCGATAGCAAAATCACTTGCATCGCACATGAGCTCAAAAGGCAAGTCCCATCAGAGCAACGAGAATGGGTGCTTGATTAGCTTTTTCTTCAATGTTTCAAAAGCTATGATGCACTCGGGTGAGAAGATAAAAGGAGCATCCTTTTCAAGAAGATGGGTCATAGGTAGGGCGATTTTGGAAAAATCTTGAATGAATCTACGATAGAAACCGACATGACCCAAAAAACTCCTAATACCCTTGACGGTAGTAGGATGAGGTAACTTAGCAATAACATCGACCTTTGCTCTATCTACCTCAATCCCGTTCTTTGAAATCTTATGGCCAAGGACAATGCCTTCTTTGACCATAAAGTGACTTTTCTCCCGTTTAGACAAAGATTGGTGTCTTCACACCTTTGAAGCATTTTATCTAAATGGGAGACATGATTGAAAAGAATCCCAATGACCGAGAAGTCATCCATAAACACTTCCATTGTTTCCGATCATGTCGTGGAATATGGCCATCATACATCGTTGGAGCGTGCAGGGAGCATTACATAAGCCAAAAGGCATACGTTTGTAGGCAAAAGTCCCGTATGGGCAAGTGAATGTGGTCTTCTCTTGATCCCGTGGATCAATAGGGATCTGAAAGTAACCCGAGAAACCATCAAGGAAACAATAGTATTCATTCCTCGCTAATCTCTCAAGCATCCGGTCCATGAAGGGTGAGGAAAATGGTCTTTACGGGTGGCGTCATTCAACTTACGATAGTGAATGCAAACACGCCATCCGTAACCAATCGAGTTGGAATTAACTCGTTATCTTCATTGTGATAACAAGAATGCCACCCTTTTTCGGACACAATGAATTGGGTGACCCAAGGACTGTCATCGAGATCGGGTAAATCAATCCAACATCAAGAAGTTTGATAACCTCTTGTTTGATAACATCATGGATTTTGGATTCACTCGCCTCGATGTGAAGCTGCGGGTTTGAAGTCATCCTCCATCAAGATTTTATGGGTACAAAACTCGTGGTTTATACCTTTGATGTCGGAGAGTTTCCAAGCAATTGCTTGCTTGTGTGACTTCAAGATTTTAATGAGCGACTTTTTCATCTTTACTCAAATCTCGAGCAATAATGACGGGTAATTTATCATCACCCTCAAGGAATGCATACTCGAGATGAGGAGGTAAGTCCTTAAGCTCAACCTCGGAAATTCTTCGCTTTTCTCAAGCGATTTGATTTCCTTGTTATGAAGTTTGACGGGAGGAGAGGAGGAGAAGTATCCGGTTTGACACTTTCTTTAGAAGAATATCTCCTCAGTTAATCTCATTTTGATTAATCTCAACTCGGATTGAATCACTAGGATGAGGGTTGATGATGGATCATCATTGAGCAACTTCTCAATAAGAAGTATGTCCCCTCAATATCAATTGGAGCGTGATCAATTTCCCAAGAGCAGAATCACTAGCCAAATATGCTTCAATCTCATCTAAGATGAAGTCGCTTCCTCAAATGGAGTGATAGAAGGAGTAGAATTGGCTATGATAGGGTGAGAAGATGTGGTGGAGTCCCACTCACGTAATTATGAGCATAACCAAGAACTTCGAGAGTACTCGTCGGAAGCAACATCGATGATATCTATTCGGTTAACCGATTCGTAATCATAGTTTGCGGAGTACCTCAAGTTTGGTCAAGGTTGAAGGTGACTTCATTACCAACACGCAATGTGATTTCTGCTCAAATACATCTATGAGAGCACGCCCGTTCTCGTGAATCCTCGACCAACAATGAGAGGAACCCGATGATCGGCATCAAAATCAACAACCACGAAGTCGGTGGGAAATGGAACTTTCCTACTTTACAAATACGCCCTCAAGAATGCCAAGAGGACGGGATATGGAAACGATCGCAAGCTCGAGAGTCATGCATGTAGGAGTAAGTTCGGAAGAGAGTTTCTTCCACACCGAATATGGCATAAGATTAATGCTTGCACCAAGATCTCGCTAGGCAAAGCATTCAACCATTCTCGAATACACAAGGTAAGAGAAATTTCCGGGATCTCCAAGCTTTTCAGAAGCTTCTTTAGAATAATCACGAGCGGTTCGTTAAGAGGAGTCTTAGCCATTTCAAACAAACTTTTCCTTATTGCTTAACATGTGCTTGAGAGTAGATGCGAACTTGGGCATCGACATGATAGCATCCGCAAAGCTTATGTCAAATGTAACTCTTGGAAAATTTGGAAAAATTTATCCATTTGATGACTAGCTTTCTCATGGAGTTTTGCTCATTCAAGCGCGATGGGTAAGGAATAGAAGATTTGGATTTTGCTTCTCAACAGGAGCTATAGGAGGTTCAAAACAACTCCTTGATTAGGCTGGGTTTCGGACCACTGAGGATGGACTACAGAAGGTTGGACGTGTCTTGATGCCGTGGGCTTGAATTATGCACTTTGTCCGTAGTATCCTTGGTAACTTGACTCATTGGCACCGTGGAGGTGGCATTGGAGTCGAGGTCCATTATGTTTTGGAGGTTCACCGTCCACTACCTTTGGAAGAGAAGAAGAAGAGGTAGTAGAACAAGCGGTCCAGTGGTATGAAACACCACTTGGTTGTGATCGCCTTAGCATCGCCCCTCGGGTTAGCGATCGTGTTGCTCGATAAAGTACACGAGCCCGAGGGTCGATCATTTAAAGACTTCTTCGGATCGACAATCTGACCGACCAACAACCGGTTCATTTCATCTTGGGATTTCATAAAGCGCTTCAAGAACTCATCGGATGATGGTCCCGGAGGAGTAATGACGGGAGGAGCGGAGGACAATTTGAGGTCGTATGTTTTGATTATGACCAAAATTCCCTTGATTAGGATTCATATTCCCATGAAATTGATTCCTTGATTGAAATTGTTTTGATGAGGGTTCCACGATGTTGGAAACCTTGATTGGGTCCGGATAGAAATTACCTTGGTTTTGATAACCTTGGTTCATTCTTGGTTGGTTCTCGATTCGGTTTTGCATGTTGTGATTTTGATTGAAACCGGGTGGTGCACGATTAGTGTTAGCACGGTAGTGTGGTTCATTTTGAGGACGGTATTGATTACCTCCTTGTTGTGAACTACCGCTAAAGCATTGGCCTCAAAAGGACTACCATCGGTGGCGGTACAATTGTAGTAAGCATGAGGACCACCACGGGTGACACAAACTTCAACTTTCTTCACTTCAAACATGTGTTGGTGGTCGAGTGAAGGAGACTTTCTTCAGTTAGCAAGAACCAAAGCACGAACAATGTCGTGAGTTTATCAATCTTAGCATCGATTGCTAGATGTACTCACGGGGGATGAAGAAGAAGGTCCAAGATTAGACCGATATGTCTTAGCTCGAAAGGACGGACGAGATTTGTTCTCAATGATGCGCAAGGCCTCTTTGGTGGTCTTGCTCAGAAATTACCTCCGCGGAGGCATTCAAAGAGTCTTGATTAGCCTGATTGAGACCATTGTAGAAAGTATCCATTTGCATTAACTCGGTAAAACCGTGATGCGGACACTCATGAAGCAACTTTGTAACGATCCCATGCCTCCCGAATGATTCATCAAATCTCGAGAAAATTTCATTATCTCATTCTTAAGACTTGTGGTTCGGGATGGAGGATAGAACTCGTTAACAAACTTGGTGACAAGATCTTCCCATGTCTCTATAGAGCGAGGGGTTGTTTCTCAAGCCAATTCGGGCTTGTCCTAGAAAATGGGAATGAAGAAGCTTGATAGCGGATGGGACATTCTTGTACTTGATGGTAGATGCTATCTTGTTAAACCATCGAATGTGTGCATGAGGATCATCCGCGCCAAAACCATAGAATTGGCTTTGGGTTACTAGATTGAGCAACCCGGTTTGAGCTCGAAGGTATCGACCACAATGCATTTGGGACAACAATGGCATCTCCGTAACCCTCGATGGGTGCTTGGAAGCTCATTCATAGGTTTGTCTTCGCCATTTCGACAGAGGTGGTGGTGGTAGACGTTCCTCGATCACGGTGAAGGAGTCGAACGTCCTCTACGTCTTGAGGAATGTTTCAAGTTCGGAAAGTGGACTTGTAGAAGCGGAAGAGCAGTCGCATGCACTATGTATAAAACCAATTTTCAAAACAAATGAGGCAAAACACAAGTGAACTTAACCAATAATCACAAATGAAATGGCTCTTTGAAAAAGGTACACCAAATCACAAGTGACACAAAGGCAAGTTTTAAATATGATGTTAGAATTTATTAATGGTCGCACCCCAGGTTAGGTAGTGCCTTGCCTTGATTTATGTGGTTGATTTTATGTATTCAATTAAGTACCACCGAAAAGACGTAGGTTAGATTTGTCTTGATGGGTTTAAAACTTTGGACAATATTTTTGTTATCGTCCGTTTAACCAAATCGTATCTCTTCAAGAATCACCTTAAAAGAGAATACAAAATAGAAAACGTTCGATTGTTTTGTTGTTTTATATTTTTGGTGTTTTAACACTTTAGGAAAAGTGTTAATGACTTTTTGGTTTTCTTATAACTTTACAAAACTTTTACAAATGGTGGGTATGTGCAACAATGGATGCGAAAATGGCTGAACCACGCTAAAGCCTCCCCGTGAGCGCCAAAATTTTGATTCGTGCCAAACCGTCAAGTCTAAACAGACTTAAAGCGCTCGAACACAAATACAATTAAGATCGAGAGAATACTGAGAGTTCAGGGTCGTTATGTCCCACGGAGACTCGATGGTGTGTTAAACACCGATTCAGATGATGGGATGATCACTAAGGATAGTGATCGTAAAGGTTATGATATGAAATTACACTCTTGATTGATTGGAAAGGAATTGGACACGTAATTGGAAAGCACAACAACCAGATCAAAGAAACGTGGCGTAAGTTTTAAAACTACTGCAGACGCACAAAATAAAAATGAACACTAAGAAATAAAAACCTAAAAATATAAAATGACATTTTGGAATCCTAAAAATAAAAGAAAATTATTAGAAAGAAAATTATTTTTAACACTATTTAATTAATTATTATTAATTAAAACTATTTTAATTATTTAATAAATACTCTAAAATGAAAGAAAATACAAAATAAGGCTAGAAAAATAAACTTATGATTCTGAAAAATCTAAAATACTATAAAACTAATTTTAAAACTAAAATATATTTTCACACTTTTATCTAATTATTATTAATTAATAACTATTTAAAATGCACTTAAATACTAGAAAATAGAAAATAAACTTGGAAAATAAAATTTTAACTTTGAAAAATCTAAAATATGATAAAACTAATTTTAAAACAGAAAATATATTTTTAGACTTTTAATTATTTATTACTAATTAACTACTATTTTTAACTAATTAAAATTATAATAAATACTAAAAGATAGAGAAAAATCAAACTTTTCTAAAAATCCTATAAGATGACGAAACCTAAGAAAAAGAGAAAATAAGTTTTGCTTATTAAAAGTTGAAAAGAAAAATCAAAAGCTAAAAATCTTAAATAAACGCTATCACTATTTTTATATTGATGTTTTGTGATTTTTATTTTTGAAAACTACTTATATACTAATATTAAGAAACTTTAACAAAGACAAAAATCTACAAAACAACAATAAGGCGATTTGAAAGCTTAAAAGTCCAACATTTTGAAATTAAGCTTATATTGAAGAAATAAGCTCAAACAAGCTTGTAAAATGGAACCAAAAGCTAGAATGATATCAAAATAAGCTAAAGCAACTAACTAGAAGCTAAAAGACACAAACACTAAAACTGAAAAGCTCTTAACAAGCCAATAAGCACTTTCTTGTTTTGGTGAAAAACGAAAAAATGGGACAAGGTTCAAGCTTGTAGCGAATTTAGCTAAAAGCTCCAAACGAAAAATAAAACTTGATACTACAAGAAGACCAGGTTGGCTTTCCAAAGAAGCAAGAATTACAAGATTTGGACAAGTAATAAGCTCGGTGCAAGCTTATCAAGTTGAGCTTATTTTACGTACATGAGCGATTTTGGAAACAGTACCACTAAGAAGCGGTCTAAAAGCACTTAAAAGCCAAGAAACTAAGAGCTATCATTTTGTATTTTCTACACCAACCAAACTTTGATTCCCCAAGAGCTTATAGTGAATCCTACTAATGAACCCTCATTGAAATTCAAACTTTAATCAAAACGACCTTTTGAGAATTTTGACTTTTGAGAAAACTAAAAGTTGACTAAGTTGGATTTTGATCGATTCTAAGCACTAATGATGTTATGTTAATGTGTAATGAAACTAACTTGAGCAAGATTAACCACTTTTGAACACAAATCAATGATAATGGCTTATTAAATCTCAACGATGGATCTTTCGAACCAAGATTATATGATTTTTGACTTTTGCTAAGAAGAACTTGTTTTCTTGATTGAACTAAGTGGTTTAGACCTAGTTAGACAGATTTCCAACAAAGAAAATGACCAAAGAACTTTCAATCTCAAAGAACCAAACACCCTTTTAAGATGACTGTTATGAACTTTTTCAAAGCAACTCACAATTATGAAACATGAACTTGATTTCAAACCTTACAAGATCAATATGTGAGACTAAAAGGACATGATCCAACCGTAATATCAACTTAAAACTAAGAAATGAGATAAGAGCTATTTTAACTGCCTAAATAAGATTTTTTCAAAACACAAATTTAAATTAACACCTTACTGATTTTACTGATCAAACACACTAAATTATGACTAGTGAACACAAAGAAACACAAATATAAGCTACTTAATCACTATAACAGTAAAATGACAATTTTATCAAAAAGCTTACAAATTCTTCCAAGCTTTAAACTGAGCACCAAGACCAAGTAGAACTTCCTATAGAACCCCATGGGTTCACTAACCCAAGGCCATCCAAAATACACCCCGCTCCAACTTTTCTTGTACCTTTCAAGTGATTTTTGATTTTTGACTATTTAATTGCTATTTTGTGATTTTTTCTGCTTTTGATTCTAAACGATTTTAGTGTATCTAATAGCTTATAAAAGCTATATGGGAGCTTACATGAGTTATTCTAGTTCATACAAACAACAAACAACATCATTTGAAACATTTGAGATTTTGCATAATTATGAGATTTTCATAAGCGTAAATAGAACTTGTAATCGAAATTGATGATTCACAGAAGATTTATTATAGCATTGAAACTTAAAATACAGAGTTTGAAGATAAAAACATACACTTAAACTTGAGAATACTTAAAAACGACAATAAGACTTAAAATTACACTAGATATTGTGATACATTGCATCTCACATCATCTTTATAGACTTTTAGCAATCCCACATGTCTTCTGAGACTTTCCCACCAAACTAGAGCCCTTGGATCACTTAAAATGATCATAACCGTCCACATGTATTTTGGCGCCAAAAAATTCAATGAGCAGGTTTTGAGCTTTAATGAATTTGGTTAAGTTAATTAAAGCTTTTGGAGTGTAGAAGGGGGAACATGGTATGGGAGGCATGTTGAAAAGTTGGAAAACCACTACGGTTTTGAATATCCGGGATGGAGAGACATAGCTACTGATGCTTACGGTTTTCTTGGGCGCGTTTTCTTCTTCATTTGACTTTGGTTGACCACGGGTAATAACAAAGGGGGTCAAAATAGATGTGGCCTGGGTCGAAAAGAGTTGTGACACTGGGGTCAATGGTTCAAGGGTCAAGGCGTAAATGGGTTAGCGACTTGTGTTGGATTGGATTGGGCTTAAGATTGGGCTTTGGATATTATAAGTTGATCCGTTTGGTTTGTGTAGTAAACAAGGACCAAAATGTAATTTGACCAAACTCCAAGGACTGAAATTGAACATATCCAAACTTCTCACAAGGACCAATTTTGACAAACATTGATAAAACAAGGGCCCTTTTGCATAAAATCCATTTTAAAGGTCCAAGGATTATTTTGTAATTTTCCAAAGTTTAGGGACCTTTCGCCAATTGACCAAAGAATCATTCAAGGATCATTTTAAACAACTTAGAATACTTCAAGGACCTTGAATGATAAATTTCCACATTTTTGAATTTCAGGACTAGATTTGACAACTTTTAAAACTCGGGGACTAAAGCGCCAATTTTGCAAACTTGATACATTTTCATCGATTTTGATATTTTTGCAATTAAAACACATAAAACACTGATTTGTGATAATTTGATCATTTTGATGTGTTTTTGAGCGTTTTCAGATGAATTTGCAGTTTAGATTATGTAAAAATGATGAGTATTTGGACACTCATCAAGCTCGTAAACTTTGAAGCTTCCATATAATCAACTTTGCATTTTCAGTAGTGTTTCTTTGGCATGAATGTTTCTTCTGTCATGTGATCACGAGCTTTCATTGAGATTATCAGCTACATAGAATCTCCAGCTCATCTTATGAAGTATGGCCATTATGTGATGTTGTGACTTTTGGACCAAAATGCTCACAGTTTTGGATCATGACATCTTTTCATCAGAGTTACGGAAGCTTTGTTGTATGTTTTGAGAGTCATGATTTTCTTCAAATATGAGTGTGAGATGTGAGCATGCGGTTATGAATTGACGTCTCATCAGCCATCAACTCCAATCATCGGGAGTTCCTGCAAACGACAGTTAGAAATAAACACACGAAAGTGTCTTTGTTCACTTTCGTTGAATATGGTTTCAAGAACCACGGTTCCCGTTGATCGAGATAAATCTTGCTGTGATCGGTAGAGTTCAAGAATCTCCTTGATGTGGTTTCGCATTGTACTAGCCGTTCTCAAACCGGAGCATCTCAAAGTAGACAACACGGAGTGAGTGAACGATGAATTAACATTAAGCGATTAATGAGAAATTGATTTGATAAACAATCGCGTATTGTTGAATAAAGATTTTTTGTCTGACGAAGGTTTTATGAATTAAATCAAGATTCACCTAAAAATACTTTTGTTTGAAAACATTAATGCGCGATCGATGTGCTAGAATACACTTTATGTGCGCATCGAAAGGTTTTCTCAAAAGTATCCATCAATTCATAACCTAGACCAAGGTTGATTCAAAATTGAATTGCCCGTCGTTTCTATCCGGTTGTCATAAGCTTGATCTTTTGAAAAGATCTCACATGTCACCCACCAAGAGCTTGTTTAATGTTGGCTCTAGAAGGATTTCCATCTTCATTGTGAGTATTTTGCATATCACTCGGATGTTTTGGCAAATACCACAAGGATAATGTGTAGGACTCTCAATATGTATTCTTACCTTCCATATTGTGTGAAGCAGTAAGTATTCATGAAATGTGTGTCCTAATGAGATTTATTGTGATGATCTCTTGGCTCTAGACTCAATACTTCACTTTGGTTTCCTATTCAGAGACTAGGGAGAAGGTCTCCTTATTCAATATCATCTATCTCTAAGAGAAAGTCGATAGATTATTTAGGTTCCCCGTGAGAATGAAACAAGTCCTTTTAAGAAAACTTGAGTAGCTTGGGAAGTTTAGCATGCGGTCGTCATGGCGTCTTGTCTTCAATACCGGCGTTACCGGTGTAACCACCAGTAGCATATGTATTGAACCCGGTTTCTGCCCTAAGGTTGAATTATTGGAGGGCTATTTCTTTACACCCTTTCACTTTTCATTATTCAACACCTTCAGTGTTTACCGAGACTTCATTATTAGAACCGTGTTGGGTTTGTTCTAGTTCTAGCTCTATCTCAGCCGACACTCTTCCCTTATTCTCACTTTTCTCCTTTTTTCATCATACCTGAGGACTTCTACACTATCTAGTGGATTGTTCCTGGGTAGATCCCTCCGGCTCTGGCGGGATCATGGGAACTAATACCTAACTTTACCATCCTTATAACTCCAATACATAAAGTAAAATGGTCGGTCTTTGTGGTACAGTTCTTTCCATCTTGAAACCAAATGAAAATCATTTAGAAAATCAATCAAGGTACTTATGATATGAAATCAAATCATTTTGTACCTCAATAGTTTTGATTTTTCATAAATGCTCCCCCTCAACATGTCCGTAGGCTTTTGAAATCATTTTGCACATGGAGGAAGGAATGCTTGTTTGAGTTTTTATAAATGCTCCCCCTTAACATGCGCATCGTGCATTTTTGAAATAATTTAGCACATGGAGGAAGGAGTGTTATGAAGCACTTTTCATGATCACAATTATCATAGGAAAACCATTTAAAATCAATCAAGGTACTTATGATAAAATATTGATGCCTTAGTACCTTGATAGTTTATTAGATTTTGAAATGCCCCCCCCCTTAATATGTGCATCAATTTTTGAAAAGGTTTAGCACATATTGGAGAGAAGCCTATACATTGAGTCGTAAAGGATCACATTTTATCAGATTCTATATTTATATCACATTCTCTCCCCCGATCAAAAATTTCAAATCCTTTGAGATTTGGATCCCAAGTGATTTAAATATGTTAGAAAAATTTGGAGAAAATGTGGTCTGATTAAATTAATTATGACAAGAAACATTACAGTGCTCCCCCTCAATTTGAGAAGGAGATTACAAGCCACAAACCTAACACTACTAGATATTGTAGAGTTATATATGTTCATATTACAACACCACACCACACTTAAAAGTTCTAAGATAAAAATCACGAAAGGATATGATCATTGGTTCCACGTAGAAGTTTGTAATGTCCGTACGAACTCTTCCACCTACAAAACTCTCCAAGCTTGAAGATTCTCCTTGTCTTGATCCTTTTCCGATAACATATATGAAGGCCTCACTCATTTCCACATCGTTTGCAGTCCAAAACCTAGTACTTGTCCTTGGACTCATCCTGATCTTGTACTCCTTCACCCGGTAATCCAAAACTTCTTCAATTTGACGAAGAGTACCATCGCTGAACTTGTATAACTCATTCAGTCTCATGATCATTCTCGCCCGTATTTGTCATTAAAGATAATTTCGTGGAGATTCGACATCGAGTAGTCATGCTTGAATTCGAACCACAGTAGCTTCCCATCGAGGCTTAGTTAGATTGACTTGAGTGCGGTAACTCTCCATCCCAAGTTGAAAATTACCAACTCTTTGTCTAATGACTAAACCTATTACGAGGGGGTAGATGATCAAGATGGTCTTGGAGGTTCAGCAGATAAAGATCTTCAAAATCGTTGGGGTACAAGTTCTTAAAGTCATTCTCCTCTATTACATGTTCTTTCTTATCAGCTCTGGGAGGAAAATTTTCTTCAAAAATCGTGATCCGTATACGTGAAAGATCTCACACTAACTACACCCAATATCGCATTTGCGTTCGAACAACCCTTCGACTCTTTTCAAAGACTGTATACATCAATGTAGAAGCGCTTTTGTGAAACCACCAGTGTGAGATCCCATATGGCGGCGACATCGTACTCATACTCCTTATCGACCTCAAAATAGATCCGGAACCATCTATTCTAACCACATATCGGGATAATTTGCGCCTTCATTTTGGAGATTCGAGAGCGAGCACTGCTATCCTTGTTGTCAAGTGTAGATATTCCAAATCTTTATTGAAGAAGAACTCGGATTGAATAGTAACTTGACGGTGTACCTCTAGTGGGAGTGGCTTGCGACATCGAAATTGAGTATATTGTTGTCCACTTGATCCGTCATGACTTGTAACACTCTTCCGGTGATCTTGTAAGTGAGCCACGTCCGGATGAAAGACCTTGACAATATCATAATCGGGCCCTCCAAGTCTTTTGGTGTAAGCTTGTGATCCCTTGCTTCTCGCATACCATTTCATGAAGCTTCCCATATCCCCGGTTATGTTCAAGATGGAGTCCTCCGGTGGGGCAACATGGTTGGCGGCAATGGCACTTGCCCGCTTTTGGTCAGAGTGATCGATCGGATGTAGGAATAGTCCAAGTATGTTCGAGTTGCGTTCATTCTTCCTTCCACCAATCCCGAGTCATTGCTTTGCTTGTAGCGGCACCAAGATGACTTAGAACTTTTAGCACCATCTTCCCCATGAATGTTTTCCACGGTTGTCGTTCTGAGTCACCTTTGGAATATGTCTAGTGGAAACATCCTCTTCATCTAAATCAGACTATTTACTAAGAATCGATTCCTTATTCATTTCGTGATCTTCGTGAATTGAAGAGAAAGTTAGTGTGAATCTCGAGTCAAATGTTGTCCAGCGGCATGGGTCAAGTTTTGGTGACATGTAAGAACCTTGGCCGGTGAGGATCTGGTTGACTTGATGATGGTGGTAGGAGGTGGTGGGTTAGTCTTTGTAGTCTCGGGCGCGGAAGTTCCACCGGTTCTGAAGAACACTGCACAACCGGAAGGTGGAGGAATAGGTGGAGTGAAAGAGCCCCGGATGGTGGTTTGGCAAATCATATATCCTCTTCTTCTTTTCCTTGCGTTCCCGATATCCTTCAAGCATCGAACATAGTTATCACAAATCCATGGACTTGAAGAGCATCGTATAACGATGTGGTCTTCATGCTTCTTGTATTCATCGAGTTTCATACATACGTTGTTGGAGAATCTCTTTCATGTACGATGTAAGGAGATCTCGAACCTTGTATTCAAAGGAGCTTTCATTGCCTATTCGACCGCGTCTTTAACTTGATCTTCTATTGCATTAATCACTTCATGATCGAAGTTAAGACGCCCAGCTTTGACATGTTTAAGATTGTGATGTTTAGCTTTGTTTAGCGGGGTTTTGATTTTCTAGGGCTTCAAGGCGTTTCAAAGCATCCTCCAGTTGTAGCTCGGCGTTCTTGCTTGTAGGTGGTGGTGGTGGGAGGCGGTTGTAATAATGGTTGTAGTAGTAATGATGTTGTAATGGGAGGTGAAAGTGCGGTTGAAGGTTGATGGATCTAGACACATACCTTGTGTCAATGATATTTTGTATGATATTATTAAGCACGCTGGAATTTACTTAGTAATACTTAGAAGATGAATTGTATGATGTATTGTATGTAAACACAGATTAAACACAAAACTTAAGCTCCAATATTATTGATAAATAATACGAGTGATCTTAATTATCACTAGGGTTACACCTTGAAGCCTTTGTGAGTAATACCTAGGTAATTAGACACGCGTACCTAAGACAACGACCTAGGACCTCCTTTTATACAACAAAGAGTCCTTTACAAGATAAGTATAAAGCTAACATTATAGAATATACACAAAATCTATTCTATACTTATCTAGACGCGTTCATCTAAACATTATCTAATAGCGATGGTAATAATGTACCAATAGTTGTAATACGTTTCCACCGCTAGTGTTAATCCGGCAAATGTAAACCACAACTATCCGTGGTAACGGATTATTCCCAACAATCCTCCCTAAACTTATGATTTCTCTGCAAATCAATAAGTTTCTTTAATATGCATTATCTTGAAGGATTTGGGAATTCAACCAAACACTTCACTTCTTCCTTAACTTCTGTATAGCTCTAGAACATTGATCTTGAAGCCTATGTAACAATGCTCGACCTTCTCATTATCTTCATGAACTCTTATTGTTGTACATAACATCACGGTGAGAGTTCCATTCTGAGTGGATATTCTTTTCAAGAAGCATGAATGCATCTTCTCCATTTGTCAGAGACATGATGAACTTCACATGAATCATAGTAAAACCATTTAGTACCGGGACATGTGCATGAGAATTTCTAGAAATCATCATTAACATTTGGTTCATAGAACCTTCTAAGATTAACCCATAATCGCATCTCCTTCATGTCTTTGATATCTTGAGCATTAAACCTTTTTGAACTAACTTCCATAGTGTATCAAGGTCATCTCGTCAAAAGCTTTTATAAGATCTTCAAATTGAATGAATGATGAAGTTTCACCACCTAGCCTTGTGATCTTCCATGTTGGAGCAAATTTGCTATCGTTGTAAACTTCCCAATCAATGAAAGGATGTCGAACTTGCGGTGGTTACGGATAAAAATCTTCTTCTTCAATCACAATCATTCCGATCCATTGTTCTTGGTGAATTTCTCAAGAGGAATTTCTTGTTCTTCAAAGAACCTTAGTCTTCTTAACATGATGAGAATCACTTTCTTTGGCCTTTCTTTTCAATCCAGAAACTTTTTGCTTCTTCTTGAGCCCATTGGAGTAAAAGCTTTATCATGTTTTTAACTATGTAGTAAGCTTTTTCAACTTGATCATCGACATTCCTTTGAATTGATGTTTTCTAACCACCAACATGACAACAATAAGTCTTCATATATGAAAGAATTTGTGCCTTGGTTGGTTGTCTTGGTTTCTTTTGACCCTTTTGATCGAATTGATCACCTCTTCAAGTGCTTGATTGTTCTTCATTAGAATGAAATCCTTCAACCGAGCGGTTCTTTGTTCTTCGATTAAGGATGCATCGCCTACTGTGTCAATTGCCTTTTTCTTGATTATTGGATTATTAGCAATCAAGAACTCAATATCTTCTTCAAAGAGGAACATAGCTAAACTCGAGTCTTCTCTCTAAGTATTGTAGGTTGAACATTGAAAAGTGGATCTTCTTCCATTCTATCCAACCTTTTAGCTTCCAAAAGCTTGCAACTTCCAATTCTTCAACCTTTTTATTTCAAAGAACTTCATCTTCATATAACTTTTCAAAGAACTTCTTTATCATGAGCAATCTGAACTTGTTCTTTCATTGAAATCTTTCTTCCGTGTTGCTCTTGACTTTCCATAATAGCTTTACCTTTGTCTTTCTTTTGTTTATCAATTTCCTCACTTGCGGTGGCAATATTTGGCTCGCAGTGGAAATGGAATCGATGGTAACATCAGTTCCAGATGAAAATGTCTTGATCATCAAGTTGCTCTTCTTGAGTATTAGCTTCCTTTGCTCCTTTACTAGTATCTCCTTCATCTTCAAAATCAATTTTCCTCCCCGAGTTTCAAAGACTTGTTTTCCTCCCCTGTTTGGGACAATTACCTAAATCTTTATCAAACCGGTGAATCACCATCGGTGGGTGAGGATGAAGATGAAATCACCAACTTTGTAGTTTCTTGTGCTTTTCAACCTCGCAACTCTTCCTTCAAGGTCCGAATCTCTTCTTGTAAATGAGTAATATCCTTGGCATGTCGCTTCTTGACATGTGCCAAATCCTTCAGAGATTCAACCTTCTTGACTAACCTTGTACACGTAACCATCAATTCTAATTGTTGCTCATCGCCTCATCACTTCCAACCGTGTTACTGTTGGGAGAGGTGAATCATGGGGCATTGGCTCGATTCCTCCCTAGTTGGACTAGGTTGAAGTCTAGAACCACCACCGCTTGTTCCCGGACCAAAAGGTTCGTAAAGTTGTTGTGTTGTCATGAAAGAAGGTGGTTGTTTGCTCCTCCTCTCATAGGTTTGAGAAACAGGTGGAGTATAATCAATGTTTGGAACAGAGATTATGGGTGTGTTTTGTTCGATTGTAATCTTTGCAAGCATTTGAGGAAGGAGAGGTGTAAAAATCATATTGCCATCTTTGTTCAAATTTTGAAAACTTTAGGTTTTAGACAAGCGATTTTATAAACATTAGTATGGGGTTGCAGTTGAAACTCATTTAGCTTCGCTTGCACAAACCTTGGATACATTAAAATTTTGTTTTACTCGTACATTGACTTGCATACTTGTAAAAATATAATTTGACCGTTAAAATCTTATCGGTGACTAGACAAACCAAAGGGTAAGCCATGGTTGAACTAAATTGCTCATAAGATGTTTTCTTTGGATCGAGACAATGTAACAAAGTATGAATAAAAAATATCCAATGGGGACAAAAACCACTGTTTTTGTCAGTGGTATCATACCCCATGGATGATAAAGTATCATGAATTTCGGGCATAGGTAATGTGATGAGACTATTGAGATCACCCAATTAGAGTACTCTCCTCAAAGATGCCTCAGTAACATCAATAGTTACCCCATCCACAGTGGCTCTTAGAGCATCCACTGTTTCATGTGTATCTCCAATCTCAAGGGTTATGGACTTAGCAGAAGTCCAAAACTGTTTGATTTGAGAGATATAGATTGTGGGTTTTAAAAGCAAAGCATACCTTATATGAGAGGTATTGAGAAAGTCCATGTCGATGAAAACAGGCCACTCTTCTTGTTTGACTTTTGTAGGTAGGCCACTAGGTTGTGCTCATCGCAAATTTTAAAGGTGCCATAGAAACTTTTGATGAAAAACGATATTATGTCAAGAAGGATTGAAGTAATAACTAGCCAATTGAGAGAAAGATATATAGGGTTAGGGTTTAAGATTATTGCAAGAAAAATTATCTTTAGAAAGTATTTATCTTTAAGAGGATAAATAACAATATGGAAAGTAAATAATTTCCTTAAAATTTTAACCTATATATATGGAAATCGGTGGTTACTTTCAATGGCTAGTAAAAAATAAGTTCTTGACACAATCGGTTGTAACGGCTAGAACAACAATGGTAAAATAACACTTAACATCGGTGGAAAGCGTGAACTAGCGATGGTAATTTTCACAAAAATTTCAAAGAGCGATGGTAAATAAAATCATTTAAAACTAGATCGCTCTTGACATAGTTTTAGCAAACTACCGACTATCAACGGATTTGATATGTCTTTACCATGAGCCGTTTGCTATGGAATAGCCAACTCTTAATCATAAAGAATATGGTGAGTTGATAACCATATAGTTTTGGTAAACTATCAACCATAAACGGATTTGACAAGTCTTTACCAAGAGTCGTTTGCTCGGACTAGTTGATTCTTATGTGGGTTAGACATGGTGAATCAATAACCATTTGTTGTGTATCTCGATATACACCTTTTAAAATCAACTCCCATCAAAGTTTCATAAAAACATAAGCAGGAATACAAGCAAGCATAGACAAACTCATACCACAATTTCAAGACCCAATGACCTCCCTCAACACGAGAGAACATTTTAACAAAAGGTTATGGATTAAGCATTCCAATACTTGTTACCAAGTCTTGAAATCTTCCCACATCAAGTCCTTTTGTTAATAAATCGGCATAGTTGTCATCAAGATGAATTTTGACAACTTGAATTAGTCCCTTTCATAGCAATCTCTAATGAAATGATGTATAATTTCAATATGTTTGGTCTTTGTGTGTTAAAACAGATTCTTAATGATGCAAATGGTAATCGCTATTGTCAATATGGATGATGGTATTCATGAAATTGTACCCATAGTCCAAAAGTTGATTCGAAGCCATAGAACTTGAGCACGACAACTTGCGCAGCCATACATACCGCCTCGGTTGATGAATTAGCCACCATAGTTTGTTTCTTGCCTTTGCCATGACACTAATCTGTTGCCAAGAAATTGACATCCACTGTTGTAGATTTTCTATCCAAGCTAGCTCCAAGATAGTCACTATCCGAGTAAGTAATCGATCTAGAGGAGAATCTCGGAGTACCACAATACCGAGTAGGAAATGTTTTAAGATATCCAAAATCTTCTTCCACGGCAGTCAAGTGAGAGAATTTGGGAGTAACTTGAAACCTTGCACAGCACACACTGCAAACATGATATCTGGTCTAGATGATGTAAGATACATCAAAGAACCAATCATAGACACATACATGTGCACATCAACGACTTCACCACTATTTTCCTTGAGTAGATCGTAGTCTTGTCTGCGGGGTGCTGGATGACTTTGCATCAATGAACTTGAACTTCCTTAGTATCTCAGCCACATATTTATCTTGATTGATGAAAATACCATCTGGCCTCTGTTGTAGTACTTGAAGTCCCAAAAAGAATGTGAGTTCTCTCATAGAACTCATATGGAATTCTTCTTTCATCAATTTCTCAAATTCTTTGCACATCTCTGTCTTTGTAGATCCAAAAATGATATCATCAACATACACTTGAACAAGCAAGATATCATTCTTGTCTTTCTTGATAAACAAAGTTTGATCCACTCTGCCTCTATGAAACCCATTAGCAAGAAGATAAGTGGTTAAGGTTTCATACCATTTCCTTGGTGCCTGATGCAAGCCATACAACGCTTTAACTACCCTGTAAAATTTGTTAGGATATTCAGGGTCTTCAAAGCCTGGAGGTTGTGAGACATAAACCTCTTCATCTATCTGCCCATATAGAAAAGCACTCTTTACATCTATTTTATAGACTTTAAAGCCCATAAAGGATGCATAGGCTAAGAACAACCTTATTGCTTCAATGCATGCAATTAGGGCAAACACTTCATCATAATCAATACCCTCCTCTTGAGTGTATCCTTGAGCCACAAGCCTAGCTTTGTTTACGATAACAATTCCTCTTTCATCCTTCTTGTTTCGAACACCCATTTAGTACCTATTACCTTCTTGCGTAAGGCAAATCACAAAGCACCCATACCTTACAAGCTTGAATTGGGCAGTTCTTCTTGCATTGCTTCCACCCAACTTTCATCTTCAAGTAACTTGTAAACATTCTTTGGCTCCATTTGTGACAGAAAACACATAAAGAGACATTCATGTTTGCCTTCATGAATCTTAGATTCATATATTTTGCTAATGAATCCATGGACATCAGGCAACTTTGCTTGTCTTCTAGTCTTCACAGGTGAATAGACATCCCCAATCACATTTTCAAGAGGATGTGATTTATGAATAGAAGTGTGGGGAGTCTGAGGAACTGCGATCTCACTTGGCATATTTGAGATTTCAACATCATTGGCTTGAGCTTCCTCAGTAACTCGAGTTGTAATTTCCACATCTGGTGTTGCAGTGGAAACATTTTGCCTATCAGTGGAATCTAAATTTCCACTACTTTCAGAATTTTCAGCATTCAAGTTGCTACTTCCTTCCTTTTCCAAATCACTAGAAGGGTGAGCATCTCCAGTTTTTGGTATATCATCATTATCTGCATAGTCCCAAAGAGGTAGACTGAATTCATCTTGATCATCTGCATGATCTTTGCTTGGTTCATCATCATCAAGAAACTCTTCTCGAACTCGCAAAATCAAAAGAAGATGTTCTGTAGAAACATGCACA
Source organism: Chrysanthemum lavandulifolium (assembly GCA_022545495.1). Lineage (NCBI taxonomy): Eukaryota > Viridiplantae > Streptophyta > Magnoliopsida > Asterales > Asteraceae > Chrysanthemum > Chrysanthemum lavandulifolium. The sequence continues at coordinate 308,025,737 of CM040239.1, read as the reverse complement.
TAATTCATAGTATTTGTTAGAGTATCAAGATCAAACAACCTTTGGACCAGCCTTTGACATTCACTTTGTTTTCCAGAACTCAACATGCGATTCTCTTCAATCTTTTGGGTTCTTAAGTTGAATACTCCGAAGCTTTACTAACCATGGAATACCCAACAAAATACCCTTCATCGCCTTTTTCATCAAACTTGCCCGGATAATCTATGGTATTGAGAATAGATACATGACATCCAAATGGTCTCATGAAGTCAAGGATACGTGGTGTACCCTAAATAGTTCATAAGGTGTCTTGTTCTTTGTCTTTACCACTAAAACCCCTGCTTTGGACATAACATGCAAGTGTTAATCGCTTTCACCCAAAAAGTGATTGGCAATTTAGAATCGCCAAAATGGTTCTAGACCTCTATCGGTGTCCTGTTCCTCCTCTCAAAGAACACCATTTTGTTGAGGAGTTCTAGCAATACTAAATTCTCTTTAATACCTTTATCTTTGCAAAATCATCCATAACTCTATTCTTGAATTCGTCCCATTGTCACACCTAATGATTTTAACTTTCATATCATATTGGTTTTCTACTACGTGATAAAGATCTTGAGGATGCTGTTGTTTCATCCTTGGTTCCAAGAAAGAAAACCCATGTAAACTCGCTAAAATCATCGATTACTACTAGACAATATTTCTTTAGATTCAAGTCGCTCACCGATGTAGGACCAAATAAGTCCATATGTAACATTTGAAGTGGATGAGCAATAGAGTTAACCAAATTTGGTCTGCAAGAAGCTCGTGTTGTTTGCCTTTAAGACAAGCCACGGTGTTTAATCATTTTCAAATCTTTTCGAGGCAAACCTCTCACCAAACCATCTTTGACAATCTTGTTAATGGTTTTGAAGTTAACATGACCAAGTCTTCTATGCCATAACATGGATTCATCCTTTGTGGCCTTTGGAAGCAAGCAAGCATAATCATCTTTAGCTACAATGTTGTTCATATCAAAGCTATAGAGATTGCCTTTTCTAGGAATTTTAAGAAGAATCGACTTTCATCGTGCATCTTAAAATCCTTAGAAAGAACAAAGCACATATCTTTGGTAAAAAGAACATTGTTCATCTTGTCACACATTTGTGACACACTAAAAGATTGTACTTTAGCTCTTTACATAGTACACGGTTCAAAGTCCAAGTTACCGCTTTGATAACTCCTTTACCAAAGAACTTTTCCATTTACTCCACCTCCAAACCGACATACCATCCATCATAATGTTCAAAATCGAAAGATAGGACTTGTTGCCGGTCATGTGCCTTGAACACCCACTATCTGTATATCCTTGATCCGATCTTTTGTCCTTGGATGTTCCTCGCACATAAGAGTAAAGAGTTAGTTTCTTTTGGGGACCCAAGCCATGATTGACTTGGATCCGCCTCGTGTATCAATATAGTTAAATCTATCAAAGGTCATTGATACACCATTGGGATTGGTTGTAGAGGTATTTCCTTTAGGTTTCCATTCCCAACGTCTTTGAGGCCTTCACAAGATTGCCCATGTCCCCCTTTTTTGTTTACAACCCTTGCGGTGGTAACTTTTGTATGAGCGGTTGAAGCTATTGGTTTCTTTTAGGCACCCACTGTTGGTTATAATGAACTTTATTATTCGAAAGTTCCTTTCCTGTTTGTGCAGATTTTGCAAAAGTTGTTTTGGACTTTGCACTTTTAACAGAGACTTAGGGTGAGCGATGTTAACAGCTTTTGCAGTGGCAAATGTTTTGAGACCACTTCTTAGTTGAACCGCTCTTGGGACCATTTTGCAATGTGAATTAGGGTGTCACATTATATTGAAACATGTTAGAATTCACCCTTTATTCCCATGGACTTCCTTCTCCCATTATGATAGTCACAATAAGCATGTAAATGATCAAAACTACCACATATATAACATGCCTTATTGTACATCACAAAATCACTACCTAGTTGTTGAGATTTAACATGATTCCAACTCCTCTGGTTACCCCTAGGAGTCAGAGGCTTGTTCCTATACATCTCAAAGATACCTTATAGCTTGATCTAGGTTTATTAAGCGCTTTCGTTCCTCTGTAATAAAGATTAACAACTTTTGGGATAGAAGCCTCACATTCT